>JAWWEE010000105.1:113158012-113177060 GCA_035221455.1 Xenops minutus
AAGGGATGGAGGGACAGGACACAGGGAATGGCTTCCCACTGCCAGAGGGCAGGGCTGGGTGGGATATTGGGAAGAAATTCTTCCCTGTGAGGGTGGGGAGGCCCTGGCACAGGTTGTCCAGACAAGCTGTGGCTGCCCCATCCCTGGAAGTGTCCAAGGTCAGGTTGGATGGGGCTTGGAGCAACCTGGGATAGTGGAAGGTGTCCCTGTCCATGGCAGGGGGTGGAACAAAATGGTCTTAAAGGTCCCTTCAAATCCAAACCATTCCATGATTTCATTATTTCAACATGTTTCCTGTGACACTTTATCTGAAGTTTGATTCCTTTCAATACCTTGAATTCTTTATCATTTCTATACTTCCTCAGCAATTACCTTGAAAGAATAATTCGCTTTCTCCAGCCCAGTCAGGTTGTTAATCAAACCTCCTTTAAAGGTCACCTCCACATAGTACAAACCCTCTTGGGGTGAAGACCTAGGTGGAAAAAAATGTGTTATATTGTATTATTTTTATACATATTGGGTTTATTTTTTAGGAAATGCCAGGTCTTTCCATTCTTACCAGATCCAATGGGGACTCAATAGGGCAAAGCAAATTTACACTTTCAACCCAAACTTCACCCATATGAACCCATACTCTAAGTCAACTATTTAAAAGAAATTTGGAGGCACAGCAAGACATGACAGTAAAGCAAAGAAGGTGATAGAACTTAATCAGAACTCTACTCAAATTATAAGTTAATACAAAACACAAACATGTTCATCAGACATGCACAAACAATAATTGTTATTCATTAGTAATAAAATGACCCAAGGCTGCCTGGATCTGCAGGGCATCTTGATCTTGGTCTGTAAATTAATGCTGCGTCCTTAATGCACGCAGTTTCTCAGCACAATTAATTCTCAGAATTAACTCCCGGCCAAATTACAGCAGCAATAGATGGATGAGCCCCATCAGGGTCCCTCTTACAGCCTCGAGGCTCCCCAGTCTTCCAGTCAAACAACCTTTTTATAAAGTTATGACAGGATAGAAAACAGGCAGCTCAGACTGCCAAGCTGGTCCTTGAAACCATATTTATTTCAGCTCTACTCAACCTCTGTCTATGGTCTTGGATAGGTTGAGGATAGCAAAAGCTGATAAAATTTCCACCAATATTTTCTTAGCTGTTTTGCATCTGAGAATTGGATGTGTACAAACCTTTGAAGGTCTGAGTCTAGACTGTCCAAGAAGCCTCACTGTGACCCTCATGCTTCATTAAGTTGAAACAAGAATAAATGCAGCAGTTTAGGAGCTGCTCAGGTGTGGGCACAGTAGGAGATAAAGGAATTCTTCTAACTCTCAAACTGCTTGTACAGACACCGAAAGAAAATGAGGATCCTACCAAATAAATACCAAAGTCTCACCCACAGTATGGTCATGGATCATACCTTGTTCTGCATCTTATAGTGGGCAAGTCAAAATACAGAGGAGAGACATCACAGGGCAGCCTGGGCAGGTCTGGGTTCACCAGGGACACCTCCATCTGGGACACACTGGCTGGAGAAACAGATTCTGTCTGATGGGATGCTGTGCCTAAGTAATAAAGTCAGAAGTAATAAATCAGAAGAGCTCTGTGAGGACAGGATCACTCACGTTCAGTCACATGGCAAACACTTTTGAAAGTACAACCCAGTTTCTCTTTAGGAGTAATGCTTGGAACCCTTGATCAAGTTTTTTAAAATTATGTTTGTGTGATTTTATGTTGTTGTGGCTTAACTTCAGTCAACAATTCAGCCCCACACAGCCACACACTCACTTTCCCCCTGATGGGATGAGGGAGAGAATTGAAAGGGTAAAAGTGAGAAAACTTATGGGTGGAGGTAGAAACAGTTTAATAATAATAAAAAAAAAAAGTAAAGAAAAGAGAAACAGTAAAGACAAGAAAATAAACTCCAAAAGGACAAGTGATGCAAATGAAAACAGCTGCTCACCACCAATTGATGAACAGCCAGTCCCTGATCTTTAAAAATTCATGTTTTATCCAAGCATGAACCACCACGTTTAACCTTTGCAGCGTAATCACACACAACAAGAAATGCAGAAGGCTCACACACACCTCTTCCTTTGCTCCTCATCTTCACAGATAGTTCCCAGCCCACAGACTCACTTTAAATGGCAACTGTGGTTTCCTGATTTACATCAAACTATACATTCCCTCCTGGTTCCAGGCAGGTTTTTCCCCTTCTCCCAAGGACTGTCTCTTTCCCCTCAATAAAAAACCCAAAAAACCCCCAAACTCAGCTTGAACTGAGTTCCCAGCTGTGACTGTCTACCTGCACACAGTGCTGTGAGGAAACACCTCCCTTGAATCTCTTAGTTAGAGAAGATCTTCAAGGCCATTAAGTCCAATCATTCCCCCAGCACTGCCAAGTCTGCCATGAAAACATGTCCCCAAGTGCCACATCCACACATCTCTCAGACTCCCTTGATGACTCTATGACTGCCCTGGACAGCCTGTGCCAGGGCTTGACAATCCTTTCCATGAAGAAATTGTTCCTAATATCCAATATAAACCTCTTTTGGCACAACTTGAGGCCCTTTCCTCTTGTCCCATCACTTGGTATTTGGGAGAGGAGATCTACACACCATGATCCACCCTCCTGTCAAGGAATTGTATAGAGCCGAGCTTCCTTTCTTCCCTTCATTTAATCATCTCTATGGCAATGCACAGTATTGAGGCAAAGTCTGGTCTCTTTCATTGTAGTTAAAAATGATTGAGTTTCAGAACTTGAGCAACTAAACCAAGCACACAGCTGGCTCGGAACCCAACTTTCTTTCCAATGAATCAATATTCACCACTGTGGAAAATCAAGCCTAGCTTCACACTGCTGATTTTGGTCCCAATGAGAAGGATTTCTCAATTTCTGTGATTTAAATTCAGATCTCATATCATGTTTTTAAAGCTCCAGCATCACAGGGCCTATGAAGGGAGGAGATTTTCAGCTTTTCTTCATTAAAAAAGGTTGCAGGGAAGACATTTCTAGCCCTATGTCTGGAAAAATAAGGTAAAAAATTTGACTTCTCTTGCTTAGGAAAAATACTCAGCCATAGCTTATAAAGTGATAACTTCAATCTGAGTTCATGTTACGAGTGTCATAGCCCACAGCTCTTTTGCTTAGGGTTTGCCACTCCAACCACACCTCTCAGAATGAAGTTGATTCTCTGCTACTTTTACATCAAGGCCAGGTTGGATGGGGCTTGGAGCAACCTGGTCTAGTGGAAGGTGTCCTTGTCCATGGCAGGGAGTTGGAACAAGATGAGCCTTAAGGTTCCCTTCAACCCAGCCTTTCTGTGACTCCACTTTGACAAGTACTTCCTTGGAATTCAACACTCACCATCCAGAGTGATGGTAATCCAAGTTCCTCCAGCAACGCTGCCCTCGCGGGGCACAACGAGTGATCCTGTGGCTGTCACTGCAAAAACAACCTCCATCAGGCTGAAGGGTGATGCAAACATCTAAAATATCTCATTCACCATGAGGCACACCGGTCTTAGAACTGTCCTGCCGTGATCCCATCCTTCAGCTCATTTCTCCTTCTCAGGAAGCCAAATTAGTCATATTGCCCCTCTTTTTTCTCCCCATTGTGTCCCACATTTAATAATCCTGTCTCCCCTCAGTGGGGTTTTAGTGCCCTCAGGACTTGGTTCATTAAGCTACAGCTTCCTGTCCTCCGCAAGAGTTAAAATAAAGATGATAAACCTCATGTTTACTCCTCCAGCTCTCAAAGAAACATGTTTGGTGACTTCTGTGCACCCTCCCAATTTAAGGCTGCCCACAAAACATAACCTCTTTGGGCTCCAAAACAGACTGTCCAGCTCCTTCTTTCCAAAGCCTTAGGAAAGGCAGACAGACCTGGAAACGAGCTTCTGCTTCATGATGTTAAGTCACCTATAACTTGTTATGCCATGCCTTTCATAAAATCATCAAGTTCTTCAGATAATTTAGGCTTTATTTTGGGCACCCTTCTCCTCTGAAGCTAAGAGATGAATGAGTAGCTGGCTTTCTTTTTAACCACTGATCAGAATCAGAAGTCAGTTTACAGTGATATCCAGTTTCCTGATTACTGATTACCACTTCAGGAGACTTCAAACTTTTTAGGTGCATCTGGATGCAATCTCAAAGAGCAGTGTTGATCACTGAAGCCAAAAATTGGATGCACTTGCATGATTAGCCCTTAATATCAACATGCAAACAGTGAGATGTCTATCAAGTGAATCAAACCAATAGGTGTCGTATGAACTCAGAACACAGTAAATTAAAAATTAATTAAAAAATTGACACTAGCTATGGAAATAATGCTATGAAAAAACACTGATATGGTGGACAGTGTCTGGTATGCTGCAGTCAATATCTCATAATATTCCACACCTTTTAGAAATGCTTATCCATGCCAAGATACAGTCAGCCTGTATCCAACCCAGTGGCACTGGATTTTCCTGGTGTTTTATGACCAACGTGGTTGGAGGGAGTGAATCTCCATCACCCACCTGCCAAGAATACCAGCCCAGCACTCAGAAAGGGTGTTCTCCAAAGCTTCATCTTGAAGGTTGGATGAGGAAGGTTGGATGAGGAATTCACAAGAGTCTGGCTCCAGAACCATGGCTTGGGGCCTTAAGACCTTCCCTGTAATGTTAAAACAAACCAATGTGCATTCTTTCTTCACAGTGCAAACCTGTGGGAGCAACAGCTGTGAGCTGTTCTAATAACTAAATAAAATAAACATTTGAGAACTGGTAGGCTAGTATTGATGTCACAACCAGACAAATCCCACATTCCCATTATATAGTCCATGTCAGGAATTGTTCTAACATTTAAAGACAGACTACCAGCTTCTGCTGCCTTCACCCTGGGTTTTGTACTAGTATGGAAAAAAACCTGAGTGGACTAATTTAGCCATATTTTTAAATCCTAAAATGGTTTGAGTTGGAAGAGGCAAAGATCATCTCGTTCCACATGCCAAGGGCAGGGACATCTTGCATGAGACCAGGTTGCTCAAAGATGTCCATAACTATGGCAAGCACACTATCCCCACAGAGCAACTTCTAACTTTCTATTGCCCACTGTACCACAAGACCTATTGTAACTACTCTCACCGTATTTCTTGAACATTTTGACACACTGCAATGTGCAGGGGTTGGAGTTCAGTACCTTGATGCAAGTGAATGATGCATTTCAAAGCAGGGGCGTAAAATATCATTTACATTTAATTTTATTGTTCTTACTATGGTTTTTTTTTCTGGTATTACTTACCCTATTCAATTTGTTCTTCTACCATTTCTCCAATAAGTGAAGTGCAAGAGCTCCAGTTCCAGCACAGTGATAACTGCTCCATCCCTTTCAAGACAGTTCTACAATTTTCAGGCTGAGGTTGTGCTACACACTTGGTTCAGTGTTAAAACCCACCAGACAAGTTTATCCAAATGCTTGAATCCTTTTACAGACAGCTCAGAGCTGTCCACTGAGTGTGCTTAATTATTAACCTAAGCTACTTGCTACTATTAACTGTTTTGTTCCAAAACTCTAAGAACCATAACAAGAGTAACCTGAAATTGTTCTTCCATTGGTACATGATTAGATCCTGCAACAGGAGGGCATTACTTCATTTTATCCTCTTTTTCCCCCCTACAACATGACAAAAACTAATGGAATTGTTTCTCGACATGCCAATATTCAATCTGGGTCTGACTTGCACAGCACATGGATTTCAAGAATCCTTTATATAATCTCAATTCAATTTTAACATGGCATTCCCAACACTGTCTGTATTTGGTGGGAATTATGCCCAAAGGGTGTTTAGATGCCTTACCACATCTCAAGTACCTACAGCCCTGCAGATCCTTTACCATCCACTGTGGAAAAGTGGCCAGGGGACTTAGGCAGTGTTACCTCCCACCCCATGGAGAGACTTGGCTACAGGGAAGACCCAACTCAGCCCACCTCAGCCACTGAGCAATATCTCTATTCCCACCTCTACACTCACCTGCTTGAGCCCAAGATGGATTTTGGTGGAGTCACCAGATAGGCTGCTGAGCCCCTGCAATTCCATAGGTGCCTTCATGGAAGTTTCCACTGAAATTCAGGAGAAGCTCTGAGACCCCACAGCATAACTGAAGTTTAATGAGTTACCATGAACCAAACAACAGTGGTATGTATTTATCCTCTTACCTCATCCCCAAAGGGAGGTGAAACAGGATTGCTTGTTCTTCCTCAGCCTCAGTTCAGAGACATAGTGGCACAGAGTCACGGGCAATCAACTCTCAGCCAAGGTCTGGAGCAATGCCCAGCAGGGGAACAAGTTGTGTGTGGTTTATTCTTAGGCCAAACCCCAATGCCTCAGCTACATATAGCTAATGATTACAGGAACCCAATGTAAATTAACCCCATCTTGCTCATTAATCTACACCCAGTTTACTTATTAGCTGGGGTTACAGTGGAAACACAGTCAGAAGAAAGAGTAAACTGGAGGGAATTCTCAAACAAAACAGTAGTGCCAAAGAAGAGACAGTTCAAAGATGACAGCTTGAACACAGCAGACACAGTGAGAAGCTGGTGAAAAGGTCCACTGACAGAACCAAATGAGGGAACAGGACAGGTCCAAAACTCTGCCAGGGACACCCCTCAGGAACAAAAGGGGACAGGGCTGGAGACTCAACTACAATATGGGTGCACGACCCAGCTAGATCAGGTATAAGGCTGAAGACCACTGCTCCTGTAACAGCACCCAGGGAGAGAAGGAGGAGCATGAGCCATGAGCCCACAGCTGAGGTTAAATAAGGCTCCTGATTCATGGACAGGGTAAGGATGGGGGTCCCAGGTGAGGCTGACCAAGGCCATCATGGCTCATTGATGCCCTCAGTACCCTGACACTTCTGTTCCCAACATACTCCATCACTCAAATTCTCTGTGACATTGTCAGAAAAAGAAATGAGTTATTACCTCTGTCATTCTTTATAGCAGTTCATTACATAATCCTAAGGAAATGCTTTATTGAGTTAAAAAATCAACTAAATGCCCAAGATTTGCAGATCAGAAAGATTTGATTGAGGAGTTTATTCTCTGCAGAAAGTCACAGATTAGGTTAGACAATGCATGGGGAGACATCCACCTGAAGGAGTTAAAACATGAAGAGAAAGAAAGAAGATGATGGAAAATCTTTGTCCTAATAACCAGAAATAGTCCCAGAATTCAGACTAGGAGGGGCATGGCCAAGTCACAGAGGGGCCATGTTATATGACATGTAAATCCTCTCCCCTCCACAAGCTGATAACCATGTTTAGGGTTATTACACAGTAAAGAGGAAAGCAGCACAGACTGATGAGCAAGTTCATGTTTGGATATGTGTGCAAACCATTTTCTTTTCTGCTGAAGGAAAACAAACCATCAGCTTGGTATTGTTTGTTTGAAGTTACTCATTTCGGGTTTGTAGATATTGGGTGTATGACTGAAAATGGCCTTATGTATAAGACTCAACATCACTAATCTGAGAAAAATTCCTGCATTGCAACCGGGAAGGAGACAGAGAGAAAAAACAGGAGGAGTGAGCAGTGGCTTTTTGTCACTAGGTGGAAGTGTGGAGCCATCTAAGACCTGTTTGCTCCTTGAAACACAACCCAAGGGTGGCCAAGCTGCCACTGCTCTGCCTAACACGGATCTAGGAGCATTTTCTCTTACCTCCCTGCACTTGAGGGAAAGGCCAGGAACAAGCAGGCAACGCAGGAAAAGGAGAGGTGGGATCTGTTCCCAGCTCTTTCACTCCCTGACAAATGATTTGGGCTAAACAGCTCCATCCTCAAGTCATCACCTTGTAAGATGGGGATGGCAGGGCACTTTTGCAGGGCAAGTGCTCCCAAAGGGAAGCAGCATGGAGAGACTCATTTTCCCCAGGACTTGCAGGATTTCTGGGATGGAAGACCCTTGCAGGAGCCTGCTGGGGGTCCCCTCGTGCTCCCCCCCAGCCATCGCACTGCGGCCACCTCTTGAGAGGAATGTGGCAGTTGTCGGACACCACATGGCACCTCCAGCAGAACAGCTGAGGGGAGGATAATGTGGGATAAGGGAAGGTTTAGCAATTTTGTCTGCAACCACTCAGGGGCTCCCCTCCTCCCTCTCGATCCTGCTGATGTGTGCACCACACCGTACCAAGGGTACCAGCCATTCCTGCCTGCTCCTCACCAGTCAGGCACCATCACGAGGGAGTGATGTGGGAATGCTGTCTGTGCTCACAGTTCCTGCACCTAGACCTGTAAAGAGAGCACAAAGCACCCCAAGGGAAAGCCAGCCTAATGGGGTTTGTGCCTGGACCATAGAATGATAGAATCATAGAATCCCAGGATGGTTTGGCTTGGAAGGGACATTAAAGCATATCTATTCCAGCCTCCCTGCCATGGGCAGGGATGTCACTCACTAGGTCAGGTCACTGAGTGACCAGTGCTATGTGAGTGATGGTGTTGGTCACCTGGTGTCCAGCAGCATTGTCTTCTCTTGAATATGCCTTTTGAGAAGCAGCTTCCCTTGCAATGCAAGGTGTGCTGTGCTGGCCACACAGTAGAGAAAAACAGCCTGAAACTGCTTGAACTTAGATGCTCAGTCCAGACACAGGGCTTGGACAGAGATCTCTGCTTTCCAGCTTGGCATTACCATAAAATCATGTAATGCTTCAGACCATCTTGTTCCAATCCCCTGCCATGAGCAGGGACAGCTTTCACCATCCCAGGTTGCTCCAAGCCCCGTCCAACCTGGTCTTGGACACTTCCAGGGATGGGGCAGCCACAACTTCTCTGGGCAACCTTTGCCAGGGCCTCCCCACCCTCACAGGGAAGAATTCTTTCCTAATATCTAATTTAAATCTACCTACTTTCAGTTTAAAACCATTATCCCTTGTCCTGGAAGGCTGGGTTACTAGAAGACATGTAGCCTGAATGTCTTACATGGCCCTGCACTGGCCATGCCACTCCATGTAGAGCTCTTACAGCTGCTCTTTCCTGCTATTAATACTTCACCTTTTGTATATTGACACCCTCTTCCTAGCAACCAAGGTCACAGAGAAGGTGTTAAGAAGCTGGGCTGATTAAGAATAACTCCTGTGGTTTGATGTCTCTTTTCTTGAGGGGCTTGTTAGACACCAGCAGGCAGAGTGTTGAGCTGGAATGTCCAAGGGAACCTAGGGGATTTGGAAACCCTGCTCTGATCAAAATTCCCTCTGAATCCCAGTCTTCCTCCTGCCCTCCCTCAGAATCCAGCTGGGTGGAGCACCCTTGGGAGGATGAGTTGGGACAGTGCAGTAGTGCTAAGCAGGGGTCTGGCACATATCAGCCAAATATGTCCCCTGGGCACCCACAGGGGTTGGGTTTATTAAGGTATAATCCAATGGTCTCCATAGTCCAGGTAAATACCTCTCACTGCTATTGATTCCCACCTTGCAGGGTGGACTGCACCTACTGCCTTCCCACTTTCTACAGCCCTGAGCATCCTTCCAGCAGGGCCAGCACCACAGCCTTAGATCTCTGCCCCTGCGTTTAGTCCTGTGTTTGCTGGAACAAGCTCAACTGTCCACTCTGGTGAGATCTGTGTCCATTCCATACTGCTCCTAGCCAAGTAGGAGCACTGAGATAAGCTGGTTTGAGAGTTTAGGTGCAACTTGTGTTGCAAAATGGCACATAAAAAATCCCATCTTTCCTTCTGGGTCTCAGTGGACTTCAGTCACTAGCCAGTTGTGTCTGAGTTCTCAAAGGTAGGGCTGGAAGAATAGTCAGCCAGGGATGAGCAGAGGCATTTCTGAAGTGGTGTCTGGTTTTGGCACATTCAATTCCTCACCAAACACCTTAACATAGACAGCTGAGAATGAAAAAGCCAATACAGCTAGTTCATTATCACTCCCAAATCAGAAGAAAGAGCCTCTGGTAAATCAGGAATCATAGAATCATAGAATGGTTTGGGCTGGAAGAGATCTTAAAGACTACCTAGTTTCAAACCCCTGCCAAAATGACAGGCAGGGACACCTTCCACTAGACTGGGTTGCTCCATGCCCCATCCAGCCTGGCCTTGAACACTTCCCAGGATAGGGAATTCACAGCCTCTCTGGCCAGGAATGGCACTCAGAGCTCCTTCTCTGTCCTCTGGTGTTTTAGGCACCAGGCCATGATCTCCCCAGCTGAGCTGCTCCCTGACCTGCCATGATTTACACAAGGAGAGATAGTGAAGACAGAGAATATTAACATGAGTACTGCCTCAGCTCATCTAGGGAAGATAATAAGAATTCCACAAAAGGACATTTAAAGTCAACTGAGAAGTTGAAAAGCAAAAAGCATCCTTTGTATTTATTGGGCCACGACAATACTTTCAAATTTCTCTTCATTCCAGCTTATTCACACTGGGAAAAAAAACAACACATTATCTTTCTTAGAAATCCTAACATTCTTAATATTAACTTTTTCATATTTTAAAACCTTTTATTACCAATAGTTCTACTTACATTTGCAGCTCATAACTGAGTTGCCTGACTTGCCTGGCTCATTTTTCTACCTGTTTTGCAACAGATTCAACTCTTGCCTTTGAGAAGAAAAATGCTGGTGCTTCCAGGACCCTTCCCATGTGTCTTTCCAGGGTTCCTTTTCAGGATGATAAAGCCCTGTTGAACTTGTCCCCATAGCTACTCTCCCTGCATTTTTAAACAGGCACTGGACTTCTTTAAATACTAAATTTATTGCCAGTGCAGCTGCTTTAATGACAGGTTTGAGGCTTCTTTGGTTTCAAGGTTGAGTGTGTTTGGCTCACTTCCCCCTGTGGTCGCAGAGGGGATGTGTGTCCCGGCTGCCTGCCCATGGCAGATGCTGGAGCCTGGGGATGCAGAAGGCAAATGGGCAAGGAATAACCAGCACCTTGCAGGGGGATATGTCTGATGCTTCTTTGGTTTTCTCCCAGCCCCTTAGGATGCTTCCCTGCTTCTGTAGAATCTGCAAAGCACACAGAATGGCCGTGGAAAACAAAGGTCCTCATTAAAGTTGGAAAAGACAACAAGGATCATCTAGTTCAAGCTTTGACCAAATACCTCAGTGTTCACTAAACCATGTCATGAAGTGCCACATCTGCTTGGGTTTTGAACATTTCCAGAGGTGGTGACTCCACCACTTCTCTGGGCAGCCCATTCCTATGTTTAACCACTCTTTCAGTGAATAAATTTTTCCTAATATCCAGTCTGAACCCCCCACCCCATCACAGCTTGAGGTCGTTTCCCCTTGCCATAGAATCATAGAATGGTTAGGGTTAGAAAGGACCTTAAAGATTGTATAATTCCAACCCCCAAGTCCTATCACTTGTTGCCTGGGAGAAGAAGCCAATCCCTACCTGGCTACAACCTCCTTTCAGGTAGTTGTAGAAAGCAATAAGCTCCCCCTGAGACTTTTCTGCAGGCTAAACAAACCTGCCCTGTACAGAAATTCTCCTAAATAAAACATACAGCCACAAAGAGAAAAAAAAACAACTTCAAATAAAGCACTGGCTGTATCTGCATTGTGAAAAACATCCCAGTATTGAGGTTCTTTACAAAGATTTTCCTCGGCTGGGCTACTCACAGACACCATCTCATTCTCACTTCCCATCAAGCAGGGCACTGTTTCAGTGTTATGGACCACTACTCCTTCAGTCTCTGTATTACAGGGCTTTTTACCGTGCTGACAAATGGCATCCAAGAAAGGCTACAGCTCTGCAGCCACACAACACCAGGCATCATCCAGCCAAAAAAATCTTTCCATTTAAATAGTGGCAAAGAAACAGAATCCCGCATGGCTGTGGGAAAAGATGCCTGCTGCAGATTCTGAAAACTAGGTGATAACACCCCCAAAGGAAACCTGCACAGGTTGGACCACAGAGGCCACATGGAAGGATGAAATCATGAGGTGTCTTTTGGATGGAAGGAAATCAAGAGGTGCCTTTTGGATGGAAGGAATCTCCGAGGGACATCCAGGCAGGCACTGCTGCAGAGGGAACCATGGCATTTGCTTAAATAAACAGCTGGTAGAGGATTGGGTTTCAGAATCAAACTGCAACCCAGCACCTACTGAGCTTCATCCATCATTAGTCTTTCATTAGGAAACTTGTTCTTGGCCTGGTCCCCAGTTCTCAGAGAAGTGATTCAGGCAAATACCAGCCCTGCTGTGTCCAGCAACCTCTTTTCTTTCACCCATCCCTACTCTGGTGGCAAGGCAAACGCCCACTTGTTTCTCATTTTAATGTGAAATTCCTTCTGTTTCATGAGTTTTCACTGTAAAGGCTGCCACTGCCCCATCCCCTTTATCCATCCTTGCTCCCCAAGGCTAAGCAGTGGGAACAGGTGGGACAGCTGACCCTGGTGAATGAAAGGAGAGCACAGTTTTGCTTCCTTCACCCCTTTCTCACAGCCTGCTCTGCTGTCAGTGATCCCCCCAGCCCCTGGGGGTGGGGGATTTGTGTGTATTAGTCACATGAAAGCAAAGAGCCTGCAGCAGGCTGCCCCAGGCTGCTCCCGGGCTTTGCTTCACCTCCAGGCGAGGGCATGGCTCGACACTGTATTCCTCAGGGCTGGAATCAAATTACACCTTTTTTATTATTATTTGCACAAGTTGGCTTCTATGTAGGATGTGCCACAGCCCTGATTAAATAAATAAATAAATAAAATAAAGCAGAAAAAGAACAACTTACAATGATCCCAGCTGTGCAGGGAAATGTGTAAAGCCAGACACTTGATACGAGGTCTTTCTCCACCTTCAAATCCCTGGGGTGGGAATTGGTCTCGTTTGCCTTGTGTGAAGCTACACAGCCTGTCATCACACAGAGGGTTCAAGCAGAGCATTAATGGTCTCTCTCTGTCCCAACTCTATTAAGCTGATGTCACACATACCACAGTCCCAGGTGGACCTCGCTAAGGTGGACTCAAATTCATGTTGTTCTTCTCTCAGTAGTAAAAGCCACAAACTCACGTGAGCCACACATATGAACACCAAAGCTATTACACCAAGAGAAAGCAATGGAGAAGAGACCAATAGAATAGTTTGGGTGGCAAGGGACCTTAAAGATTATCCTGTTCCAACACCCTGTCATGGGCAAGGACACCTTCCACTATCCCAGGTTACTCCAAATCCAACCTAATCTGCCCTTGAACACTTCCAGGGATGGGGAGTCCACAACCTCTCTGTACAACCTGTTCCAGTGCCTCACCACCCTCCCAGGGAAAAATTTCTTCCTAATATCTCATCTAAACCTGTCCCCTTTCAGCTTAAGGTCATTCCCTCTTCTCCTGTTATGACATGCCCTCACAAAAAGTCCCTCTTACATGCAGATTCCTAAATAGCCTAAAGTCCTGTATTGCCAAGGTCAAAGAATAGGTTTCACCATAGGGCTGATTAACCTTGGGTTTTGTGGACAGACAGATCATCTGCCCTAATTCCAGCATACTGGAGTAGTATTTCCACCTCCCTCAGATACTTCTGGTTGCTGGATGTCGTAGAGCCCCATATTAGCTCAGTTACACCAGGACCAAACAGTTTTACACTCAGTCCAGCAGGAGAAAAGCCTTTTTCTCAAGTGTTTCAGGTGCTTGTACACATAAGTTCTGATTATGCCACTCCCATAACCATCTTCTGACAGAAAAAATGGTCCCTGAATGCAGAGGGAAGGATTCAGTCCCAGCAGGCTGGGAGAAGAACATCTTTATATGGATGGGTCACTAAATTAAAAAAAAAAAAAACAACCCTGACTGTTGACACAAGTATCCTGACCATTGGTACAAGTTTGGGACATATGTGGCGACTGTATAACTCTTTTCTCCTCAGTGAAGGTGTCATTAATGTTTCAAGGTTCATTTGGGATCTCCTGATGGGTTGGTCATTGTCCAGCACATCTGCTGTTACTAGTTCTTTGAGACTTAATTTTTTTCACTCAAAGCAACTTCTTTGCCATTTCCTTCTTTTTTTCTCCTTTTGTTTTTAGCATTTTCATAAACTTCCTGAATCAGGCAAGAACCACTTACTATCCAGCCTTTAAAAAAAACTTTTAACCACAGAAAGATTTATTTTTCCCCAGTTTATCAGTACAGCCAGAAGTCTGAATAACTGGTTATTCCTTCAGCTCTAATCACAGCATCCTTGTGCCTGCTGCTGCACAGACCCACTGACCCAACAATGGAGAGCGAAATAGAAGCAGAAAGGACCAAAGCCCACAGGTGGGATGAGGAAGAAAGCTTTGAACACAGCCTGTTGATATGTCTGCGCCTTAATGCTTGAATTTAGAATGGGTTTGCAGGGGTTAAAATGCAAATTCAATAAATATTCAAGCCCCGAAAGCAAGATGATTCCCTTATTTCAGGGCAGGGGGCCTGTTCAGCCCAGCCAGATGCATTTCATAGCCATTTCCAGCCCTGTGTGCATGTGCAGGGGGAGGGCCACCAAAAATAAAAGTGCCAGTGTTCCCAGTGACAGCCCTTTACCCACCTGTTCCTCTTTTAGCCCAAACGTGTCCACCCCTGACCCCGCAGTGGGTCCGAGGCGTTTGGGAGGCTGTGCCCCCCAGCCCTCGCTCCTCCACTGCCCATGGCAGCTGTGTAAACCTCAAAGGCAACAGCTGGCAGCCAGGGATGCTGCCTCCAGCTCCAGGGAGGAGCGACAGCAAAGGGCATCTGCAAGGGCTCCAAATCTCTGGCCTGATTTGGATTCCCAAATCACTGGTGGTGGGGACTCAATTTATTTAAGGCACACAAAGTTTGGCACTACCCCCATTTGAACCCCCTGCCCACAAATTCAGCTTGATTCGTTCTCAAGAGTTCTCACTGCAAGGTGTTAATTTGGTAATTGCCTGCCCTGAGGGACTCCAGGATGGAATTTTGGGTTTGGGATCTGCTCAGCCATGCTGTGACCCCAAGCTCCTCCCAAGGGACCCTGGCCACTTGCTCTTTGTAGCTGCAAAAATGGGCAGGGAATAGAACAAAAGGATGAAGAAATTCTTCTCCTGAGTGCTGGATGAAGCCTTGAAATTACCTGGAAGGTGCAGAGAGAGTTTTCCCATCCTCTGGCAGCCAGGGACAGTAAGTTTCACATTCTGACTTCATAAAGATGCACAGGTTGATGCATCTCATGTGTATGTGTGCCTGTCTGCAGGCTCTTTTCCAAAAACCTGACATGGAATTGGGCCTTGAAGAGATCCTTCTTAGTCTAATTAATTGTAAAAACACCAGTGGGATGAGACTGAAACACTACCCTAAGGCATCGCTTTTTTTAGCCTGTCTAAATATGTGTCAGAACTCAATAACACTTTTCCTCCATCCTTTTTCTTGCCTTGAAGAGGTATGAAATTATCCTAGAATCACAGAATCACAGACTGGTTTGGATTGGAAGGGACCTTATAGTTCACCTAGTTCCAATCCTTCTGCCATAGAAAGGCATCCCTGTATGGAGGAGAAGACAGAAATCTAATTTTCCTATTCTAATGCCAATAAATTCAGATAGTCACAAGCTGTCCAGCAGATCAGATGGACAGTGAGTTTCTGACTTGAGCAATAAACACAAAAAGCATCCCTGCTGATCAAACAAATCCTTGGCCATGCATCAGGGAGCCTTCTTACTGCTCCTGACCTTCATCAGATAAGAGAAGCAAAGAAATTAAGACTGTTGTCTTCCCAGCAGACTTGCATGACCCACCTTTACTACTGGATGGGCTCATAAATCTCTCTCCTCTCTTCCCAGCTTTCAGAAGGTATCTGGAGATCTACAATTGCTACTCCATAAATAAGGCTGGATGGCCTAAAAGATGACTCTAACCTACAGCCCACCTTCACTTGCCAGCCCTGTCCTAGACTTACAGGGGACCCCGTGTAATTCACTTAAAGTCTGATTATCTGTCAGTAAGGACAGCAGCAGGAGTAATATGAGATTAATGACTAAAGCATGTCCTCAAGTCCCACATCCACAAGTCTTTTAAATCTCTCCAGGGATGGTGACTCCACCACTGCTCTGGACAGCCTGTTCTACAGCTTGACAACCCATTTGGAGAGGAAATTTTCCCTAATACTCAAACTAAACCGCCCCTGGCACAACTTGAGGCCATTTCATCTTTTCATGTTGCTTTTTCCCTGGGAGCAGAGCCCGACCAACAACTGGCTCCACTCTTCTGTCAGGGAACTGGAGAGAGTGAGAAGGTACCTCCTGGGAGACTTTTTCTCCAGGCTATCAGTATGGGAATAATACATCAAATGATTTAGATTGGGGAACGTCTAATAGAGGAAACAAGGAACATTTCCCACATGAGTTCCTGGCATTTCTGGGAGGAGCTGGGAGCCTCTGTAGTCTTTGTTCAAAGCCCTACTTGGGTGCTTTCAAACCAAACATGTTGCCAAACCAAACTCAACCAACAGCCAGTTCAGAGAATGACAAGGTTCAGGAGACTTTGTCAGGAGATTAATAGGATATTGGGTGAAAACGAGGCTACTTCTTGGCCTTTTTCTGGAGGTTATTGTGCCCTCCCATGCTGGCTGTCCCTCAGTAATGGTGCAAGAGCCTGTTGAAGTGAAACTCCAAGGAATTGGACTGATGACACCTGTTGGCAACCTCTGTATCAGTCCAAGTCTGATGAGGTCAATAACTTGATCTTCCCACCTAACACAAAAAGCACAATCTAAACCAAACACAGACTCCAGGACGGGGTGTCTTCCAATAGGAGAGCACTGAATTCCTGCATTCAGGCCCTAAATATTGCAGGTTCAAACAGCCTTTTTCACTCTGGAGTCTACACCGACTTTCCACCTCCCTTCCCCATCACTGGCTCTCCCAGGCTGGGTCACTCCCCCACCCAAACCCTCTCCAGTTCAATCAGCTGTCACAGGCCCTGCATTCCTGCAGAACTCCCAGAATTGGCAGCTCTGGACATCTGCTCTTTTCCACCCCCACAAATATGCAAGCAGGTGTGAGACACCAGGACTTGCCTTGTTCCTGGCCACTTTTACCCAAGCAATGGGAAGGGAAGGCACAGCCAGAAGGGCAGATGATGGTTTCCCCTTCATTCCCTTTGCATCACTCTGGGGAATGTAGAGAAACAAAATCAACCTCCTCACCACCCCTGAAGCACCCAGAAAATATGAATCTTATGAGTCTGAATATAATTCCTCTCTACCTCACTCCAACAGGGTCTTTACACCAATGGTGACAATGAGAAAATCCATGGATTTTGGTGCACTGTAGGATGCAGTTACGAAGATTGTCTGGAGCATGTTCTTTTTGGATCAGTAAAGCTGCAGAGTACTGTGCAGAATAAATGGCATCTGTGTTACTGTCACAGTGAAAGAACCCTCAGTGAAAGGATTCTGAAAAATAGCTGTTGCTAGTGAAGACCAAGATGGAAAAAATATCCAGATTTTTCATAGAATGTTTTGGGTTGGAAGGGACCTTAAAGATCATCTCATTCCAACCCCTGCCATGGGCAGGGACACCTTCCACTATCCCAGGTTGTTCCAATCCCAGTCCAACCTGACCTTGAACACTTCAATGGATGGGGCAGTCACAGCTTCTCTGAGCAATGAAATGCCCAGAGAATATAGAAATACAGAAAGACTATAGAACCTGCTTTCCATAGTGAGTTTATAGTTATCCCCCACATCAATTACTTTAGGGCTGACAATCAGCAAGGAGCACTGTAGTGAACTGGTTTTGTCTACATCCCAATGAACCTGAAAGTATTGAATAGAAATAAATTAAAAATGAAGTGAATGTAGTTTGGGTAGTTTATGCCCGATAGGCTATAGACTAGGATTAAAAGAAAATAATATTTCAGAACATTCCATTAATTTGTTTTTCAGGCAAGTAGGATTTTAATGAAAATAAAATTAGAAAAAAAGGAGTATCCATTTGGCACTGAAATTTTCAGCTTCTAAGTGTGTTCAATGGACCAAGGTGCTGGGTTTAGAGGGACAACCTCATTTCTTTCCACAAGGAATGGTCTGATACTTTACAGGAAACACAAAATTAATTTATGATTACATGTGGCATTCCTGAGCCAAACTGATGCTCTCAGTATCCCTACAAGGTGTATCAGCAGCTCCAAACAGAAAAGGTCCATTTTTTGCAGCTTCCATATGGCCACAGAAGAAGTCCCATGTCCAGTTTGCTCCCACCTGCCATTCCTGGATCCCTGTGAAACCTTGCCCTGCCTGAGAGCTCTGGCACATTCCAGTGACACCAAACCCCTCTCTCAGCCTCAGTTTGCTGCATCCAAGATCTGCCAAGCACCCAGCCAGGGTATTATAGGAGATAGTTATTCCCCAGCCATCCAAATATAATCTTCCCATGGCAAGAGTAATGCAGAACCTGGATAAACTTCCAGAAGGCAATGGATAGGCAACCATGTCATTATCCCTCTTCTTGAGCTGGCAAAAACTGAGTGGGGCATGAGGGTCTCCCTTTGCTGTCATGGCCTTCTCCCAGTGTCATGCCCAAGGTGTGTTCTAGATCCTTTCCCTTTCTTTCCATGGTGAAAGTGAACCCCTGTTCCCATCAACCTGATTCAGCTGCAGCTTTAGGAGAGAGGGAGGGGCAGGGTGGTGTTGTCTTGCACACCTGGATAAGAGGATCCTGCTTTTCCAGAAGTGCTTCCCAAGGAGCAAGTTGTCTGTCACAGCACTCACACCACCACAGCTGCACTTCAAATGGGTGAATGGAAAGATCACAGAATCCTAGAATGGTTTGGGTTGGAAGGGACCTTAAAGCTCATCTCGTCCCAACCCGCTGTGATAGGCAGAGACACCTTCCATTATCCTCGATTGCTCCAAGCCCTGTCCAGCCTTGCCTTGAACACTTCTAGGAATGAGGCAGTCACAGTTCTCTGGGAAACCCATGCCAGGGCCTCACCACACTCAGGGAAAAATTCCTTCCTAATATCTCATCTAAAACTGCCCTCTATCAGTTTAAAACCATTCCTCCTTGCCCTGTCCCTCCATGCCTTGTCCCCAGTCCCTCTCCAGCTCTCCTGGAGCCCCTTTAGGCTCTGCAAGGGGC
>JAWWEE010000105.1:113193360-113205513 GCA_035221455.1 Xenops minutus
AGGAGGCTCCGGGGGGACCTTCTGGCTCTGCAAGTCCCTGCCAGGAGGGGGGAGCTGGGGGTCGTCGGGCTCTGCTCCCAGGGAACAGGGACAGGAGGAGAAGGAACAGCCTCAGGCTGGGGCAGGGAAGATTTGAGTTGGGTATCAGGGAAAATTCCTTCACAGAAAGGGTTGTCCAGCCCTGGCACAGCTGCCCAGGGCAGTGGGGGGGTCCCCATCCCTGGATAGATTTAAAAGCTGTGCAGTGTGGCATTTGGGTACATGGTTTAGTAGTGGCCTTGGCAGTGCTAGGGGAGAGGTTAGACTAGATGATCTTAGAGGATTTTTCCAACCTAAATAATTCCATTGATTCTGGGAATTTAAATGATGCTACAAATCTCTGCAAAGCCTGAGCTGCCTTCTCATTGCACACCATCCCCTTCTGTTTATGAGCAATTCCCTTGGGACTAAATTCAGTCCTGGAGCTGTGAATTTCCATTTGAGGAAGGTCTGTACCTGTAAATTTCCCAGCTGGAGTTTGTATCTGGCCGAACTGTTAAATGACACTCCTGTCACTGGAGGCTCCCAAACTCCTGCCACAGTATCCCCACTTGTCCTGCTGTCCTGCGTCACCTCTGTCCCCTCCCAGGTACTTGTGTGTCCATCACTGCCCTTGTGCTGCTGAGTCCTGCATCTTCCTTTTCCTTGGATGGTCCAGGCTCCTTTTGACATTCTTGGCATCTCTTGGTCTGAGCACCCACGGCTGCTGGCAATGTTCTGATCCCAGCCTGGTTGTCCCCCTTGCCTGGGCAGCAGGGACAGGTTGTGCAGAGCCCTGCAGACAGACAGCCTGACCCCCTGACCGATGGCCCACGCTCATTGTGCTCACTTTGCCGTGGCAATCAACGCAACCTACATCTCCCAGCACTGCTGACTCCTGTCTTCTCCTGCAGTGAACCAGAGGACACTGACAGCCGACCTGAAGGACCTGCACACCACGGTCAGTGACATCCAGATGGCCTGTCACAACATGCCAGCGACTGCAGAGGACAGATTCGCTATTGTCATGACTGTATCCTTCCCTAAGAGGGGCACATCACTAGTGTGGCTTATTGCCCTCCAGCAAAGCCATTTTGGTGTCTTTGTGGCTCCTTGGAAAGCAGCCGGGCTGTGTCTGGCACCATCTCAGCACTTGTGGAAAATTCCTCTCACTCTCAGCCAGCAGGGAAGCAGATTTTGTGGTGCCCACCGGCTCAGCTGCCTCTGTGTGGCACAGCCCCAGTGCCACGGGGCCAGGGAATGTGCTGGGTTGTCTGTCCCTCAGATAAGCACTGTCAGGGACAGCTGAATGTGCCACCCGCTCTGCACGTGCGTGTGCAGCAGGTCTGTGCTGGCACTTGAGCTGGAAGCCAGCCATTTGATAAGAGGTTGATAAGTGATTCTGATCCGTACCAGACCCATGGAATGGCTGTTTGTCCTTAAGCCAATTCCCTCAGTCCTTCCTGGAGAGTGCCCAGCCTGCCATGCGGTCCCTGGACGACCTGCAGCACAAGGCCATGGAAGAATTCAGCAAGGTGCTGTCCTTCTTTGGGGAAGACTCAAAAATGACAACTTCTGAAGCTTTCTTTGGCATTTTTGCAGAATTCATGAGCAAGTTTGAGGTGAGTTGAAACTTTCAAAACCAGCCAGGGGTCCCCTGTGAAGTGTCAGTGAGGTGTTTTACTTGTGTGTGAGCAGTGGGAATAGATGGGGTTTTGTGAGCACCTGTACCTGGGTGTCTGCAAGGGGCAGTTTTTCTAACACTGATTAAGTGCCATTTTTCTAACATACAAGTTGGCTGCCAGGGGTGGGAGGCTGAGGGAGGGCTGCTGGTCCATGCACGAGCTCCAGGGAGGGTAACACAGTGGTTCATAGAATCCCAGAATGGTCTGGATTGAAAGAGACCTTAAAGTCCATCCAGTCCCACCCCCTGCCATAGGCAGGGACACCTTCCACCAGTCCAGGTTGCTCCAAACCCCATCCAACCTGGCCTGGGACACTTCCAGGGATCCAGGGACAGCCACAGCTTCTCTGGGCAGCCTGGGTACCCTGAAACCTCCTCCGTGGCCACAGCAGCCCCCCCAGCCCCACACAGACCCTTCTCTCTCCCCACAGAGGGCTCTCAGTGACGTGCAGGTGGGCGAGAGCCAGCGCAGCCCCAGGATGACCTCTCCCCTCGCCTGGTGAGGGGACGGCGGCGACCTGAGCTGCAACAATTTATTGCCAACAAAGTGCAATTTGCTCCTGTCGAGTTTGGTTGTAAATACGCTGCTGCCACCTGCTACCACCCAGCAGAGCCACGGACAGAGGGCACGGGGCAGGGGGACACTGAGGAGGCACCACGGGTGACAGTGGAGGGTGTGAGGGTGAGGCACAGGGACATGAAGGTACACCCTTGATGACAGCTCTCTTAGCACCCTCCCTTTCCAGTGGATTACTGAGTCAAGGATTTTGGACCCATCATGTAAAACCCCACTCTCTTGAGTTTCCAGAACAAGGGACGTTCCGCACATTCTGGGAAGGCAGAGCAGTGTGTTGCTGTTGTGAGACATTACTCTGTGCAAGACGCACCCGTGGCCTTCCAAACCTGTCCTGCTCTGACATCCCACCCCATGGAAGTGCCCCAGCAAACTGTAGTGTAGGGAACCCTCCTCCCCCCCATTGCCAGAGCAAGGGCTCATCCCGCAGCCTCCGCTCAAGGACACGACCACCAACCGGTGCATTATTTAGGGGAGACCTTACCACCATCAGATCTCTGGGGTTTGGTATTTTTTTAAACCCTGCTGTAGAAAGTGAAGGATATTTTCACAAGTGTTCTCCGTTTATACAGCTTTAAGTGCCAGGTAGTGTGTAGCCTTGTGTTCCCAGAGGTCCATCCCTGTCCCTGTCCCAGTGGTGGTGAAAAGGCCACACTCCCTCTGCTCCACTTTCCCTCTTGGATGTTGCACACTGCATTCCATTGGGGTTTTTTTTCTTTTTTTCTTTTTTTTTTTTTTTCCTCTTTTTTTAAATGCATTCATTGTTTAAACCACCGGAGGTTCTTCTGAAACCGTCACGACAGGAAATGCTGTACATAGATTTTGCTACATGTTGTTACTTTCTGAGATAGTTAGAACTTCAATCCCTTTGGTATTTTTATGTGAATATTTTCAAAGAACCAGAACTTCTGGTTATCTGATTTGATAAGGGGACTCTGTATATTCGCAATTCAGTCTTTACCCAATGCCTATGTGCTATTCCTAAAATAAAGCTACTGCCTTCTGCCTCCTGACTTAGGGGCCTCTGTCTTCTGTCCAAAATTGCTGCCATGGTGGTGTGAGGAATTCTGCTTCTGGCACTTCTGCAGCTGCACCTCTAAATATCAGCACTTTACACCTGCAGGAGAGAGACACAGGGTCTCACCTGGCTGGGCTGGGGCTGGGATGGGGACAATCACTGCCTAAAGGACCTGCCTGTGCCACAGCATCCAGGCTGGTGTGTTCAATATGAGCAGAAAATTCTTAAAATAGTATGGATTTTTCTCTCCAGCCTTCAGAAGGAAACATGTAGGGGGCATGTGAGCTAGCCAATTGTTTCCCTTGGAAAAGGAATTCTTGGTTGAGTTTATGTCCCAGGAGCAATTTATCTCCCTTGACACTAAGAGCAGATAGGGACCACCTCCATATCAGATGTCCTGGTTGTAGTTTAACTGGTTTACAGCAGCCTGTTTGATCCCTGGGTGCTTCCCAGAGGCTGGAACACAGCTCCCTGCAGAGTTATCCAAAATATCCCTTGCTGAGCACGTGCATCTCCTTCCCATCTGCACACAATCCTGAGTGACGTGCTCCAGGGGAGCAGGGACGTTGGATGAGGTGACCTCCAACCTGAACCATCCTTTGATTCTGCCTGAGGTGCTCAAACCCCTCCTGCTGTTTCCTCAGCCCTCCTGGCTGATCCCACCTGGCTCTGCTGCAGCCCCAGGACCCCAAAGCTGCCCAGCGTGGCTGTCACAGCTCCCAGAGCCCAGGCTGAGCCCAAGAACCAGCACAGGAATGATGTCCCAGAGCCCCCACTGCACCGTGTCCCCCACAACACAGCAGGCTCATCATTCCCTGCATGCTCCCATTCTGCTGGGTTTTGGTGACTGCAGACATGAGGTAATTCCTCCCCAGCCTCAGTGCTGGCTGGGCACTCTCCTTGGAGCCTCAGCCCAGGCTGAGCAGAATTCCTGTGTCAGCCCTGATCACAGGATCGTCCTCACAGGAAAGCCTGTCCTTGGAAAGGAAATAACAATTTGGGCAGCAGCTGGGGTCAGCACGGGGAATGCAGCAGTGGCTGCTCCTGCTCCACCATCCTCCAACACACACTGGGAAACAGTGACCCTGAAAATACCAGGTTATATCCCAAACATAGGATTATTCAAGGCTTTTCATCTTTTCCTGCAAGAAATGGGGGCAAAAAAGACCTCAAAGAGGAAATGGTAAGTTGGAGTAAGTCATGGTGAAAGCAGGCTCACAGCTGGGATTCCAGCCTGGCACCTCTATGGCAAAGTGGAACCATGTACAAACCATCCCTCTAAGGATCTGGATAATGATTTGAATGGCCACAATCTCTAATTATTTTCCAGGTGCCATGAAAAATGCCAAAGAGACAAGCAGAGGTCTCAGCTTCAGGCTGGAAGGGCTGGGGAATGTGGCACAGACTGGGAGGCAGCACAAGGCACCTGGGTGCTGTATTTGCAGCCCTTGAGGATCCACTTTGTTCTAACATGATTTAGGAAAACCTGGGGTTTCCAAATTGTGGCAGATCAAACTACAGCATTTCCAACTGCAAGATTCAAAGACCTTGTTATGTTCATCAGAACTGTGAGTGGGAAATGAGATAAAATACAGATACTGGGGTTTTAATGGAATAGTTGAACTCCAGAATGATTTATTTTGGAAGGGACCTTAAAGCCCATCCAGTCCCACCCCCTGACATGGGCAGGGACACCTTCCACTAGCCCAGGTTGCTCCAAGCCCCGTCCAACCTGGCCTTGGACACTTCCAGGGGATGGAGCAGCCACAGCTTCTCTGGGCAACCTTTGACAGAGCCTCCCCACACTCACAGGGAAGAATTTCTTCCTAATATCTAATCCCAAACTCTCCTAAATATTGCATGATCAAATACTAACCTGACAGGTTACCTCACAGCTGCAATGTGTGGTTTGGAAAGCATGGAGAGACAACAGGGTGGAACTAGAAGCTACATGGGATGACTGGTCACTGTTATCCAGGACACAGGGCCAGGACATGGGGAGTCATAAATGCCTTGGGGCTACACTATTCAAGGTATTTTAGCTCCCAATATTTTCCATCACCTATATACCTTGGAGGAGGTACCTGCCATTCCTTCCAGATTTCCTTCCTACAAGAGGGGTCATTTTGCATCTCACAGTCTTTGCAGTGTTTCTCTGGAACCCCTCTGTCCTCTTCCTAAATTAGGAACCAAAGGTTTAACTGTATCCATCACACTTCCCAAACCACTTTCCTTATGATCAAAGCCTTGTCTCACAGCCCAAGAGAAGTAAAATGAAAGTAAAATGAAAAAGTGGAAAACTGAATTTAGGAAGTCACTATTACAAAGCATTCTGATCAAAAATGCGATATCACAGCTGGGGTGTAACCATGAATTAAAATAGACCAGTTCAGAGAGTTTTTTTGAGGAGAAAACAAGAGGTTGAGAAGGAATGTAGCTCTTCAGACATCAAGACAAATTACAGCCCATGGCAAGAATTTGAGAGAATTGGATGGTGGCAGCTGTCCAACATCTGCTCAGTTTGTGATGAAAAGACATCAAACTGACCTAGGAGCAAAGAGATCCACCTTGTGCCAGTGACATTTGGTTTTGATACCTACAGCAGCCCAAATTTAAAACTGAGTACTTTGCACCCGCGTATTTGCATTGAGTATCAATTTTTTTTTTTGGTGGTTTTCTAATGTCATCATTGAGTTTTGTTGCCACTTGAGTGACATGACTGAAGGAATGACATCATCTACAGATCTTAGAAAAGGTGAGCCCATATCCTGTCTTCCACCTGCGTTAATGGAATCTATACACATATGCTTTTGCATTTAAGTTATGGTCAGAAACCACAGTTAAGGTGGGGGGAAAAAACACCTACTGCAATTTATCTAGGACAGCCCAGAAGCCCTTATAAAAGGTCCAGCAGCAAATGTGCCCAGACACCTTCAGTTCAGCAGAGCCCAGCACAAGCATCAGCCACAGCAAGAGGAGGAAGGAAGATGTCTCCGACCCTTTGTCCTTCTCTGGTAAGAACTTGCCTTCTGGCTTTTTTTCCCCCAATTTGACAGAGACGTGTTTAAATTTTAATAGATGGGCTAGGAATCTGCACCCACCTTTAAAATGCTTGGTTAAACCATTAATAATTGAAAATAACTAAAAAGTTAGTTGGGGAAGCAATGAGACTGCACGAGTATATTGTGACATGGGATACCACATCGTACTGACTCAAGAAATACATTGAAAACTCAACTTCAGAGTGTTATTTTCTTGTTATATCCTTTCTGAAATCTCCTGTCCTATACTATTTTCTACAATTTAATTTTTTTATCACCAAATTACAACTGGGTGTGTATCACACTTGTCAGCACGGTAAGAATCAGTTTGTGAAAGCAAAAGTGGATGTGGCATATGGCATATTTTTCTATAATTGCTCCAAACTGCAATATAGGCTTTGTTTACCAGTTAGGCTGACTGTGGATGAATTCCAGAGCTGTACTTGCTTTGTGTCCTAAATGCACCACTCTTCTTCAGCCCAGATCACTGCTCCTCGTGCTGCTGGCCCTGCTGTCAGCCAGCACTTCTCCCCTCGGGAAGGTGACCAAGGCTGGACTCAGGCCAGAGAGCCTCCTCAAGCAAGTGCATCCTGGGTGTCCGACCCAAAAAGACTCGAAATTCCCCCAGACTGTGAGAGTCAACGTAAGCATCATCAACACAAACCAGGACACCAAAGTGAGCCTTGATGTCAGCAGCCGCTCTCTGTCTCCGTGGGATTACAGGTATGATCCCTGTCCCTAAAGCCTGGAAATACACTGGATGCCCTGGCCAAGAGTAATGCCAAGGATATACTCTTATCTTTGAGTGCTTCACTGTTGAGAGGTTTTGGAAATACGAGGGTATCCACAGTCCCTACAATCCTCTTTGAAAGAGAACCAGTACAGAAAGTAGCATGGAGAAAAAAAAGAAAAAAAAAAGAAAAAAAAAAAAAAAAGAAAAAAAAAAGGCCAGGGCAATACATAGCAGTCAAAGCAAATTACTTTTGTAATTTAATTAATTCATTTGTATATTAGGGCAAGCTTTATCTTCAAAAGTATTCTTTACCTAAGACATCATAAAAATTACCTCAGAGGGTAATATTGTACCAGATTTAGTAGTGGTTTAATAATACCAGCATTAATGTTTTATTTTTTGAGGGGGAGCCAAAGGATTTGGGGTCCTTTAATCAGAGTGAATGTTGGGAAGCTCAAATTATTTCTGATCAGTCTTTCAAAGCCAGTGCTTGTTTAAAGCAAGTTCTTTGCAAAGGGAGTTGTGTGCAACCTGGCATGATTGTCCAACACCTGAAAACCTGAACATTTAGAATCATAGAATCATTAAGGTTAGAAAAAACCTCTAAGATCATCAAGTTGTTTACTTACTTACACTCTATGTCTTAAAAACCTGCAGTAGTGGAGGGTCTACTGCCCCTTCCTATGCGATATATCCCAGGATGCACAGGTTCAGGAGCCCAGAGTTACTCAGATTATCTTGCCTTTGGAGCAGCATTTCCATTTCAATCACTTCCTTTCCTGTCACCTCCCAGGATCGACGAGGACCCCAACCGCTTCCCGCAGGCGATCGCCGACGCCAAGTGTCGCCACTCCAGGTGTGTCAATCCGGATGGGCAGCTGGACCACGGCCTCAACTCCATCCCCATCACGCAGGAGATCCTGGTCCTCCGGAGGGAGCAGAAGGGCTGCCAGCAATCCTACAGGTTGGAGAAGAAACTCATCACTGTGGGCTGCACTTGTGTCACGCCCTTGATCCGACACCAAGGGATGCAGTAGTTGAGAGAGCCATGGAAAAACCTCCTTGTGTTGAGATGAAGGGGCCTGATTCAGTCTCCACAAAACTGAATCAAGCTGCAATGGCTAGCTAGAATATATCAGAATATATTAAAAATCAGAAGAATCCCTCTTTGGAAAAAAAAAAAAAAAATAATATGTTTTCTCCAAAATCCAGGCACCTCCATGTGCTGGGCTGAAAAATAATGGGATCCCTTTACCCATCTTTAGTTTACACTTTGAAATGTCTATTTATGTAAATCTATTTATGCTGGTGGAAAAGAAAGTAATAATGTATTATCCTTTTGTATTATTTTAAAGTACTAAGACAATGTTTATTTATCTTTGTGTAATAAAAGAAAAAAACAGTGAAAAACTCTTTGGTATTCTCATTTCTTCGTAAAGAAGTCTTTTTGCTAAGGCAGAAAATCATTCAATTATGACCATAAAATAGGTTTATATGATGTTAAAACCTAAAATTCTCTTAATAACATCTAGCCCTGCTGCAGTAGAATGCAAAGGCCACAGAAAAAAATTAGGAAAACCACCATTCTACTAACAGAGAAACAAACACCTAGAGGAAAATGATTTACCAAGTAACACTCAAGAGATTCACATTAAGGACAGACAAGCAAAAAAAATAAAAAATAAAACTATTATTGGGTAATTAGTTATCCACCTAATTATCAAATTGGAAAAGGATTTGTAAAGATGGGTTCAACACAACACTTCAAGTGCTTCTTTGGGAGAAGCACCAGAAAATGCATTTCCACCACTGATTTAACTTTGCTCCAGCATTATCTGTGAATCTTAGTCCAACCCACCTCAACACATTTTCTGTGGAGCAAGGACACTACGTGGGCACACGAGGAAAAATGCACAAGTGATTCAGGCGGGTGATTGAAACAATTAACCACGTTTTGCTGATTGCAATCGTGATTCTCTCCACGCTCGTGTCCTTCCAATCCGCTTGCTGCCAGCAGTCAGTGCTTCAGATGTGGAGCACTGACACAGCACTTCTGCTGTGGTTGAGGTGGGGATGCGTGGGTGGCTGGCTGGCATGGCAGGGGGGTTTATTTAAAGCACACTTGGGTTAAAAGTGCTCAGAAGATGTTCCATGTTTCGGAAGCCAGGTTGCCTCGCGGAGACGCGGGTGTTTTGTTTGCTGCTGGATCTCAGGGAGGTGTGACCCTGCTCAGGCACTGGCAAAATGCCACTGGTGAGTGCAACAGCAAACACAGACCTTGTAGAGTGCAGAGCTCGGGCGTGCAAGTCCCTAATGAGAGGGAAGGGCGTCTCAGGTGAAAGCATCTTCTCCAGATCCAGCTGTGCTAACTGGAAATGTGATCATCCCAACTTTTGCTACAGGGGGTTATTCCCTCCAGGTATTCTAGTCAGCCTAAACTCTCCCTAATCTACTCCATCAGGACACCATCAGGTGGGTCATCCTACAACCTAAACCCACAACACAGCCACAGGTTTCACACCGTCCCTTGAGCTGCCATCCAGGCCCAAGGAAACATCCATTAACTCTGCATGATCACGGTATCTGCAATCCCAACAATGAACTTCTGTCCACAGCTTTGATTACCTTCAAACACTGGAACAGTTTTGCCCATACGTAGAAATCTAGGAGTATATGTGATCCTAACTTAGCTTCTCTCCAGCCTTATTTATAGATATTCTTCAGGTCCTGAAGTTCATCCCAGCTGACAATCCCATGAACATCAAGTATGGAAATAGATTTAAAAAAAAAAAAAAAAAAAAAAACAAAAACAAAAACAAAAGGAAACCAAAAAACCATTGAGGAACACCCGTTCTTTGAGGCTTTCATGGATTTATACAAATATCAGTCCAGGAAGATTGAAACAGAACCAACCACTTTGTCCACTAAATAATCTCTAAACTTCCTACAACTCATAGAAGGAGTTTTGGCAAACTGTCTGCAATTAGCCCAACTTCTAAGAGTTAAAATCACAGATGGTCCAAACCTTTCCTACCTGGGAGGGATGTGCCAAGAGCTGGAGTTGGCACATGAGTAATGGAGACTGGTTAGAAATGTGGAGAGAGTTACTGGGTGGAAAAAGCCAGAACCAGATCAGAAAAAGATGATGCAGCTGAGGCATCAAAATACCAACAGCTTTCTGCTGATGGGCTGCAAAGATCATCATCATCATGAAATAATTTGGGTAGGAAGGAACCTTAAAAATCATCTTGTTCCAAAACCCCTGCCATGGACAGGAACGTCTGGCACTAGACCAGGTTGTTCCAACCTGGCCTGAGTAAAGATACTCCAATTCCCCTTTCAGCAGCGTGATTTTCCTTGGGCCATTTACCAACCCAACTAAATCCGTGCCTTAGGACATAACCCATTCTTATTTACTTGGCATCATGGTTACCCCTGAGATTTGCTTGGGTGTTGCACATGCTCCTGCAGAAAGATTTAAGAGGTGATCACCAGGATTCATTGGGCCTGAGGACTGATTTCTTTCCTACTGCAACTTCTCCCATAACTCCTGGCATCACAAACCAAGAGTTTTTCCTTCACATTGTTGTGTTCAGCTGGAAAGGTGCAGAATAATCCCAAAACAATGTACTCTGCCATGGATCACCCAGTCAGTGTCCTTACTGCTCTGGGCAAATGCTCATGGCTATGGTCAATAATGATCACAAGAGGAGACTGAAAAGAGTAGGGCTCCTCTTTCAGCCTTGCACAGCTCTTACCAGTTTCAGATTCAACAGGTAAAGTTTGTTCCTTCTTGTTTTCAAGAGTTTCAGTGTAAATCTCTGCTAATATGAGAACCATAAATGCTCTTGTCGTTGGATGGAGGGGGAAAAAATTGCTATAAAAACCTCTTCAACATGAAAGTTTCCACTGCTTTCCATCTCAGTTTCATGTCAGTTTGCAGAATCTGAGAAGCAGTGTCTTGGCAAACAGATTGCTTGGCAACCTGTGAGCAAAACTCAGCAGAAAGAGAAGTTTGAGATTGGATCTGTGCAGCAAATGGTCAGATAACCACACTTGTTGTTGTCATTTATCAAAGCAATCTGGATAGATACTAAATGCTTGTGAAAGGTGATACAGATTCAACTCTAAGGAGACAAAGAACACAGGTTTCTGTGGGAAGTCTGAGATAAAAAGCCATACCAACATATTCTAGGGGCAACTTAGAGAGAAGATAAACCATCTCTATCGATTTACTGTAACAGGGAACCTTGATCATGATACAAACACATTGTGCTTACTAAGAATGCAGATAAAGCAGAAACATGGTGGCTGGTACTGGTTTTACTCACTCATAGAAAGCTGTGCCCAGAAAAGAGCATTTTGCCAGTCCATGAACCCCAAAGAGCATCAAACATATTTTAAATATTTTGTCAAAGTTACAGGAAAAGGTGGAAAAGCTGAGCCACTCCTCTGAAGGAATAATAAACAAAGAAAAAGTTACACTGCAAGTAGGAAGGGATTTCTCTGAGGAGCTGAGGATTTGAGCCTGCTACCACTATCTAACCCTGGAAATAGCAAGAATGATTAGAAAAGATGGAAAATGTTTTTAACATCTTGAGTTGGAAGGGACCCACAAGGGTCCAACCCCTGGAACTCCTCTTTGTGAGCAGCAAAAGGCAGAAGCTGTGGTTTTCCTTCTGATGCTGAACCTGACTGGCATCTTCTCAGCTCCTGGAAACCAGCACCAGCACAGTGCAACCCCCACCAATAGCTCTGATTCTGCCAAGTAGTACGAGACAATCACAGATATTTTAAGCAGTTTTGGGGTATTTTTGTCACTGTCTTGTAACAGTGCTGTAGAAAATGCAGGCTACACCCACTCATCTAGATTCTCCTAAAGCATGAGGTTAAAAATATCAAAGTAAGAGGAAGAAGGGGATGGACACAAAAGGAAGTTATGGAATTAAATAATAATTTGGGTAGGAAGGAACCTTAAAGATTTTCTAGTCCAAACCCCTGCCACAGACAGGGACACCTTCCATTAGCCCAGGTTGCTCCAAGCCCCATCCAACCTGGCCTTGGACACTTCCAGGGATGGGGCAG
>JAWWEE010000105.1:113211791-113234373 GCA_035221455.1 Xenops minutus
TAGCAACCATAACATACTCCCTGTAGCTAATAATTGTGACTTCAACCATGCAGTCTATCTTTGCTACTTCAGCAAAACCCTCTACAATTATTTTTATTAACCCTTTCAGTGTTAGTTCTTTATTGATATATCAGTTATTGATTCCTTAAATCACTGGGACATGTGCAATGACCATGACAGTACAAGGGATAGGACCTGAGGGTCACAGAAGCAGTGGTAGGTCCCACTTCAGCATCTCCATGTGTATCTTTGCTTTCTGCCTCGGGCTCTGAGCCACAATGTGCCCCAGGTGCCCGGAGGTGCCCCCGGGTACCAGCGTTGCTCTCTGTTAGTGCACAGAGCCCCTCTAGGTGCAGTGTTTAGGCACTGCCACAGCTCTCCAGCCCCTCCAGCTCCGTCTGTGTTTGCAGTCATATTGATCCATGAAGCTTGTTCCTGGCTCTCCCAGCAAGCACAGACAAGCTCTCAAACCAGCTGAGAGATGCTGGCACCAAGCATGGGAGCTACAACCCAGACTGTGAGGGTGTCTGATGGGGGTTCTGATCCCTCAAAGGCATTTGAAAGTTTAATCCACTCAATAAAGTTCAGATCTGGAGGCACACTCAGGTTTACTCCAGTGCTATTTGCTCTCCTGTGCCTCCTCACCAGCCCGAGAGCTTTGGAGGCATTTTGCACTCAGAAGGAAATTTGAAAGTTGTACACCTTGCTGTTGGCAGTACAAGTCCTGCAGCAGCACCCTCACACCTGCCCCTGTAAAGGTCACCCTTATTTTGGGGAGGTTTCTGCTGAATAGCTGCAGTAACTCGTGGCAGGAAATGGAGTGAGCGTGGACAGGTGTCAGGAGACTGTTTTTCCTCACTTTTCAATTTCATGCCTTCCAGCCTCACTGATGCTCCTTCTGCTCTTTCATTAGGAAAACAATCCTCTTCACAACACTTTGTTGCCTGTGGCTCTGTTGGCTCTCTTTTTTTGCAGCCCTTTACAGCAGCAGGAATGTGCCTTCAGTGGAAGAATATACAGAAGTCAAATGTTTTTGGTAAAGGCTTTTTAGAACTGACCAGTGAAAAACTCTGATTGTTGGGGCATCACACAGACTTCAATCCAAATTGCTTGGTCCAAAAGTCATCATGCTACTACAGGGAATGGGAATTTTCATATCTACTGCAAGAAGAATAGGAAAAAGTTAGTAACCTTATGCACAAATAAAATATTTTAAATGGTCTCTAATTGAAGGCTGAACCCCTGTGCAGGCAGGAACCTGCATCTGAAGTGGTTGGTATCCATGGCATGAGACACCAGCAATGAATCTGGATTCTGTGCTTGCTGGGGAAGTATAGAATAGAATCATTGAACAATCTGAGTTGGGAGGGACCCATCAGGATCATCCAGTCCAACTCCTGGCCCTGCCTAGGACACCCCAACAATCCCACCCTGTGCCTGAGAGTGTTGTCCAAATGCTTCTTGAGCTTGTTTCCTTGAGTCACTAGATTTAGTTGAATTTGTTGTGATTGGGTGTGTTCTCTGGAGTGTCTGGACATCCAGATGATGTTGGAAGAGTAACTCCAGAGGGACTAGGAGATATCTGGAAAACTTGTGGTAAGCACCTGAAAAACACTTCACTTGGGCTGAGGGACAGAACCTTAAGATGTGCTAAAGTGGTTACAGACAGTTGTCAGCTCATCTGCTAAGGATGTATAAAACTTAATGTTAAGGGACAGGGTCTTAACTACAGAGGAACCAGCACTGAAAAGGTCAAGAAAAGACTGGACTCTCCAGTTCCCCTTTTGGCAGAAAATACAGACTAAATTAAATATAAATGGAGTAATAAATCATCAAAAGTGGAGAAGAGGGACAGGGGAGGATGAAGCAATGAACAGCCTTGGCCTTATAAATAGGAGATAAATATGGGGCAAAGAGAGGGCATCAGTCTGAGGGCTGTGTCCAAAACACCACATCCCAAAAAGCCTCGGGCTGACCTCTCGAGGAGAGCCGGCAGGTGTTGAAAAGAGGCCCCCTCCAAGAGCACTCCCCAGGGTCGGAAGACTGTGGGGGTGGGCAGTGGGCAGATGGGCTGGGTATGGAAAGGTCCCTTGGATAAGGGACTTCAGAGCTCCTGTCATTGCACGTGGTGATGGGAACTCTTATTTCTGTGTCCAGGCTGCTTCTGGATATGTGCTCTCATTCAAGGCCTCCTAATCAGGGACACATACTTGGATGGAAACATTTTCTGAACTTTTTATTCCCTTTTCTCTGGAGAACACTTCTTTACACAGTGACAAGCCCAGCCCATTGTTCTTTAGACCTTTTCCCAGTGCTTGCATTTCTTTCCTTGCCCACAAGTCATGGAGATGGGGACGGCTGCTGTCAGACTGCACATGCTGACCAGGACCAAATCCTGGCTCGTTTTCTTTCTTCTTTGTTTCTGTCCACAGGCTGCATGTGATGGTCATTTGGATGGGAAGCTTATGGGATGGGACCATCCCTCTGTTCTGTGGCTTCATCCTGCAGGTACATTGTGCTTCAGACCTCGTCCCAGAAGATACATCAGCAGCATTTCTCCTTTTAAAAGCAATGATCTACAACATTTCCTATGAGAATATTAGCAGGAAGATGCTGTGCTGTGTCAAAAATCCTGTTCTCCTTCAGTATTCTCTGGTGGGATTTTTTTAGAGTTGCTCTGTTGAAGTAGAAACTCCCTGGAGGGGTCTCTCCAGGGCGTTAACACTCTACATCCTCGTTTGCAGCCACAGGCACTGCAGAAAAACAGGCCAGCAGCATTTTGGGGACACACAGTAAAAATCCCTGGTTTGTTTTGCATCCAAAGTGACTCTTTCCAAGGCCACATCTGCTCTGCATGGAGCCTGGCTGAGATGCCAGTGAGCATCCCATCCAGAGAACACACATCCAAGGCCAGAGAAACCAAAGTGTGTGTAGGAAGGGTGGAAAATTCCTGTGATGTGAGGAAGAGAAGAGTTGTGAAGGAGAAGGTGATGAGGAGAAGGGATTTCCTCCCTGAAGAGGTCAGAGCACTGTCTGGGAGGGAGAGCAGGAAAGTCCAGTGCACCCACTGGTGTGCCCTTGAGCAGCTAAATAGTGGCTCAGGAGGCAACTATGGGGAGAAGGAAAGAGAAAGCCAAAGCCCACGACAGAAATTCCAGAAAACCTTTAGAGTCAGGATTTCCAGCAAAAAAAATTTGGAAGAGACCACAGGAGCCCTTTTAGGAGGTTGGCAGTGCTCAGCAAAGGCAGCAGCAAGTTCTCCATTGCAAAACCTCAGGGATATTCCAACAGCGTGTCTCCAGCCAGGCATGTTTTGGCTATTCCTCCCCCAGAGCAGAGCAGACCCAGCAGCAGATTTGAGCTGGGGAGGGAGGGCAGGGCTGGGTTTTCTCTGCCCACTGCGGGACACGATATGATCCCTGGCTCAGCAAGTTCTGGACTTGTTCTCATTTAATGGCATTTTAACCATGTCTGGCTCTAATCTTTGGCCTTTCAGCCTTGGCAGGAAGGTCCCCACAAGCCTTTAACTGTGTCTGTAACCTTGTTGTGACAGCAGGTGAGTGATGGCCCAACCCTGCGGGGGGGTGGGGGGGTGGAAAGGAGGGCAAAAACACCCTCTCACCAAATGAGCTGCGATTTCATTACAGCTTTGTGTCACAGTGGAGAGCTGAGTCACTGCCAGGTACAGGCAGTGACTGTGAGTCACAGCACAGCCCAGCTCATCCATAGCTGGGTGTCCTGCTGCCCTGTGCCCTGGCCAGCACTCCTGGCACTGCTGTGCCCGCCCTCACAGCTGCCCTCACTGCTCCAGCACCACTGCCAGGCTCTGGCACTGTTCTTGCAGCTCCACTGCCCTCCCTGTGCCAGGTGGACACCAGGCACATCTCCCCTGGCAGAGGTGGCTGCACACGCTGTCCATGTGCATCCACAGCTTTAAGGTGACAGAGAGCAGGTTTAGATTAGACATCAGGAAGGAATTGCTGGCTGTGAGGATGGGCAGGCCCTGGCACAGGTTGCCCAGAGAAGCTGTGGCTGCCCCATCCCTGGAAGTGTCCAAGGTCAGGTTGGATGGGGTTGGAGCAACCTGGGCTAGTGGAAGGTGTCCCTGCCCATGGCAGGAGCAGTGGAGCTAGATGACCTTTAATATCAAAAGGAACATGATGTCACTCAAGAAAGGTTACACTTCCCATGGATTCTTTCCTATCCAGCCCCTAATATTACTCCAGCCAGGTTTCTTGAGAACTACAACCTCCACTCTATTCTCTCCTTGCCTTTCTTATAAAGTATCACAAACCCCACCATCATTTTCAGCCACTATGGAACTTTCAGGGGTTTTTTCCATCAGCAAGAACAAAGCCTGGAAATTAAATATAATAGTGAATAATATAATATAAATATTATAACAAGTACTGCCTTGCTACCTGGGAGAAGAGACCAACCCCCACCTGGCTCCATGCTCCTGTCAGGGAGCTGTAGAGTGCAAGAAGGTCTCCCCAAGCCTCCTTTTCTCCAGGCTGAGCCCCTCCAGTTCCCTCAGCCACTTCTCATCAGACTTTTCCTCCAGCCCCTTTCCCAGCTCCATTCCCTTCTCTGGACATGCTCCAGCCCCTCAATGTCTTTCTTGTCTGAAGGACCCAAAACTGAAATATATTTTTATTATGTATAATATTTTTTTTATAATATACATAAAAATACAGCAGATGTCCACGTGGCTGAGCATCCAGGAACTGGATGACCCCCCTGGTGCTATCACAGATTGAGACTGTTGGTCAGATCCAGCTGATCCCCACAAACCTCTGCCATTGGGAGTTGTTTGTTTTTCCCTTGTCACCAAAGACCCCTCTCCCGATTTCAAAGGACACACCGAGGTGGCCACAAGCACCCAGGGAATGCAGAGAGCCACATCCTACCACTCCAGGCTATGGGATAGCAAAAGCCAGATTTATCTACCCTGGAGCTCCTCCTGGTGTCCTGTCATGGGAAATTCACTGTTAGTGGTTCCCCAGCTGTAAGGGCAGGCAAAACATAAAGTTCATAGAATTATGGAATGGTTTGGGTTGGAAGGGACCTTAAAGATCACTTCATTCCAACTCCCCTGCCATGGGAAGGGACACCTTCCACCATCCCAGGTTTCTCCAAGCCCCATCCAACCTGGCCTTGGACATTTCCAGGGATGGGGCAGCCACAGCTTCTCTGGGCAACCTGTGCCAGCCCCTCCCCACATTCACAGCTAACAATTCCTCCCCAGTATTCCATCTATTCCTGCCCTCTGGCAGAGGGAAGCCATTGCCTCTGTCCTGTCTTTCCAAGCCCTTGTCCAAAGTCCCTCTTTAGCTCTCCTGGAGCACCTTTAGGCACTGGAAGGGGTCCCAGGGTCTCCCTGGAGCCTTCCCTTCTCCAACTGGACACCCCCAGCTCTCCCAGCCTGTCTCCATCAGAGACCATCTGTGTGTTTTACTCACCTTCACTTTGCAGCTCTACAAGTCAAACGCTGTCTGTCAGTCTGAAGTCACCCTGTGTAAGCACAATACATCCAAGCAGAGATCTTTAGGAGGCTGCAAACGTGCAAAATCTCCTCCAAACCCACTGTCACGACTGTGTTGGATGAGAGAAGCTCACAAATCCAGCTTTTAGAGTTCAACAGGTGTGCCTGCAGAAGCAAAATGAGGGATCCCACCTCTCTGCACAGAGATGCTGTCAAGTCCTCTCAGCTGCAGAGCTCCAGGTGGGCAGAGGCAAGAACTGCCCGCATTTATTGCCCACCCACCTCACAAGAATTTCTGCATGTATTTGGTCCACCAAGGTAGAGGCACATGGTGAAAGGACATTTCCAAGACCAATCCTGAGCCAAAAGGGGCTGGCAGCTGCCTGAAGACTTTCCAGAGCAGCACAGGTCCCCAGAAGGGTGCAGCTGAATCCCCACAAGTGGGAATTTTAAACCCAAGTAAGCAGAAAGCCATGGATTAAACAACAGACATTTTTATTAATGACATTAAGATTTATAGCATCCAGAAACAAGGGAACACGAGTTGTGCAGGTGTCTGGAGATGGGCAGGGATAACAGCAAACAGCTGGTGCTGTTCAGGGGCTTCTCCAAAGCTTCATATCAAACTCACCAGTGTGAAAAAAGAAATTAAGGAAAATCCCAAATCTTCAGCAGCTCTGGATCACAAGCAGCCAAGACTGGTCTGCCTGCATGTTCAGCTTTTCTTGAAAACCACCCCCAGGGAATGATTCCAGGCTAAAGGCAGGAGCAGGAGATGGAACCCATCTGTGCCAGGGACACATTCCCTGGGCAGCTCTGAACATCCCAGGCCCCATCAGAAGTGTGAAATCTGGAAATCAAGCTGACCATGGGCAATGGAGCAGGTCAGATAACACCTGCCCCTCCATCACCAGGAGTCATCCTACAGAAGATGGGTGGGAAAAGCAGAACCAACAGAACATGTTTTAGGCATCTTTCCCTGTGAGACAAGCAGATCTTGGTTATATAACTGGGGAAAAATGGGGGGGGGGAAAAGGGAAAAATAAATGCTTCACTAGTAGTGAAGCTCCTCTCCCATTGCCTCTCACCACCACTACTGAATGCTGGATTCCTAAATCCAGGGTTTTTTTATTTAAAGGCTGGAACTCTTACCACCAAAGCTAAAAACAATACATTAAGAACACTGATAATTTGCTCTTAGTTTTTTTTCCTTTCATGCCCTTGCAGAAACAAGCCTCTTCCCAAATGCTCCAGTTTGAAGACAGCAACAGCTTCCAGAGCTCCCAGCTCTTTTCTGTTTGTGCCAGCAATATATAACAAGGAAGTGCAGAGACTTGAGCTCCCCAAGGTCCAGCTCAGCCAGATGAAGCAATCAGGAGAGCTGAAGGCAAACACAGAGTCCCCAGACTGAGAGTCCACGAGATCTTGGCATCTTCCACCCCAGAGGCTCAGATTAAGAAGATAATGTCATCAGACACCATGATCTGGTTGTCATCCTGCATGTGGGCCAAGGCCACCTTCACCTCAGCCAGCGAGAAGGGCTCGGGGTTGTCACGGTTGATGGACTCCATCACATTCTTCAGACCCACAGACTGGGCATGGGAAGCTTTGAAGACCTCCAGGAGAGCAGCCTTGAACGCTTTCAACCTGGCCAGGGGAGAAGCAATCACCCTTGGAGATCAAACACAAACCCTTCCCCCTCCTTCCCAGCCCAGGATGCCTCAGCCCTTCCCCATTCCAGAAGCAGCACTCAGCAGGAAAGCCAAAACCGTAGCTGGGAGCACCACGGATGCATCTCCAGCATGGGACAACAGCTTGGACCCACTGAGGGGGGTGGACATGCAGGGACAGACTCCTCCTCCAGCCCCCACTCACCTTGGCTCAGCCAACTCCAGCTTCTTCCCTTCCCCAGTGGCCGAGGCTTCGGGAGTCTTCGGAGTGTGTGCCTGGACTGGAGCAGAAGGAAGAGTTACCTTCACCCTGCCTGGTGTCCAGGCACCCAGAGAGCAAAAACACTTGGCCTCAGGATGGGGTGGCTGATGCCAAACTGCCTCCCAATATGGGTATTTCTGCAGCAGTTTGGAAGTGGATGGAAAAGAATTAATCAGTAACAGAATCATGGATATATTGGGTTGGAAGGGACCTGGAAGACCATCTCATTCCAACCCCCTGCCATGGCCATGGCCATCTTTCACTAGACCAGGTCGTTTCAAGCCCTGTCCAACCTGGCCTTGGACACTTCCAGGGATGGGGCAGCCACAGCTTCTCTGACTAACCTGGGCCAGGGCCTGCCCACCCTCACAGGGAAGAATCTCTTCCTAATATTTAATCCAAACGTGTCCTACATAGACAGGTTCATCTGGATTTGTGGGTCTGCATAGTGCTGCACCACACCAAAGACCCCAGGCAACAGCAGTATTGCTGCTCCCCAGGCTGTGCAGCCCCACCAGAGCTGAAGGCAGCAGCACCCTCAGGAGCCAGGTGCCACCAAAACCCCAGGGACTCACCCTGTGGCATCTCCTCCTCGGCATCACTGAAGTCATAGGGGTCATAGGAACCCTCCTCGCCCTCTGTGCGTGCCTTCTTCCTCCTGGGAGAGGGGACAAGAGGTCAGCCCTGCTACACATGAACTCCCAGTATAAACTGGAGTTTGGGAGCCCATACCCTGAACCCCTGGAGATGACTGGCCAGGAACTCACAGGGTACCTGTGGCTCATAGGTAACCCACCCTCTGGCCACAGATCCTGCCCATGGCACAGGGCCCAGCTGGCACCAATCCTGAGGGTTGTGGCTGTCATGGGATCACAGAATGGTTTGGGTTGGAAGGGACCTCAAAGATCATCTCATTCCAAGCTCCTTGCCATGGGCAGGGATATCTTCCACTAGACTACACTGCCCCAAGCCTTGTTCCACCTTGCCTTGAACACTTCCAGGGATGGGGCAGCCACAGCTTCTCTGGGCAACCTGTGCCAGTGCTTCAAATCTTTGGACATGCCACCCAGCCAGTTCCTCATCTATGAAATAATCGTGTCCCTCTGCTATGAATTGGGAGGGACAATCCAGATGGCTGAGCAAGATGTGGGGTATTTCCCCAAGGACAGCACTGCCAGTGACAGTCTCAGAAGGGTCTGGTCTTTGCACAATGTCCCTCTCACTTCCTTGCTCTGGCTCCTACCTCCTCGTCCTGCGTTCCTCCTTGGGCTGTGACTCCTCATCCTCCTCCTTTTCAGTCTCTGAGTCCTCCTCCACCGGCTTTCTGCGCTTTTTCTCCTTCTCCAGCACCTGTGTAGCAAAGGCAGGATGGACTCAACCCCCTTTCACATTCAAGTTGCTTTTAAGGGACCAACCAACCCCAAGGATCCAGGATCCCACCTCATCCCACAGTATGTGCAGGAAAGGTCCCACCAGCAGCCCAGGGTGCTCAGCCTGCACCACACACAGCCTTTCCAATGACAAACTCAGGATCTCTCAACAGGAGATGGACAGGAGCAAAAGGACACCCTCCCTCACCTTTTTGAAGTAGGCAAACTGCACCAGCTCCAAAGCTGCCTCAGCATCCTGCATATCCACAGTCTTGTTCATCCTGGCCTTGGCATGGGCCGTGGAGAGGCGGATCAGGGTCTCCAGGGTCCGGGCTGTGATGGGGGAGGTCTGGGCAGGGGGAGAACAAAGAGTGTCTGTGAGACTGACCCACACCACAGCATCCCCCCTCCCTGAGGTGTCACATCCAGGGTGGAAATCACCCACAAGGAGAGAGGGGAGCCTGTGCCTCAGTTTCCCAGCTGCCCCAGGGGCTCACCCTGGCGATGTCCGAGTTCATCTCGCTCTGGCTGCGCAGGCGGGAATATTCCTCTGCAATGTACCTCGCTGCCTCCTCGGTCAGCACAGGCTTAATCATCTTGGCTACGTGGATGTACTTCCTCATGAACTCCATGCTCACAACCTTCTCCCTGCAGGAATGCACACACACCCGTGTTCTCCAAGGCGGGGATGGGTTTTCCCTCCACTTTTCCCCCCCTTCAGGGGCATCCAGGTGTGTAGGGAATTCAGCTCCAGATGTTCCTCACCCTCTTGGCACAAGAGACCAAGCCCAGAGCAAGGTTCCCTTGGCATCCTGCCCACGTACCTCCCACCATGGACCACCTGGAGCATCACTGGCACTGGCAATCAGTCATTGCCTGGATACTCAAGCCAAATCCATGAGCCCACAGTGCTGGAAACCGCCAGAGAGCTCCAGGGAATGTGGGATGCAGGACTCACTTGCGGCGGTTGGGGCCATGCAGGAGGTCATCATGTTTCTCATACACCTGGAGCTCCTGTTCCTCCTCCTGCGTGAAGTCGGGGTCATCCGTGGCCAGGATCTCCACGGCGCTGCCCAGGGGCATGGCTGGAGAGGAAAGTGCCACAGAGGACAGGCTTTTAGTCCCTGGAACAACCTCCAAAAGCCACCAAAAGCAGCCCCCTGCAAAGCCAGGGGTGCTGAGCACTCAGAGATGCCACCAAGGGGTGACAACCCACCGAGGAGGGAGACAGGACTGGGAAAAGGGGCTGTGGATACAGGTGACTCACCATCCCCATCCTGCTCGTTGGGGTTGCGGTAGCGATGCATCCGCAGGACGTGGTCCGAGATCTCCCTGTCCTGCTCAGGGTCCATCTGGTCCAGCACAATGAAGAGCAGGTCGAAACGGGAGAGCAAAGAGTCCTGCAGGCCAATGTTCTCCATGGGCGTCTTGTACTGGTCGTACTGTGGAAGGATTCAAGGGGTTAGAGGAGACCCTCACAGGCCAGTCCTGGCTGCCAGGGAGGTTGGGGGCACCTCCTCAGGCCAGGCATGAAAGGAAGGATGGAGGGATGGAGGGATGGAGGGATGGAGGGATGGAGGGATGGAGGGATGGAGGGATGGAGGGATGGAGGGATGTCCTGGCAGCTGGACACCACACCAAAACCAGCCTACTGCAGCAGTACAGCCACTTTTCTCCATCATGGAAGGTAGGTTTAGCTCTCTTTTCCAAGGAAAATACTTATTTTTTTGTGATGCCAGATCAGACAGCAAGACTGAGGCTCATCACCAGGATGAGCATCCACTGGGCTGCCCCAGCCTCCCAGGCAAAACCAAAATGAGGTGAGAAAGCCCAGGTGCCCCTCTCTCCTCCAGGAGAGCCATGAGCACAAACAGACACCAAACTGACAAGGTTTCCACCATCCCATGGATCCCAATAGGAACCAAGTCACTGTTTTGGGGGATCTTTTGGGTTTGACCAGCACCCTCCCCCAGGGAGGGGCACTAAGAGCAGCACTCACCCGGCCGTAGACAGGGTTGGCTGCAGCCAGGACGCTGCAGCGGGAGTTGAGCCGAGCCTGGATCCCGGCCTTGGCGATGGTGACACGGCCCTGCTCCATCACCTCGTGGATGGCCGTGCGGTCGATGTCGGACATCTTGTCGAACTCGTCGATGCACACCACGCCCCGGTCGGCCAACACCATGGCTCCTGCTTCCAGGCGCCGCTCCCCTGGGATGGGGAGGCACAAAAGAGGGTCAGGCACCATCCAGCAGCCCCCACACATCTGCCCTGCCACCCCCAGCCACACCACAGTGTCACCCCCCGGGAGGAGGGTAAGCCTCAAGGAGCAGCAGCATCCTTCAGGATTGCTCATCTCCCTCCCAACTCGATGGCAAAGAGGACACTTGGGATAAGGAGCAAGCCCATGAGGACAAAATCCAGGCTGCTGGGGATAAAACCCCAACCTGACATGGGGTACACCAAGTAGAAGAGGAGTCAAAAAGACCATCTAACAGAAGTGGAGAAAACATCCCAAAACACTACAATCTACCACAAAGCTTCTGGGTGGAGTTTCTGGGTGATCCTACAAGTATCACTGCAGAATGAACACTATAAAAGCACTAAGGTTGGAAAAGACCTCCCAGATCACCGAGAACGGCAGCCCTGGATCTCACAGAGTCCTTCCCAGGTGGTAACAAGCACCACCCCGATGCTCCTCACCAGTCTCTGGGTCCGTGGTGACAGCAGCAGTCAGGCCAACGCCAGAGGAGCCCCTGCCCGTGGTGGGGATGGCACGGGGTGCTGTGCAGAGCACGTAGCGCAGCAGCTGGGACTTGGCCACAGAAGGGTCTCCTGAAGTGGAGAACAGCACGTTTAACAACCACACATCACCTGGATACCAACTGCACAGGACCTGGATGCTGTGTCTCGTTTGGGGGTGCTCAAAGCAGGGGTGGGTGGAGGGGAAAGGAGACAGCAGTGGGTTTGTTCAGTCATCAGAAAATAAGGTGATCAGATTATTTTCTTATCATCGCCAAGTTGATGGGAGGAAATAGAGAAGACAGATCTAGAAAGGTGAGGGTATGGGACAAGAGGCAATGGGGACAGCTTAGAATTCAAGACATTCTGACGGGATGGTAGAAGAAATCTCCTCGAGGGTGGGCAAACACTGGGATAGTGGCTCACAGAGGTTGTGGGATCCCCTGGAATCACAGAATGGTTTGGGCTAGAAGGGACCTTAAAGACCCTCCAGTTCCAAACCCTGCCATGGGCAAGGACACCTTCCACCAGCCCAAGATTGCTCCAAGCCCCATCCAGCCTGGTCCTGGACACTTCCAGGGATGGGGCAATCACAGCTTCTCTGAGCAACCTGTGCCAGGGCCTGCCCACCCTCACAGGGAAGAATTCCTTCCTAATGTCTTATCTAAATTTGTCTTCCTTCAGTTTAAAACCATTCCCTGTGTCCTGTCCCTCTAGGCCCTTGTCCCAAGTCCCTCTCCAGCATTATTGGAGCCTCTTTAGGCACTGGAGGGGCTCTGAGGCCCCCCTGGAGCCTTCTCTTCTCCAGGTGAACACCCCCAGCTCCCCCAGCCTGCCTCCAGAGCAGAGGGGCTCCAGCACTCAGAGCATCTCTGTGGTCTCCTCTGGCCTCACTCTAACCAATCCACAACCTTCTTGTGCTGAGGACTCCAGACCCAGATCCTCCAGAGGTCCTGCCTAACCACAATTATTCCACAAAACTACAGCTAAAAATATGTTCCTTCATGTCACCCCCTGACACCAACCAAGGGTGACCCTGCCCAGCCCCTCCAGACCTATCAGCAAGATGTTGATGTCTCCTCGGATGCGACTCCCATTCTCCAGGATCTTCTCCACCCCTCCAAGCAGCATGCAAAGAATGGCCTTCTTGATGTACTCGTGCCCATGGATGCTGGGAGCCAGGGATCTCGCCAGCTGGTCAAAGATATCCTAAGGCAGAAGAGGCAAAGCACAGCCCATCAATGAGTTGAAGAAAGTAAGAGCAAGGAGAAATATTTCAAAAGACCATTTCAGCCCAAATTTCAGCTTACTCATATTGCAGAGCCATATGGATGAAAATTAATTAGAAAGGAGAAGACCTTTGGCCAGTTTTCTTTCAGTGGGACTTTTCTGATGCCCTGGACCATCCTGACTGTCACTGTCACCCAAACAAGCACCGGAAAAAGTGAGAGCAAGGCTTGTTCCTCTACACACTATAGAGCAAAGGTCTGAGCATAAGACCAGGCTGGGGCAGACTCCCATATCATTCTGTGTTTGGGATTTGAAACACAAAAACGAAAGAGGGGTTTCTCCTGCAGAGGAAATTCCCTGGAAACCAACTGGCAGGGTCAGGACACAGCAGAGCTGCCAGCAGGAAGGATATACTCTCGTAGTAATACAGAAGCACCAACAAAAACAACCAGACATGATCACAGCCTGAGCAGAAAATTCATAGAAAATGAGTTGGAAGACCCAGCAACATTGCCAAGAGGGTTGAAGAGTTACTTGCAACCCACCAAGAACCTCCTCAGCCACTTGCCAAAGTGCTCTAGCCAAAACTTCATGCTCAGGCACAAGCCTGGCTCCCAGAGATGAGGCTCAAATACCTTGGAGCGGCTCTTGCTGAATCTCTTGATCTTGGCCACATCAGCAGCAGAGTAGAGAGGCCGGACGTCTTTGCTCATCTGCTTCACGTGGCAGGCAATGAGGATAGTCCTGGAGAAGGGACATAACTGTGATCAGGTCTGCAAACCCACAGAGCCACAGAAACAACACAGCAGGAACTTCCACGGGGTCATCACTTGCTCTTGAAAGCCCTGGAGGTGAGTGGGAACCTCAAGAGCTGCAACCCCCTTGATCTGACTGTGCTGGGCCATCAATGGAGCATCTTTAAGAGCATCCAACTCCCTCTGGGCACAGCTGGAAGTCACATCTACACAGACCTCATCACAGGCTGCAGTTTCCTCACAAGGGGCAGTGGAAGGGCAGGCAGTGATCTCTGCTCTCTGTGACCAGTGACAGGACCCAAGGGAATGGCTGTAGATATGTCAGGGGAGGTTTAGGCTGGATACTGGGAAAAGGTTCCTCATCCAAAGGGTGGTTGAGCACTAGAACTGGCTCTCCAGGGCAGTGATCACAGCACCAAGCCTGACAGAGTTCAAGAAGTGTTTGGACAACACTCAGGCACATGATATGATTCTTGGGACTGTGCAGGGACAAGAGCTGGACTTTGGTCATCCTTGTGGGTCCCTTCCAACTCAGAATATTCTGTGTTTCGGTGACTGATGTCAAAGATCAAGGTGCAAACCATTTCCAAGTGATTCCAGCCACTGTTTGCCCCAGATCTGTGAAGGCCACCCGTCTGCCCTAGATGCCACCTTCCCAAGATGTGACCCCAACCAAAGAGGGTGGGAGGGCTGAAGACCAAAGAAAGCTCACCTGAAAGTCCCTGAAGTGTAACCCCCTTTCTTTCCTGGCAGGCAGCGGTACGTCCCCACCACCTGGATACGGTCCCCAGGCTTCACCTTGTCCACCAGGTCATCATCCAGAACCACATCCACCGAGCGGGGCAGCTGCCCTGCTGGTGCCTTCTCGGGCATCTCCTGGATGGTGATGGTCTGGTGGTCCTTGTAGACTGAGAGGCCAAACTCCGTCTCCAGGGGGTTGTTCTCTTCATCCTAAAGCAGGAACCCCAATAAAAAGACTAGCAGCACTTTTCAGGAGCACAAGGAGAAGAGGTGGGTCAGGTGAGCAGGGGGAAGACAAGCTGCACCATCCAACACGTACAGGGACTGCTGGAGCCTGGGGCTCACAAGCTCTGTACTGAAGCTGGCACATTCCCCCCAGAGGAACCTGCTCATGCTTCCCACAAGGCTAATTGCCCTCACCTTTGTAGGGTAGATGGAGGAGGATGGAAAGGCATCCAGGGAGGTCATGTCCCTGTATCGGCGCTCAATCGTCTTCTTGGTGGCTGGGCAATAATGGACACTCCGGACGACCTTCGGACGAATCAGAGAGCCTGAGGTTGGGAAAGAGAGGAGTCAGGGGCTGGAATGTCCCACCCCTCTGCCAGCAAACAGTCCCCAACACTAAACTGCACTTGGGTCACAATCCCTCTGTCAACAATAGACAGGATTTGCTGAGCTCAAAGACCATCCCAACACTCAAGACCTTCTGCCAAGCCCTGTTTTCTGGCCCAGGTTGTCAAGGCATAGAATCAAAGAATGGTTTGGGTTGAAAGGGACCTTAAAGATCATCTCATTGCAGCACCCCTGCCACGGGCAGGGACACCTTCCACTAGCCCAGGTTGCTCCAAGCCCTGTCCAAGCTGGCCTTGAACACTTCCAGGGATGGGGCAGCCACAGCTTCTCTGGGCAACCTGTGCCAGGGCCTCACCACCATCCCAGGGAAGAATTGCTCCCTAATACCCAACCTAAACCTTCTCTCTGTCAGTTTAAAGCCATTCCCCCTTGTCCTATCTCTACCTGCCTTTGTCAGAAGCCCCTCTTCAGTCCCTCCCCATGCCATGACTCCTGGAGGGCTCCAGCTCCTCCACAGCAAACACCTGGTGCCACCACCCCCAAAGCCCCTGCGTGTCCCCCAGTCTCACACTTTGTCACAATGCCCTCCACACAGACGATGCAGCTGAGGAAAGAGGCTGTCAGTGTCCGTGGGGACACGTGCTTGGAGCCAAAGCTGCCCTCCAGCCCGATGTAGAAGTCCTCATACTGCTTGGCGTAGGTGGCATCCACGGAGGCAACAAAGTCCTTCAGGGCACGCTGGAAGGCGATCAGTTCCTCAAAGGCATGGCTTAGGAGCCTGTAACACAGGAAGGTGACAATGCAGATGGATCAACCCCTTCTGTCTTCCTCCTCAGCATTTGTCCCATGCCCCCATGTGCTCCACAAGTGGGGGAAAAAAAACCTTAAGTCCATCACAGCTCTGCGTGAGGTCCACGGGAACCAACATTCAGAAGCTGTGCAATTCCAAGCATATCTGGGAAACCTCACATGTCCCTGGGCAGATTGGCAAGCCTGGGCCAAAATACCACTGAGCATCCTAAAAAAGGCTGAGAGAGCCAGGGGTGTTCACCTGGAGAAGAGAAGGCTCTGGGGAGACCTTATAGCCCCTTCCAGTCACTAAAGGGCCTCCAAGAGAGCTGGGGAGGGACTCTGGACAAGGGATGGAGGGGCAGGACAGGAGGGAATGGTTTAAGCTGAAAAAAGGGTAAATTTAGACTAGCTATAAGGAACAAATTCCTGTCTGTGAGGATGGTGAGGCTCTGGCACAGGTTGCCCAGAGAAACTGTGGCTGTCCCATCCCTGGAAGTATCCAAGACCAAGTCAGAGGGGTTCTGGAGCAACCTGGGCTAGTGGAAGGTGTCTCTGCCCATGGCAGTGGGCTTGAAATCAGACGTGCTTTAATGTCCCTTCCAATCCAAACCATTCCCTGATTTATATCATACAACCAACTCCAGTTTGCTGCAAAAGCTTTTTGCCAAATCATAGGTTTGCAAGCTTGGAAGGGATGGGTGTCACAGGGGGAAAGAGCAGGTCCACCTCTTCCATGGGACACGGTGCACAGGACAAAGCCTGGCCCTTCCTTGCCATTAGGACCTGCAAAAACAGGGCTGGAGCTTTGAAACCCCTTCAGGCACGGTGCCCCGAGGTGCCCCCCATGCCCACACCCACCTGTTGGCTCTCCTCTCGTTCTTCCGACGCAGGTCATTGATGTTGACAAGGAGCCGGCACTGGTTGTCACTGATCATGTCCCGGACCTTGCCTTGGTAAACCCCTTGGTCCTCCTGCAAGGGGGAGAGGGGAAAGACACCCAAAAAATCAACTCACTTCGCATGTCCACCTGTGTGAGACACCCCCCAGGAGCCGATTCCTGCAGAGCCTGACTCCCTGTACCCCACGACTCAGCCCGTGGGGGCAACACAGGAACCAAGTGCTCCCCCACACTCGGGGGTACATATGGGAATAAAAGAAGGGGCGCAGGGACCAGGTACTGCCCAACCCCCGGGGGGAACGAAGGGAGGGGCACAAGGACTGGGTATTGCCCAACCCCCAGGAGGAATGAAGGAGGGGGCACAGAGACCAGGTGCTCCCCAACGCCGGGAGTACATATTTGGGAAGGGAAGGAAAGGAGGAAGCTCATAGAGAGCAGGTACTCTCTAAGATACACCCTGGCGGGGGGGAGAGGGTAGGGGCAAAGTGCTCCTCAACCCCGGGGGCTGCAGGGGGTTGGGGGGCACAGGGACCAGGTGCTCCCTATATTGGAAGGGCATAGGAACCAAGTGCTCCCTAATCCCGGAGCACAAACAGGGGGAGGCAAAGGGACCGGGTGTTCCCCACGCCGGTGGATACACGTGGGATGGGGGGGCACAGGGACCAGGCAGTTCCCAGCCCCGGTGGGCACGGAGGGGATGCAGCACCCACGTCTCCCAGCTCGTCTCACCTCGTCGTCCAGGAAATCCAGGTAGTCGCGCTGCGCCTCGCGGAGCTCCGCGTCCTCCAGCCCGCCCGCCGGCGCCGCCATGATGCTGCTGCCGCCGCTCGGGGAGCGATCCCGCCGCTTGTGCCGCTGCTGTGGTGCTGCCGGGGAAGGCGGTGAGGGCCGAGGGGAGCCGGCCCGGCCCCGCAGCCCCGCGATGCGACCCCGCGATGGGACAGCCCCGACCCGCCCCCGCCGCGCTCCCGTTTGGCGCCAAACCGGAGCCCTTTCCCGCCACCGCGCGGGAAATCCGCCCCGCGGCGCTGCTGATTGGTCGGCGCGGAGCGGCGCCGGCCAATGGAGCGGCGAGAGGCGTCATGGGGGAGTGATTGACAACAAAGACAGCCTATCAGAGAGCGGAGGGGCGGGGCAGCGATGCCGCGCTGCCCCGCGGTTCGGGGCGGGAACTGGGACTGGGAATACTGGGATGGGGGGGAAGTGGGACTGGAAGAACTGGGGTTGGGGGAACCGGGACCCGGGGAACAAGGATTGGGGGAACCGGGTTTGGGGAAACAGGAATTGGGGAAGCGGGACTGGGAGAACTGGGATTGGTGGAACCGGGATTGGGAGAACTGGGATTGGGGAACCGGGACTGGGAGAACTGGGATTGGGAGAACAGGGACTGGGGGAACTGGGATTGGGAGAACAGGGAGGTTCCGGCTCTGGCTCTTGGAAGTCACGGAGCACCCGAAAATCCCATTTTATTTAAGGAACAAAACAGCAAACCCGAAAGCAACAAAACAAAGCCACAGAGAAGAACCCAACAAAATTAGGTTTTAGAGGTTTGGGTTTTTTTTTATATAGAGCCCCGTTTCCAGGTGTTTTCACCCCATACAGGCTTTTCCCTTTAACACAGCTTGATGTGACTCCAGGAGTTTGGGGATGAACACAAGAAAGTGCCAAATCCCGTGGTATTTGTAATGGAAAAGGTGATTTTGGATGTGTCTTAGAATCGCAGAATGGTTTGGGTTGGAAGGGACCTTAAAGATCATTTTGGTCCAACCCCCTGCCATGGGCAGGGACACCTTCCACTAGATCAGGTTGCTCCAAGCTCCATCCAGCCTGGCCTTGGACACTTCCAGGGATGGAGCAGTCACAGCTTTTCTGGGCAACCTGTGCCAGGGCCTGCCCCCCCTCACAGACAGGAATTTCTTCCTATTACCTAATTTAAACCTACTCTTGTCAGTGTGAAGACATTCCCCCTTGTCCTATCACTATCTGCCCTTCTCTTTCTTTCTCCCAAGCCCCTTTTAAATCCTCTGAGAGTTTTTTGTAGGCAGGAACCAAAGGGAAAGTGGAGACAGAGGTGCCACTGGGTACAGGGAAACCCCTGCTCCCCCTTAAAAAAAAGAAAAATTTGGTATCCCTTAAAAGGCTTTATCTAAACTCTGCTTAAAAATAGAAAAAGAATAAAAAGCTTGACAAAACTATTTCGATCAGCAAAGCACACTGGGCACCCAAACTTGGCCGTGTGCCCTGGATATTGTAGCTAACAGCAGGCTATCCAGGGAAATAGTGGAAATAAATACTCCAGATCCATTGGGCTGTGCAAACGCTGAGGCACAACATTCCCAGTGCCTGACCTCTCCAGAGGGAGCAGCTGGGACTGCTGTTCTGGGAGAGGAGCAGGAAGCAGTGTCTGCTCTGCTTCCCAGTTACTCTTCGTGTGCCTGGATCAGGTCTGTCCCTGGAAATGCTGGTACCACTGTGGCCAGTTTAGGATACCAGTGGCTCAAGTCCTGGGTGTTTGTCCCACTCCTGAGAGATTTTTTTTTTCATGGTGTTTTGCATCAAAGTGAAAGTTCAGAGTTTCCTTTTTAGGTCTTTGTGCCCTGCCCTGGAAGGATTTGATGGAGTATTAAGTCTGGCAGGTTGGCAGGAATGAAGGATCTTGTGCTCTCTTGCTGTTGTCTTTCTTTTTTACTTTTCCTTGTTTGTTTTTTTTTTTTTTTTCCTTTTTCTTCTTTTTTACTTTTCTCTTTTCCTTTTTCTTTTTTTTTATTTCTTTCTTTTCCTATTCCTTTTTCTTTCCCTTTTCCCACTTCATTTCCCTTCCTCTTTTCATTTCCTTTTTTCCTTTTCTTTTGCCTTTCTTTTCCTGTTACTTTTCATTTTGCCTATTTTTTTCCCCCCTTTAATCTCCCAAGTTACTCTCCTACTTCCAGAGATGCTCCCTGCAGCTGGAATACCCTCCCTGCCTGTGCACGCTCAGCAGCACCCATTTCCTTTCAGGGAATCCTCAAATCCACCCCTTCCCCCTGATTCTCTGGAGATTCTTTGTTTTCATGAGTGGAAGCATCACAAAAAACAGTGAACAGAGAAAACCTTTGCTGTGCCCCTGCAACAAATATATATAAAGGTAATATAAAGATATTTAGATATATTTTATATATATATAAAGACAATATAAAGTTATTTTTATATAATATAAATATATTTTTATATGTTTATATATAATGATATTTAAGTGGGGACATCAGCCATGAGAATATAAAGTGACTGGAGGAATCAGTCTGTGCAAGTCCCCAAGGAAATATGATTTATCCTATATAAAATTTCAGAACCTGACATAAGATTTCACCTCTGGGACAGTTTTCCTCTCCCTGCAGCAGACAGACTGATAAATCCAGCAATGGAGACAGTCTGTGTGCTCGACTGCAGAGAAAAGATGGATGGAAAATTAAAATACAGACGTAAAGCACCCGGTGGGCACAGCACAGAGTGGTACCAGGGTGGGATTCAGACACGGATATGTGCATTGCATAAGATCTCACCTACATTTATGTGGTCAGAATGAATCCCAGCCCATGGAGATGTTGTGGATTGCTGTGGTTTTCCTCCTGCTGAGAGCTGGCAGGGCCCCATCACTCCTGGCTGAAAGGTAACAAGAGTTAGGGATAAAAATAACCACTGTTGTTATTCAGGACAGCCCCTATAGCAACTGCTGCGTGCCTGAATAATTCATTGGAGCAGGTCAGGCCAAGGAGGACAGAGGGATGGGGAGAGATGGAGAAGGCTGGGATGATAAAGGCAAGGCAGAGATCTTCCTTGCCTTTTGGGACTGATTCCTCAGGAGGTTGCCAAGGTTTCCCTGGGTTCACCTCCCGGCCACATCCCTGCAGTTACAGGGTGGAGAGGGCAGAAGAGCTCACAGAGACTTTTAGCACTTCCTATCCACAGAGAAAAACAGGAATTAAGTTCTTAAGTACACAGAGGGACGGGACTGCAGGGCTCAAACAGAGGGAGAAGGATGAGGGTTGGATGCAGGAGTGATTTCCATGGGTGAATTGCACACAGGGGGTGCTGGCCAGAACACCCCACCAGCTCTCAGTGGGGATTTTCTCCTCCCTTCCCCACACCTCTGTGTGCCAGCAGCCACCTTTACACTTGGTTTCTGAGATCCCCTTAAGGACACCCTGTGATCCTTCCAAGATCCTGGTTTTTGGTTTTTTGGTTTTGTTTTGTTGTTGTTGTTGTGTGGTTGGTTTGTTTATGGGGTTTTTTTGCTTTGTTTTCTCCCCTTAGTTCAACTAAATATCAGTTTTCAAGCCACAACTCACTTTTCAAGTCGCCATCTGTTCACTTTCCTGTATGCTGAGCAACCTTATCTCACCCATGGAGGGCAGGGGAGAGGCTTGTGGCTCATTCACAGCTCCAAAAGTGGGGAGAGTATCCCAAATTCCATGGAGTGTCACCTTAACATAAAACAACACATTGGAGTTGAGGTTTCAGAGGTATTTGTAAATAAAACAGAAGGATAATAACACAGAATGAAATGTTTTGAAAGAAAAAAACCCCACTTTTTATAATTGAAATGGTGTGAAGCGAGACCACCTCTGAGATGTTTTTATCAGGCTAAAATTTAAGTTTTCCAAGGGATTAAAGGGATTTATCTTTACTTGGCTGTTCTGCAGCTGCAGTTGCAGCAGCTAAACCCCAACCAGGGAATTCACTCTTGCCAGCAGAGCATTGTCCTGACTCTCATCACTTCCACACGTGTGGAAAACATATAATTTAATGCTGAAGGAGCCCCTCTTAATCCCCTATCCCGACCTTTTCCCAAACATAGGCTGGAGAATTTCAACCCATCACATCTACACCCAGTTCAGGCATTTCTGACATCATTTTCTTGATGTATTTGCTATTCCCACGCACTCTGGTAAATCTTTAAGTGGTTCTAGCTCTTGTTTTTTTCCTAGTCGTGGAGAAGAAAAATAGGGAAAATTCCTATCCGTGTGCATGAATGGAATTTCTTCACTTAAAGGCACGTCTGGTATCTCCCCAGGAGAGCACAGGAAAAGGGGTAAGAAGTTAAAGCTCTGACCTTCAGTTTGGATAGATTCTAGCCACTTTCTTGCTTCCCAGAGGAGGAGCCCAGTGCACAGGGATCTGTTTTTCCTCCCAGATGCCACTGGCATGGACTCAGCACAGTGATGGGAATGTAAAAGCTTGTTGTGGTCCTGCTTCTGATGCACAGCTACTCCAGATCCCGTGGGGATTCCTCCTCTCCTCCTGCTGTGCAGAAGGAAAATACAAGGTTTAATAGAAAACCAAAACAAACCCACACAGGCCGTGCCTGTGGGCATAAGGAAAACTGAATTCCAAAGGAAACCAGAGGAGTGGTTGAATCAACAAAGCTCTGGGAGAGTGTGGCTGTGGAATGGGGCAACCCAACCACATTGCCAGGGAAGCCCAAAGTTCCCAGACACGGGTTGCCTGAGGTTTGGTGTTGCTATTTCTGTCTGCTCATCTGCTCTCATGAGTTCTGGCTGTTACTAAAGACAGTGGTGACAGCTGGTTCCTTTTTTTTTTTTCTTTTTCTTTTCTCTCATTTTCTCCACCCCCAAGCCTCAAAATCACCCATCTGCATGTAAAACATCATCACCTCTGCCTCAGGATCTCTGGGATCTGCTTTCAGCCATGGGGCAGGATCCACTGATCACTTCAGCAGGTGATGTCCAGCTTCAGAATCACAGAATCATGGAAGAGTTTGGGTTGGAAGGGACCTTAAAGATCATCTCATTCCAACCCCCTGTGATGGGCAGGGACACCTTCCACTATCCCAGATTGCTCCAAGCCCTGTCCAACCTGGCCTTGACCACTTACAGGGAAGAGTTCACGTGCCTTACCACCCTCAAAGTGAAGAATTTATTCCAAATATCTAATCTATCTCTGCCCTCTGTCAATAATTTCCCCTTGTCCTTTGATTCCATGCCCTTGTCCAAAGTCCCTCTCCAGCTCTCCTGGAGCCCCTTTAGGCTCTGCAAGGGGCTCTCAGCTCTCCCTGGATCCTTCCCTTCTC
>JAWWEE010000105.1:113238216-113255649 GCA_035221455.1 Xenops minutus
GGTGCGAGGGATACGGGGGATGCTGGGGATGCGGGATGGATGTGGGGGATACGGGGGGTACAGGGGATGCAGGCGGTATGGGGGATACAGGGGATGCGGGGGATGCGGGGGATACGGGGGGTACGAGGGATACGGGGGATGCTGGGGATGCGGGATGGATGTGGGGGATACGGGGGGTACAGGGGATGCGGGATGGATGCGGGGGGTGCGGGATCTCTCCGTCCGCACCGCGCACAGCCGGGGCTGGTCCAGCGGCCAGGTGGGAGCTGGGGAAGAGCATCAGGGATGGGGGGAACGTGCAGGGAGACGTGGATTCTTGCCTTAAATCCCCGCTCCCAACGCGCCGTCAGCGGTATCTCAAGGGCAGAGAGGTGGGCAGTGTTTGTTTTTAATGGCTGAGGGTGGATTTTCCTTGAATGACTTTGAGCCCCGGGAAAGAGACGCAGGGCTCAGGCAAAACCCGGGAGAAGAACCAGCTCCCGGTGTTTTCCTTGGAGCTGCCACCTGCCCCTTGTGCCTGGCACACCCCACTCGTGTCCACAAAGGGTCAGCGAGGGGTTGTCCCCTGCTGATCTTCTCCAGGGCACTTCGGGGTCATGTTCCCCTTGGATCCCATCCGGATTTTTTTCTTGGCTGAAAACACCACGAGCATCTCATTTTTGTTTTTTCTTAGGGGGTGGAAATATTGTCTTACAGTGTTCTGGTTTTCTTCGGCATAAATATATAGATATATAAGTTTGGGGAAATATTTAAGAGCTGTTTGCTCGATGTCAAACTGATTTCCCTCTAGAATGACCAGGGTTGAGTCTGGAGCATCCCAATAGCTGTGTCAGGGTGGGAAGTGCCACGGATTCTGTACTGGGTATGCAGGACCCATGGTCCCTGCTCATTAAATAACTGTGCAGCTCCAGTTGTTCATCCCCAGGCTGCTTTATCTGGAGCACAGAGGTTTTTATTGGGAGGGAGAGGTGCTTTTCAATGTGGAATGTTCTGGGATCATAACTTCAGAGTTGGGAAATGGCCCAGAATGTTTTAGGTGCCATTAAGTAGGGGGATTGACAGGCTGGATGGATCTAGTGGAACCCCATGGAAGCAGTTGGGAATGAGGTGATCCCTACGGTCCCTTCCCACCCAAACCATTTTGGGATTCTGTGATTGCCAGCAGGGGATTAGGAGGAGGATGAACGTGATGCTGCCCTGGCAGCAGGCGTTGAAAAAGAGCAAAGTCATGAAAAGGTCACGGAAAAGGGTGAATCCAGCGGGTCTGGAGTCTGGTTTTGCCCTCTGCCAGGGCAGGGAGGGGACAGGCAGCCGTGAATTCTACCAGCACATGGTTCTCCTGCCTTGGTGTTGGGGTGGGTGTGGGTGTATGTGTAGCAAACAATTCCTAGAAACCCACGGGCTCATCAAACCACACGCTGTTACACATTTCCTGCCGCTCAGCCGGGGAAGGTGCGGGTTAACACAGGGCAGGATTTTCTGTTTCCTGGGCATTAATTGCTTTTATTTAGTTTTGCTGAAGCTGTGGCTGGAGCCTCTGGCAGAGCAGAGGGGTTGCTCCCTGTGGATGCAGGGAGGGATGGCCAGTGTAAGCTGAGGACAAGGGAGGTGCCATCATCAGGTCACGTGTGTGCACTTGCAGCTACTTGCATGTCTTGAGTCAGGCACCAGCTTAATTTTTATCTGCCAGTGTACTTGGTAACCCTTGTTCCTGAGGGTCAGACCAGTGGCCCTTGAATTGGATAAATAATTACTTTAATAAATTCCCAGGGAGGCTGCTGGAGGCTGCACATACGAACTGCAGCTGTACAGATGTAGCCATACCCTATATCCTCCATCTTTCGTAGAATCATGGAATGGTTTGGCTTGGAAGGGACCTTAAAAATCATCTTGTTCCACTCCCCTTACCATGGTCAGGGACACCTTCCACTATCCCAGGTGGCTCCAAGCCCCATCCAGTCTGGCATTGGACACTTTCAGGTGGTAAGGGGAAGCTTACTACCATCTCCTTCCCACCCCACACTCCGAACAAATCCTTGGGATTGAGCTGGATTGTAAGCATGTGGATGCAGCACAGCCTGCATGCCTTTTTTGGGGAGGAATCTGCCATCTGGCTCTTGCTTGAGGCTTTGTAGCCTGCAGGAAGGGTATCACTGCTATCAGTGCAAACCTAGAACCTCACTGGGAGAGGCCACGGGATTAAATGGAAAGAGGTCTTGGGTAGGGACAAAGACTTTTAGTGCAAGGAAGAGGAGAGCCCAGAGCTCCAGGGGCCTGGCACAGAGCTGCAGTCCCTCCCTGGCAGCCTGTTCTCTGCCCGCAGCAGCCATGGTGCTCTGCATGATTTATAGACATTTTTTTCAAGTGACTGAAGCTCTAAAATCCACAACCTTAAAAAAAAATGTTTTTGTTCAAGAGGCTTTTGTGGATGACAGCAAAGCTGAGCAGCCTCAGCCTGGAGGCTCTTTTGGGGATGATTCAGACCCCCAAACAGCACACAGCCAGTTTGGTTTGGTTGCTCTGCCTGCAGGCTGATGGCTCCAGGGTTGTCCCATCAGCAGATGGATCTGAGCAGGGAGGGATTTGCTGGCCTGTTGAGGTCTCCCTGTGTTAGCAGGAGTTCCCAGCTCCAGCAGATCTGTGCTTGAGGAAGATTTGTGCTGAAAGAAATGTAGGAGATGAAAGTGGGATGCAGCTGCAACAAATCCAGGCTCCTTTTTCAGTCGGTGAGGGGGGAAAAAAACCCAAGCACTTCCCTGGCACAATTCTAGCTTCTGGAAACGGGTCAGTCCCAGTCCATCAGTGATCCCTGCATGACTGAATACAACAGGCAGGGACTGGTGGGGGTGGCTGGACCAAACCCATGCCCAGGAGTGTGCTGGCACTTCAGCCACCTGATGGTCATTGACTGGGACTGTGTCCTGGTCTGGTTTGATTCCTGGTGTACTCAAGGATGCTCCATCCAGGGACTTCACACCCACCTGAAATAGAGCCCCAAAGCATCAGACACTGTGTTAGTTGTGTGTGAGAAAAGAAAGTGTTGAGCAGATCAGGATAGCACAAACAGCAAAGGATTAGTGAGGTCAGGAAGAAAAGCTGTGGAATATTACCTCGACCTCGAGCAATTTTTGATACAGGGGTACAGATTTGCTAGAGGAGATAATTCTCAGCCAGGGTCTGTGAGTATAAATGGTAAATATTAACATTTTTGCATGTGCCTGGTGCTGCAGGTGGGTTTCTTTTTTCAGGAACTGGGTGTATTGGCTGTGTTATCAATAGCATCACAGAGCTTTAACCCTGGCTAGGCATGAGGAGACTGCAGCAGTGTTATCGCAGTGGATCAGAAATGTGCCATTCCCTGGCATGGTTTGGGAGTTAGCACAGTCCAAGAGTTGTTCCTGGCAGACAGTTTGTGTGTGGCCACTCATTTCAGGGGTGCAGCAGCACAGGAATGGCCAAGCCAGCCTGGTGGATCTCATAGCTGAGGACTTGGTGCTGTGAAAATCAGCCTCCTACACCTGACATCAGGCTCACGGTTTGGACCCTCACAGTAAAGCCACCGGCCTCATCCAGCCTTGTTTCCTGGCTCCGGCTTTCCACTGCCCTGCTTTGCTCCCCCAAACACCACAGCACCTCGGGGACTCCCCCTCCTTGGTGGGATGCTGTGCCCACCCCGGGCTTTGCTGCAGGGACACGGTGTTTGCCAGCAGCTTTGCTTTGCTCCGTCCCCTCCGAGCACAGCGTTCCCTGCGCTGGCTCCGCTGCTCTCATCCCCTGGCCCCATCCCAAAACTCAGGCAACGCCGAGCCCATGTCAAGAGGCACTTGCTGCTCAGCACGGCTGAGCTGGCTGCTGGCCCAGCTCGCTCCCAGGCCGGGCATTGCAGGGGAGCTGACACTGCCATGGCTTCCGTGGGGGATCCTGCCACCTCCCGCCGGCTCCGATGGCTCGTCTCCCAGCATCACGGGACCTTCGTTTCCTGAGTAATACAGGCTTGGACAAACCCTGCCTCAGCCACACGCTGTGCATGTGGATGTGTGTGCAGAAAGGCAGAATCTGAGCCACTTTCTTTGATTTGAAATTTTCCACGAGGTCGCTTTGACGCTGTTTTCTCGACAGAGTGGGTTATTTTAAGGCTCGCTCTTCAGTAAATCACATCACATCACCTTCTGCCTTCCAGAGCGTCCAAACCTGTGCAGGTCCCTGTTGGAGGAGTGATGGCAATAGGGCTGATGTAGATGGAACAGGGTAGGCAAGTGTGTCAGGGGAAATAAAATTTTCTGTGCAATGCACTGTTAAGTCATCCCAGCATTGCCTGGTGCACTAAGAGCACAATATGTAGCTTTCATTAAAGAGATAAAGATTGCTATTCCCATTTCAGAGATGGGGAAGTGTAAGACCAGTTTACAGAAGCCACAAGCACCTGGCATCTTTCTGGTTGTGGGGATTTCTACTTCTTTGATGCTGGAGTGTAGATCAGTCCTTCATACTCTGCTTCCTGCTCAGGAAGGGCTTGTCCCTGGCACAAACCAGAAAATCATTGAATTGTAGGGTGGTTTGGGTTAGAAGGAACCTTAAAGCTCATCTCATTTCACTCCCCTGCCATGGGCAGGGATATCTTCACTGGACCCGGTTGCTCCAAGCATTGTCCAACCTGGTCTTAAACACTTCCAGGGATGGGGCATCCACAGATTCTCAGGGTAACCTGTGCCAGTTTCTGAGTGACACCTAAGTAGATCCCTGTGGAAGAGTTCTAAGCCCCACATAAGCCCCAGGAACTCCCTGCAGAAGGAAGTGTGTGAGTGTTGCAGATCAGAGGAAGGTTGGCAACTAAACCTGTGGCAGGAGAAGGATGCTGATAATACCACACTACACAGGAATTACTCCTTTAGGTGGTCCAGGGTCTCTTGGTGTCTGATCTCTGGTGGGGCCTTTCCAAAACACCAGGCAGAATGGGATGGGGGAGCTGGCACTGTGCTCCCAGGGCAGTTTTTCAAAATCTGCCCCAAGCCCTCCACTAAGGGGAGGGCTAAGTGGTTTAGTTATAGGAGATGTTTGTGCTCAGGAAGAACCAGCCTGCAGGCAGCAGGATTTGGGATGAGGCTTATCCATTGCATCTGAGCAGGGTGCAGCCCTGGTGCAGCCTCTCCCAGAGCTGAACTGCTCTCTGCCCTCCTGGTGCTGTGGGAGCTGCAACACCACAGTTAACCCTGTGTAGGAAGGGGTCACAATAAAACCCCAGGCTTCAAAATGACCTGGAGTCCCTCCAGGACCTTTTGCTCAACTGTCAGGAGATTGGAATTCAGGAATTAATCACCTGCAGCTCTCCAAACTAGTCTGTTGGCCACTGCAGCACATTCACTGCTGTTATTTTTATGCTGTTCACAACCACTTTTTTTCCTTTTTTTTTCTATTTTAAATGCAATGCATTTATTAAAGACTTCCCCACAGCTGAGTTCCCCCAGTCCTCCCTGCTTTGTTTACCAGGAATTACTGCCTTTCTGGAAGCCTGTATAAACCTCTGATGCCTCAATGCTAGTCTGCAAACAAATATATCACACTGGTACAGCCTCAGTCCCAGACAGTGAATGCTGAGGCCAGACCGGTGGGAAAATCGACCGTACTCTGTAGGAAATTTTCTCATTCAAACTCCTCCATCAGACTGTGACCTAAAAGCAAAAGAGCTGGGAAAAAACTCGGGTTTCCAATTACTCCCTTCAAAAGGGAGAGAAAAATTGGAACAGGATCATTCTCCTCCTGTGCCTGGGGTTTTTATTGTGGCTGTAATGATCCAGCCTGGCCATGGTCCACTCTCTCCTTCTCGCCTTGCAGCTCCCTCCGTGAACAAACGACACTTGGTTGCTGTTAATTGGGAGCAGCCAAAATCACTGAATCCCCCGGAGATGGGGAGTGAGGACGGAATCTCAACGAGACACCCCGAGGATGAATGTGGCTTTCAGCTGCTCCTACGCCCCCGTGAAGGGAAAAGAATAGGGGCTCTGTGAAAGTGAAACAGCCAGTGCTGACCTTGGGTTTCTGGGTTGGTGTTTTTTTGTTGGTTTTTTTTAATTTTATTTTATTTTTTCCTTTCTCTCCCTTTTCTAAAGTTAATTGCTCATTGCTTTGTCCATCACATGATCGCTGGAAATTGCCAACTTGGTCTCACTCACTAATGTCACAAGGTTTAAAATAAGCCGTCCACCGGGTTCCTGATTTTGTCCTGTGCATCAGATGTGTTTCTTGTGATTTCAGGCTGCTGTTTTCAAAATCTCTGCTCCTCAGCCTCTTTAAAAACTGGCATTTTCCAGCTCTGAAAGCCTGCCTGGAATAATCTCTGCTGTCAGGGGGATGTGCAGTGTGCAGCCTCTCAGAGGCGATGCCGGCTGAACACGCTGAGCTCTGGGGATGAGAGACCGTGGCAAAATCCTGGCACGAGCACACGGGGTGCCAGCCAGAGCCAGGCTGTGCCTGGGACAGACGCTGCCTGTCTCCCTCCTACCCCGTCAGCATGCAAAGCAGGCAGGCCATGCACTCTGGAAGGGATGATATGTCCCTTGCATTCCCGTGCATCCATATTCCCAGGCTTGATTGCTGCCTTCCCGGGTGTCTTCTGGTTGCCTTTGCTCTGTACGGGCAGGTTTCAGGAGATGAGCGTTTTGGCTCTGCTCCTGTGCAGGTCTGTGCTGTATCAGAGTTGGTTTCTAGTTCTTGAGATCCTGGGGTCCACTCTAGTGTTAGTCTGTGTCCTGCAAGAGGTGGGGAGCTTCAGCGTGTCCTTTCTCCTTGTACCTCACCACCATGATCATAGAATCACAGAAGGATTTGGGTTGAAAGGGACCTTAAAGCTCATTGTGTTGCAACCTCTGCCATGTGCAGGGACACCTTCCACTATGCCAGGTTGCTCCAAGCCCCATCCAACCTGGCCTTGGGCACTTCCAGGGACAGGGCAGCTTCTCTGGGCAACCTGTGCCAGGGCCTCACCACCCTTACAGTAAAGAATTTCTTCCCAATACCTAATCTAAATGATCTAGACTCTTGCTGTCTAATCTAATCTATTAATCTAAAATCCTAATATGTAATTTAATCTGATGATCTTCATCAGTGCTTAATACCTTAATGCCATCCAAAGGAAATACAGGATAGAGGAGGAGTGAGTAGTACAGTACTGCACAGCCAGGGATGTTCCTCTTGGCTGGGCTTTGCCTCATCCTGAAGCTAAAGTATAAATTTGGATGAAAGTTGGGTGGTGAGGCACTGGCACAGGTTGCCCAGAGAAGCTGTGGATGCCCCACATCTCTGGAAGTGCAAGGTCAGGTTGGATGAGGCTTGGAGCAACCTGGTCTCCCTGTCCATGGCAGGGGGTTGGAACTAGATGAGCTTTAAGGTCCCTTCCCACCCAAACCGTTCCATGATTCCATGATTTATGAATGAGCATTTCTTTCTCCATTGTCTGCAAGGAGCCAGAGTAGACTGGCTGTGCATTAGGACTGAGGAGAGGGAGTGATGCCTCTTTTTCACACCATGCTCTCACAGGAGTGCCCCAGAACCAAAAGCTGCTTAAATTTTGGCATGTAACTCCACAGGGATACACGAGCTGCTGAATGAACTGTGTGTTCTGTCATAGATCAGACCTTCAGACAATTGGAGAGAAGCAAAATCTTTATGAGTGTGCACAACATCAACCCCCTAGCAAGGGTGCTCCTTTCAGTCTTACACACCTGTGAAACTAAAACAGCATTTTCGGGGACCATTTTGCCTTGTTGTGGGTAAGGCAGCTCCATCAAACCGAGCAGACAAATTCCCCTCTGGCAAACAGGGAAAAAAAGCCCAGCCTTGAGAGGTGCTAAGGGGGAAAGTCTAGAAAGTGCAGGGCAGAAAGAATTTGCTAGAAAATGAGACCTAATTATGACAACTACCATCTGCCAGAATAAGGAAGCAACATGAAAATATTTTGTCTCTTATCAGAGGTTTTGTGTTGCGAGAGGAAGTGGGACTTGCCACCTGGTTCAGAGTCTGCTCTGACTTTACTCTTTGTGCTGTCTTGCCCTGGGACTGCCAGGTCCCTCCTCCCTGTTTTCAGAAACTCTTTCATGGTGTTTAACACTGTCCTGTCCTCTGTAATACCAGCCTGTCATGGGTCTCCCATCATAGAATCACAGATTGGTTTGGGTTGGAAGGGACCTTAAAGCTTGTCTAGTTCCAACTCCCTGCCATGGACAGGGACACCTTCCACTAAACGAGGTGCCCATGCAAACTATTGCTCTGTCTCACCTCTGGCCACAGCTGGTATCTCATGCAACCAGGAGAAAAATACAATTTCCTACTTTCAGGCAAAATATTACTTGCATTTATCTTTGGCCATCTCCATCCACTGCAGCTCCAGTGTGGTGCATATAAGGTTAGAAGTCAGGTCCCACTCCTGCAAACCTGTGTGTTGGCTGCACGGAGGTAACCACGGCCCTACAGGTCTGGTAGGGCTGCACCAGCATGAATTTCAGTTCAATCATGGGCATCTGTGATGAATTCTCCTCAGTTTCGTGTGGCATAAACATCAGAAGGGAAGAGAAATATCCAGGTTAATGGGAAGCAGGGGACTGGAAGGTGTTCTCCAGACATTATGATCCTGCTGTGCCCTGAATCTGAATCTTTCCAGGCAAAGCTTAGGGACTCTGGAAGTTGCCAAGGAGCAGAGCAAGCAGAGAAGTGCCCAGCACTGGGTTTGGCTGCTCTGAGCATCCAGACACATCTCTGGCAATCCCTCACCATGGCTCTGTGGATGCTTCCAAGGCTCCAATGCTGCACCCAAACTGCAGCCAGCTCGGAGGCAGAGACTCTCATTTCTCCATCCCTTCCCAGTCCTGATGCTTCTTACGTGTGAAGGGATGAGGACTGCAGGTTTGGGACTGTGGATTTCTCCTCTCTTTAGCAGCAGCCCCAAATGTGTAACCCATTTGCAAGTTGTGTGATGGGGAAGCTGAGCTTCTCCGTCATTCAGCTGGAACCTCTTCCTCACATGCAGAGAGGCAGGTTATCTCTTAGATGATTAATTACATCTCAGTTTTGTCCCTGAGCATTTTGTTCTGGGGAAAGGGGTGAAATATCCCCTTCCTAAGTCATCAGGTGCTTTCTTGCCATATAACTGCTTCTTGCACCTCCTTGTTGGCAGCTCCTGGCTACTCCTGAACATGCTCCAAGCCTGAGGAAGGGCAAGCTTGTGACATTGCTGTGCCCATCCAACATAGGCTGAACTGCAGGGACAGGGCTGTGCCATCCTTCTACATGATGATTTTAGGTCTACTGGCCAAGGAACAGATACCCCCTGGGAATCTGGTACTCCCTCAGACCTTCCTCTAACTCCCCAGGAGACTTGGTATCCCTGAACTCACCTCTCATTGAATCATGGAACAGTTTGGGTGGGAAAGGACCTTTAAGACCATCTCATTCCAACTCCCTGCCATGGGCAGGGACACCTTCCACTAGCCCAGTGCTCCAAGCCCCATCCAACCTGGCCTTGGACACTTCCAGGGATGGGGCAGCCACAGTTTCTCTGGGCAACCTGTGCCAGGGTCTCACAGGGAAGAATTTCTTCCTAATATCTAATGTAAACCTGCCCTCCTTCACCTTAAGGCCATTCCACCTTGTCCTGTCCCTCCAGGCACTTGTCCAAGGTCTGTCTGCAGCTCTCTTGGAGCCCCTTTAGGGACTGGAAGGGGCTTTCAGGGCCAGCCTCTCAGTGGTGCTGTGGTTCATCCCACCAGGAATGTCAGCATGATCTTCCCCCTGAGGCATCACCATTAACATTTCGTCTTTCTCCTCCCCCCTCAGGGCACGAAGAGGACATTCCCCAGTGCTGGGCAGCGGGATGACAGCCATCCTGGAGCGGATCAGCACGCTGTCCCTCAGCGGGCAGCACCTCAGCCGCCTCCCCCGGCTGCTGGAGGATGGCTTGCCCAAGATGCCGTGCACGGTGAAGGAGTGCGAGGTGCCGCAGCTCTTCCGTGAGCCCTACATCCACACCGGGTACCGCCCCACCGGCCAGGACTGGCGCTACTACTTCCTCAGCCTCTTCCAGAAGCACAACGAGGTGGTCAACGTGTGGACTCATCTCCTGGCGGCGCTGGCTGTGCTGCTGAGGTTCAAGACGTTTGTGGAGGCTGAGCAGTTGCCCGTGGACGCGTGGTCCTTGCCTCTGCTCATCTTTGTCCTCTCTTCTGTCACCTACCTGACCTGCAGCCTCCTGGCCCACCTGCTGCAGTCCAAATCGGAGCTGTACCACTACACCTTCTACTTCGTGGACTATGTTGGAGTCAGCATCTACCAGTATGGCAGTGCCCTGGCTCACTTCTACTACAGCTCTGACCAAGCCTGGTACGACAAGTTCTGGCTCTTCTTCCTGCCAGCAGCAGCTTTCTGTGGGTGGTTGTCGTGTGCCGGCTGCTGCTACGCCAAGTACCGGTACCGACGGCCTTACCCCATCATGAGGAAGATGTGCCAGGTGATCCCAGCTGGGCTGGCCTTCATCCTGGATATCAGTCCCGTCGCCCACCGGGTGGTTGTGTGTCACCTGGGGGGCTGTGAGGAAGATGCTGCTTGGTACCACACGTACCAGATACTGTTTTTCCTTATCAGTGCTTATTTCTTCTCCTGCCCTGTCCCTGAGAAGTACTTCCCTGGCTCCTGCGATATCGTTGGCCATGCCCACCAGATCTTCCACACCTTCCTGGCCATCTGCACCCTATCACAGCTGGAGGCCATTCTTTTGGATTACAAGAACAGGCAGGAGATTTTCCTGAAGAGACATGGGCCTTTCACTGTTTATCTCTCCTGCATCTCTTTTTTTGGCTTGGTGGCTTGTAGTGCCATCACAGCTTACATCCTGAGACGCAGGATCAAGGCCAGCCTGGCCAAAAAGGACTCCTGAGAGTCATGGATGTGATGGGCATGGCATCACCAGAGAAAATCAAGAAAAGGGGGCATAACATATTAGAGACACAACTGTCTTACTTGCCTAACACACTGTGACTAACCGGGACCCTGGACTCGGGTGGAGGGCTGGAGACTTCATGCTGGATGCATTTTCACAGCTGGGATTGCCTTTTGCCATTTGAGGAGTGGGGACATAGCATGTTTTAAGGCAGAACAAGTCACTGAACCAAGGATGCTGGAATAGGCAGAGGTTCCTTGTTCATTCTGGTAAAGCTGTGGGTGATACTTTGCTGAATGTCAGGGAGGGCAGCCTGAAGGCTGTGAGACTGTAGCAGGGTTTGCCATGGCTCACAACTCCATGAGGAACACAGCTGGATGTGATGACCTCTCTGTGTTTTGCTGTATCTAAGGGAGAACTGTTCCTGTCAAAGACCATAGGAAGGTTTCAGGGGGGTCTTTACATTCCCAGGGTTCAGCTGTGAGGGCACATGTGAGACAGTGGCTGGCATAGTCCTTTTCCTGTTCTAGCCACACTCTCTCTATGGTCCCCTTGTCAGGTTGCTGAGGTGGCCTTGGCAAAACACCTTTGGAGATTTAGGCCTGACCTGGGGGCCTCTGGGACAAATTAGGTCTGTATCATCTGTCTAGGGAGTCTGACTGACCTCCAGCAATGTCCATGCTGTAAAAACGTCCAGAGTAACTTGGATGTGACATGTTTGATGCAGGAAAGGCTCTGATCCCCCAACAGCCCCACTGTGGTCATGGCCAAGAGGGTATGAAGGTGAGGGAGTCTTTATTCCCCCCTTAATGGTGCTTTTTGGGACACCAAACAGTCCTTTGTGAGCATCATGGGAAAGCTGACCTTGGAAAACCAGGGTTGCTTTTCTCTGATCAATTGGATTGTGACTCTGGCATGTTTTTGTCAGCACTAGATGAAGGTAGAACAGCAAAAGGCAGGAGCAGGGTGACAGGATTAGGGTCCTGTGCAACCTTGGAATAGGTTTATCCTTGGGGCTTGGTGATTCCTGTGTGGAGTAGCAGAGGCAGTGGTCAAGGACACTTAGAGTCCATGGATTACTCCTGTCCAAGGTGTAGCAGAGGTTGGGTTACTGTGTCCCCCATTAGATGAGTCTCTTCTGTGCTTGCTTAGGGGGGAATATCGAATATGGAGCCACCAAGGAGGTATAAATCCATGCTGAAATCAAGAAATGCATGGGATCTATTCCAGCCATGGATTTGTTTCAGTGAACCCAAGGGCAGGCAAATGAATTGTGATTGCTGGTTCTGAGCAGGCAGAGTGTGGGGTTGGGGATATGGTTTGTGAGGACAAGCACTGATTTCTGCACTTGATCTATGTTTTAGCTCGAGGTGTGTCTGTGTTTGTGTACGTGCCTGTGCACGTGGTTTATTATCCAGAAAGGCTTTGCCTTTGGATTTTCTATCTGCAGAGCCTCCTAGCTGGGTTGAGATTAGCCTGAAGGAAACAGTGCTGTGCTGCTGGAGGAGCAAGGTGGGCCAGATAGCAGGTCTATTAATAGGTGACAGAAAACAGATCTATTAATAGGTGCTTTGCTGGTCCTCTGTTTTGTGAATAAATTTGGAACTCATGGCCCTACAGAGAAATTAAATACAAAGGGGGAGGGAAGTAAGTTTGGACTATAGGAGAAGAAATCATAGGAAAGCCTTCAGGAAGTCATCTGGTCCAACCTTTCTCATCAGTCTGGGCCTCCTGGTTTACATCCAGTCCAGCTTAGAAATTAATTACTTCATTTCTTTGGTGTTTTTGATGGTACAGCCATGCTGACCTAACAGTAAACCTGTCTCAGGGGAGTGGCAAGCGGGAGTGGTCCCACTTGCCCCTCACTGTACCCCTTCCCATGCACAGAAGCTCCTCTCTCCACAGAGGGAGCTGGTGCTGGGAGATGGAGCGTCAGGAAACCAATCCTACTGAAAAAATGTCAGTAATTTTCGGCTGGTTTTAACTTTGAGCCAGCTCACTTGGACAACGCTGCTCCCTGCAGGGAAGGGCTGGAGTGGAGGCCAGCAGCAGCTCCTCCTTGCATGGCAGCTCGCTGCTCAACTGGCTCAGCTGCACTGATGGACTGTTCCCTCCATGGCCTCTCTCTGGCTTTGCTTGTGGGTCTCCTCCCAGTTTGGGAAAGGGCTTCCAGGGGAAGCAGAGCTTTTTCTCACAGCCTAATTTGCCTTGATTTTGGAGTAGGTAAGGCAGAATAAGGCACTGAGCGTGGAGCTGGCTGGCTGGTATCAGTGGGCTCCTGTGCAGGAAGAGGTGTAAATCAGTCTGGTCCAGAGCTCATTTCTGGGATAAAATGGAGAGGGATTGGGCATGGCTGCTAATAACAAACCTGCTGTGCTGCTACCTAGAGACATGCTGGGACCAAAGGAAGGGATCACCCAGGTGTCTCCTGCTCTAAGAGTTTAAGATGACATGTCCTGGCCATGTCAAAAGAGGCTGAGTATGGTAATGCTGTGTAGTTCAGGGACAGGGAGAGGAGCCCACATAGCTCATTTTTGGTCATATGTCTTCTCCCTGGTCGAGTAGAAGTGACACTTCTCCTCTGGAGCAGTTGTGTGACAATGGAGGTGTTTTGGCACAGTCTCCTGTTTCCCCTCAGGTGAAGCTGCTCCCATCCCCACATAGCCCTGCACTCCCACCTGGAGCTGACCTCCTGGTTACTATGATGGGTGGATGGAGTGGGGACCTACAATACGGATCTGTGCTGCTGTGAGGATGCACCCTTGTGGCACAAGGGGCTCACCAACACTGGAGCTTCCTTCATCCCTGTCTCCATCCTCCTCCTCCCCCTCCAGCCAGCTTATTTCTTTCCTTCATCCTCGTGCCTTATACACCTGGCTGCCTACCTGGGCAGACTCCATGTGCTGTGCAGTCTGCTGGGCCTCAGTTGGGAAGTGGCTCTGGATGCCCTCCAGAAGCCTTGCCTTTGGTTCAGAGGAGATCAAGGTTGGATCTGGAGAGAGCAAAAGTGCCACTGTGATACTCAGTTGTCTGTGAGCTGCTCAGGGCCTTGTCCTCAGGCTCACTGCTTGGAGCACATCTCCTTCCATCCTGATGTTCCTGAGGATGGCCAGAAGAGCTGACCACCAAAGGCTGAGCACACCTGAGATCCCAAAGGGACTGAGGTCCTATTCCTCTCCCCCAGGAATTTCTTATCCTAAGACAGTATTCTTGCAGATCTTGCAATCAGGACAACTCCTGAGAATTCATCCCAATGTGCCTTATGCTATTCCTTTCTGGGATTCATCCTGAGGGAACCTGAGGATCAGCGGCAGCCTCTTTGCTGTCTGTTGGTCTGTGGTTGCTCTTAACAGCCAATTCCCACTGACAGGATTTGCTCACTGTATGGAGCAGGAGGAGAGGATGGAGACAGGTGCCTTAAATTTGTATTTATGCCTAATGATTTGTGTAATGAGGCAAGGATGGGTTCCTCGTGTGCCTTGCAATTTACATATTTTACTGACAAGATTATTTTAAAGCACTGTTTGTTACTAAACAGAAGTACAAAAGAGTTTGTATTTTTTTTCCTCTGGGAAACAGGGAAGGGTATGAGTGTTCCATATTAACCATCCCCTTCCCTACTCCTATCTGCTGACTTTGTATTGTTGAAAAAATTGACAATATTTTAAGCTTTGTACTGTACTGATCTTTATTTAAAAACCTTAGTGAAAAAAAAAAAAACCTGTGAAAGCAAAACAGTTTGTGTGGTGTGAAATTCCCAAATGCACAACTGTAGACAGTTATGAGTCATTAGGAAGGAAAGGGGATAATAATTATAGAGAGGATATATTAGAGTGGATAATAATTATAATAATGAACAATAGGGTGGGGGTTCATATGTGCATCACAAAGCACTTTCCAGGGTTCATGATAACTATTGTTTCATTCCCTTTCCACAAGGGAAGTGCAGAATGGCTGCCCTGACACTGATTAGAGGGATTTAAGTACATCATCCACAGTCATGGAATGGTTGAGTTTGGAAGAGACCTCTGGGGGTCATCTGGCTCCGCTCAAGCAGGGGCACCCACAGCTGACTGCCCAGGCCAGTGTCCAGATGGATTTTCAAGATCTCCAAGGATGGAGACTCCATGGCCTCTCTGGGCAACCTGTGCAAGTGCTCAGCCACCCTCAGAGTAAAACAGTGTTTCCTGATGTTCAGAGGAACCTCCTGTGTTCCGTTGTGTGCCCGTGGACTCTGGTCCTGGCACTGGGACGTGACACAGAGCCTGTCTCCATCTTCTTTGCACCCCCCCTTCAGGGATTATATACATTGATAAGATCCTTTAAATATTTCCTGACCTGATGGTCTTCCACCAAGGTACGTATTCCTTGCTCCAGCCTTTTCCACTGGTCTCAGGGACCTGGGATTCCTGAGGGCAGGTCTTGCTAGTAAAGCCTGAGGTGAAGAAGGCTTTTGCATGTTCTGTGTAACCAGCTCCCACATCTTGCTGAGCAATGGGCTTGCATTTTTCCTAGTCTCCCCTTTTTTTATAAATGTACATATAAAAACTTTTTTGTTGTCTTTGACATCCCTGAACAAATTCCAGTTGGACTTTGCCTTTCCTCATTCCTGCACTCTTGGATAATGTCTGTATTCCTTTCTGTCCATATCCTTGCTTTCATCTTTTCTATGCTACTTCTGTGTTTAAGTTTTCCATGTTTATCCATGCGGGCCTGATGGTGGTTTTGCCCAGCTTGCTGCTCACTGGAAGGGACTGCTTCTGAGCTCGGAGGAGGTGACTCCTCCCCAGGCCTTATCCCATGGGACTCCTCCAAGCAGAGGCCAGATTGTTCTCCTGAAGTCCAAAGCTGTGAATTTGCTTTTTACCCTCATCCCTAAGGATGCTGAACTCTACCATCTCATGGTCACTGCAGCCAAGGCTGCCTTTGACTCCTCCCCAACAAACCCCAGGGGGTGAGTATGATGTCCAGCAAAGCACCTCTCCTCGTTGGCTCCTCAGTCACTGGGATGAGGGAGTTATCAGCAGTGCATTCCAGGAACCTTCTGGATTGCTCACCATAGAATAGTTCAGGTTGGAAGGAACCTTAAAGATCATCTCTTTCCAACCCTCTGCCATGGGGAAGGACATGTTCCACTAGACTAGGTTGCTCAGGGCTCCATCTAACCTGATCTCAAATGTTTTCAGGAATGGGACATCTGTAACTACTTTGGACAACCTGTGCCAGTGCCTCACCGCCTTCACAGGGAAAAATTTCTTCCTAATATCCCATCTAATCCTGCCTTCTGTAGTTTGAATCCATTCCCCCTTGTCCTGTCACTCAGGCCCTTGTAAAAAGTTTCTGTCTTTCTTCTAGAGTCCTTTCAGGTATTGGAAGGCGATAATCAGATGACTCCAAAGTCTTCTGCAGGCTGAACAATCCCAATTCTCTCAGCCTTTCCTCACAGGAGAGGTGCTCCATCCCTCTTACACTGTCCTTCCAGCAGATATCAGGGTTGGCTGAAGTCCCCCATGAGGACCAGGGCCCACTGCAGTGTCCCCCATGTTGGTCATCTCTAATCCTTCCCTGTAAGCTCTTTGTTGGCTCATCCAGGCTCCAGCACTGCAGCTATTCTTTCGCTAAAGAACCTCTCCATCTCCTCACCTTCTTGGCCTGCCCTGTCTGAGTCCCTTCATTGCAACACTCGGGTCATTGGAGCCATCCCACCATGCCTTCCTAATCTGGAGATCGCAGCCCTGTGGATGCACACGTGTGTGCACATCATGCCCAGCCCTCACACTGCCCGAGTTTTCTACACACACTTCAGGGAGACACCCCAGATTTAGGGATCCCAGTCTTCCAGATTTCTCCGTCACCATGTTTTGTGGATTTTGTGATCCCTTTCTGTCACATCACTCCGGGTCCTTGACTCACCAAACTTGTCCAGGAGGATTGTGTGTGATCACATAAATACCTCATCCCCACAGTATACACTTCTGTGAATTTCAGCATCCAAAACCTCTAAAAATCTATTTTTCCTTCTGTTAACCAATATTTATTATTTCTTAATGTAACACACAAAGGCTTCTGTACGGTTGTGTTTTTACCCACCAGAGGGCGAGTTGTCTCCGTCTGTGTCCTCCAGTGCCACGAAAGCAGAGCCAAATAAAGAATTCCTTTTACCTTTCACAAGTAGATGGCAGGGATGTAGGAAGCTAAAAAGACTCATATTAACACTAGTAATTCAGACTTGTCTGTACAGAAATTGTCAAAGCTGAATCCAGATCTGCTGAGTTTTACTTCAATTCCTTGTTCATTTCTCCTCTCTCCTGCTTTACAGTCACTATTCTTAAGAAAGTACCAGCTTCTGCTATGTTTTTTCTTAAGTTTCCTTTCATGGAATCACAGAATGATTTCGATTGGAAGGGACCTTAAATACCACCTAGTTCCAAACCCCTGCCATGGGCAGGGACACCTTCCACTATCCCAGGTTGCTCCAAGCCCTGTCCAGCCTGGCCTTGGACACTTCC
>JAWWEE010000105.1:113257156-113289081 GCA_035221455.1 Xenops minutus
CGGGGGGGGGGGGGGGGGGGGGGGGGAGGGGCGCACGGAAGGGTCCGCGCATGCGCAGTGGTCGCCGCGGCGGTTGCCGTGGAGACGCGTCGCGGGGCCGGGAGCGCCGCCATGAGCGCGGGGCCGGGACCGGGGCCGGGACCGGGATCGGGATCGGGATCAGGATCAGGGCCGGGAATGGGAACGGGACCGCCACCGGCACCGGAACCGAGCCTGGGACCGGGCCCGGGCCCGGGGCCAGGGCTGCCCTTCCTCCCCGGCTGTGCCATCAGGGACCCCACGGTGAGCGCGCCCGCCCGCTGTCCCCTCGGCCGCGTCCCTTCCCCAGGGACTCCCACCCCGGGTCAGGGCGGGCCGCGATGGGCTGGCGGCTGCCCCGCTGAGAGCCGCCCTTAAAACGGGCCTCTGCACCCGCCCCAGAGACCCGCCGGGGGACCTGGTGCCAGTAAACCCACCTCATATTCATGGAGTCATGGAGTGGTTTGGGTTGGAAGGGACTTAAAGATCATCTTGTTCCGACCTTCTGCCATGGGCAGGGACACCTTCCGCTATCCCAGGTCGCTCCAAGCTCCGTCCAACCTGGCCTTGGACACTTCCAGGGATGGGGCAGCCACAGCTTCTCTGGGAATTCCATCCCGGACCCTCCCCACCCTCACAGCCAACAATTCCTTCCTAATACTGCATCTAAACCTGCCCTCTGGCAGTCGAAAACCATTCCCTCTGTCCTGTCTCTCCATCCCTTGTCCCAAATCCCTCTCCAGTTCTCTTGGAGCCCCTTTAGGCACTGGAAGGGGCTCTCAGGGCTCCCCGGAGCCTTTTCTTCTCCAGGCTGAACACCCTCACCTCTCCCAGCCTGTCTCCAGAGCAGAGGGACTCCAGCCCTCAGAGCATCTTTGTGGCCTCCTCTAGACTCCCTCCAGCAGCTCCACATCCTCCTTGTGCTGGGGGCCCCAGACCTGGATGCAGCACTGCAGGTGGGGTCTCACAAGAGCAGAGTAAAGGAAACATGTTACCCTCTGAACCCGCCCCAAGGGAATATCCTGTTCTTTGGAGCACCATGTAATTCTCTGGAGAGACCAGGTACTTCCTGAATTCACCAAATATCTCTGATACAACTCGGTGTTGTGTGAACCCATGTCCTGGGAAGCTGGTACCCTTCAAACTGACCAGACCCTGGTACACTCTTGACATGACCCTCAAGGAACCTGGTGCCCTGTAACCTCATTAGATACTCCCCAGCAGACCCAATATCTACTGACTTCTCCACGAGGAACTTGGTGTTTCCTAAAGGCCACACATCCCTGCTGAATTCACTTCTGGGAGACCTGAATGCTCTGAATCCACCTGGTGTCCCCTGACCCCACCCACAGCAGAGCTGGTGCTCCCTATGTTCTCCCAATGTAATTGAAAGTGTGTTCAGGGGACCAGGTATTCCTGAATTCACCTTCCAGGGGACTTGGTGCTTTTAATCTTGTCCCCAAGAAATCCATTGCATCATGTACCCATGTCACAACCCTGAATTTGTCCCAAAAGCTTTGGAGAGGGACACATACACAGACACCAGTCTCATTTGAGATTCCTAAAGCTTTTTCCATAACTGCAGAACTGCTGTTTGCAAACTCACCCCATGGAGATCCAGTCCTCCTGAATCCATCCAATAATTCTCCCACCAGTTCATATGATACCCTAAGGGAAATCCCCAAACTCACTTTATAGTCTGGAAACCTGATATCCAAACCTGATTCTCAGTTTTCCCAAAGTAATGTGTTTGACCTGTCAGCTCATTGTGTGATACTGTCCTGAACTGAGACCCTTAAACTCACCTGATACTCCCTCAACTGGATACACCCAGGAGAACCAACACTGTCCAAACATCAAGCAGTCTCCCACTAGGATTTAATCCTCCAAATCATCTCAACATGATTATGTCCTGGACCCACCCACGCCCCTTAGAGGGACAGATACACCCTGAAGTCACCAATCTCCTGGGCAATAAACACCCTCCTAAAACCTCCTCCTCCAAACCTCTGCCACTTCCAGAAATGCTCTCCTGGTATTGCCTGGAGAACTGAATCCTTGATGGTCCAGGTCTGGAACCTGATAACCTGATGAGAAAACCATCACAGAACTGATACCATCACAGCCTCCAGGATCATCCCATAGAGGTGCCAAACTCTCAGCTGCTCCCAGGTTCCCTGGAAGAAGCAGTCTCATCCTCACCCTCTATGCTTTATACTTAAATGAGGAAGCAACCTCTCCTTTTCCCCATTCCCAGTGACCTATACACTAAGGACCTGATAACCCCAAATCCTCCCAATATCCTCTTGAGGAAGCAGTACCACAGAGAACTGATACTCCCTGAGTACTCCCATTTGTTTCTCAGATACACTAAAAAATCCCACAAAAAGCCAAAAGATGGGTTGGGCACGCTGGGGATTTACAGGCTCCCTGAAGAGCATCTCTAATAGGGAAATATTCCTGGCTGCATTCAGCTTCATATATAAAAATTACTTTTTATAGAATCATGGAATGGTTTGGGTTGGAAGGGACATTCAAGATCATAGAGTTCCAACTCCCTTCCATGGTCAGGGACATTTTCCATAGACCAGGTTGCTCCAAGCCCATCCAACCTGGCCTCAACCAGTGACAACTGAGTTCTCCAACAGTTAGTGGAGTCCTTTACTCATAACAAATAACCATGCAGTAATAAATGTCATCTCAGAATTATTATCAGATAATAATCTCTCTGTGAGATCATTTATAACATCTTGGAAATCTGCAATGTTCCAGTGTATAAAATGGGCATCACAACACTTGTTTTCCAAGTGAATGCTGAGAAGTGCTGAAGGAATCCTCTGTGTTCAAATAAATAGTGTCGTTATTGCTTAGTGTTCATGGGACAGGGAAACACGGACACTGGGAGAGGGAATGGTGTTTGTGTGAAATGTTACAGACTTGGCAAAAGGAAGGACTTATTTCAGTGGAATTTCTTCAGATAAGGACTGGCAGCAACTGAGATTAGGAGTTTACATTCTGGGTTTTCCCTTTTAAATTTGCATTAGTCACCTGATCCTGTGAGATGCTGTCTGGCATCCAAGGCTCACTTGAGAGAGCTTATCCACTCAGGGAGCCTAATGAATCTGTGCAGTGTTTTCTTTAGGCAACTGTGGGCCCTTAAAAGCCTGTGCACTTCTGACAAACACTGATATTGCTCAAAGTAAAGACAAACTTCCTGGTTTTCCTTGAATATTTTCCCCACAGCTTTTCCTTGGGATGTATTTAACAGAAGGAAATGGCAGTTCTGTGGCAGTTTATAAGATGTTGTGCTAGCGTGTGTTCAGTCAACTCTTTTTTTTCATGTGAACCTGTTTTCCTCACTGCTCTCTCCATTGCAAGATCTGTTGTAGCAGTTGAAAGAGAAAACAGGGAATTATGTGAAATTCAAGTGGGGCCTTGAAGGTATAAATAAGATTAGAGGCTTACCATGAGGGGCGAGGTAGGGGGTGGAGAAGAAGCATTTCACATGCCTGAGGTTGGACTAACGGCAAGTCTGGGGCTGGAAAAGGAGCTCAAACTTGTTCTTTCAGCTCTAGAAATGCGTACAACTGTTTTATTTGGCAACAGTTAAGGGGTTTTATTATCAAGGACTCATAATTTCTCCTGCTTTCTCTGGAGCATTAAGTGTTGAAAGCCCAGTGGGACCAGCCAGGCTTTCAGGAGTGCAGGTGACCTGCCAGGTGGACTGTACAGCAAGTGGAGCAGCTTCGTCTCACCCAGGTGTGACCCTGCTCCTCAGTAGTGAAGAGCAGGATTGGCTGCCAGAGATCAGGTTCTGCTCACAGCTCTGACTGAGGGCAGCCCTGGGGAGAAGGACTTTGGATTCTGCTGGGGGAGAGGCTGGACATGCCACCTATGAACACTCCCAGCCCAGAAGCCCCCCGTGCCCTGGGCTAACTCCACAGTGTGGGCAGCAGGGAAGGGGAGGATTCTGCCCCTCTGCCCCCTCAGGTGAGACCCCACCTGCAGAGCTGCCTCCAGCCCTGGGAACAACAGCACAAGGAGCTGGAGCTGCTGGAGAGAGTCCAGAGGAGGGACTGGAGATGCTGCAGGGCTGGAGCCCCTCTGCTCTGGAGCCAGGCTGGGAGAGCTGGGGGGGTCACCTGGAGAAGGGAAGGATCCAGGGAGACCTGAGAACCCCTTACAGTGCCTAAATGGTCTACAAGAAAGATGAGAACAAACTTTTTAGTAGGGCCTGTACCAAGAGAAAAAGGGGTGATGATTTTAAACTAAAAGAGGGTCAATTTAGATTAGCTATGAGGAAGAAGTTTTTGCAATGAGAGTGGTAAAGTACTGGCACAGGTTGCCCACAGAAGCTGTGGCTGCCCCATCCCTGGAAGTGTCCAAGGCCAGGTTGGATGGGACTGAGCAACCTGGTCTAGTGGAAGGTGTTCCTGTCCATGGCAGGGGAATTGGACTAGATGAGCTTTAAAACTCAAATTGTTCTATGATTCTGTGACTTTGGAGAGAGGTGATAAAACAACTAATGTGCCTTAGTACATTTCATAATTGCAGTTCTGTGAGTGTGACACACCTTGATTTAGCCCAGCATAGAAAATCCTGTATCATGCCCAGGAGAGGGTTAAAAAAATAAATAACAGAATACACAGAGTGTTCACAACAGTCAAGGGAGCACCATAAGGCAGTAACTGAGGTCCCACGGTGCTCTGTACTGCTGAAAAACAGGGTAGTGAAGAAAAAGTTTTTGAGAGCAATACCAGATAAAGTGCTGACACCCTATTCTAGGCACAGAGTATGGTGGCAATAGGGATATTCAGTGATTTAAGTTCTTGGGGAGTCTGTGAGAGCTAGGAATTGAGTTCAGTCTCATGCTTTGCACATCGAGCCACTTACTCTTTTTTCAGCCTCCTTGATCTAAGTGTAAATGTTGATTTTAAATAACTGCTGCAGTAGTTTATAATAAAATGCTGGGGGCTGGGGGTGATGCATTCTGGATATTGCACTCTCTTCCTGGTTTTCTGTGCTTTCAGTAGCTGTATCTACCAAGTTCATGCAGTATTTTTACAGCTGGATTTCCTTCCACAGAAAACATCTTTTCATCGGTCCCACACACTGGGCTTCAGAAATGGATATGCCTTTACCCAGCTGCCAAGAGAGGGGGTTGGCGGGGAGACGCTCTTCCAAAATCAGCTCTCTCAACCTCAGCTGGATGATTTGTGCACCCAGGGACCCACGCTGACCTACGGGCCGGCCAGGAAGTCTGCACCTCCACCCTTCATGCCATCATACGTGGCTTATGACAAACAGGTATAAAAAGCTTATTCCAGGAATATCGCTGGCCAAATTCAGAGACACAAACACTCAGCTCCAGGGTTCATGGGACTGCGTGCAGCAGTTTTCAGATGCCACAGCCCTTAGTCAGAGACAGCTGAACCCCAGACTGAAAGAGGCTTTCTTAGCTCGGGAGGAGGATTATAATACGTAAACGATGTAAGACATTCCCTGCAAGTTACACCCAAGCATTTCCAGCAGGGTTGGAAAAGAGATTTGATTAACTCTCAAAAGTTCCATTTTATGACCATTGCTCTGTAAGACACAGCCTTGGGTTTTTTTGTGTTTCCAAAACTGTTTTGAGATTGTAACTGCATCGGTCTGCAACAGTGACCCTGATAGTCTGCTTGACTGTGGTCTATCTATTTATGCTTGTGTTGGTCACCACAGCGTGCCCCAGCCTGTGCTGCTCCATCAGTACTTCCTGAATTACATCTTGATGATCATATTGACTAGAGGTGGCTCTCTGTCTGCTCAGGGCAGTCCTGAGCTGACCCTTGATTTCAAATGGTCCAGTGTCCCAGCCTGCAATTTGCAGCTGTGGACAGAGCAGTGGCTGCAGAGTGAACATGCACGGCTCCCAGAGCTCAGCACGTGCAGAGCTCCACATGCTGCCAGGACTGGGAGAGCAGTCTGGAGCCAGCCAACCCTCAGCCCGTCTGTGAGACAGTCTGGGGAACAGATGTGCTGTGTTAATTACTGAGGTTATTCCTTCAGAGTGATGTAGATGTTGCTGTTTCATCTGTCAGATCCTTCTCTGCCCCTTCCTTCGAGCCAGAGGAGCAGCAGGGGCCCCAGTGCTGCTGGGGATGTCATGGTCCCTTGTGAGGCACTTTGCTGACTGGTAGGAACTTGCTGGCTTTATCGTCCCTTAATTATCCAGGCCTCTGGGCTGATGTAGGCTGGGTATGCAAGGCCTGACTGGCCACCTACATCGTCTTAGAGGAATTGAATGATCTTTGAGAGAATATTGCTCCTACTTCTGCCAGATACAGGAACTGGCTGATTAGTTCTCTTGCTTCCCCAGCACAGATCAGGTTTTGCTGTCAGTGCTGAATAGATGTGACTTCAGATCATACAATCATGGAATGTTTGGGGTTGGAAGGGACTCAAAGATCCTCTTGTTCCTACTGCCCTGCCATGGGCAGGGACACCTTCCACTAGACCAGGTTGCTCCAAGCTCCATCCAACCTGACCTTGAAATGATGACCCATGAAGATTTTAAAATCCTCAGATGTGGCTGAACTTTTTACTAAAATCTCTTAAAAACTTCCCTAAATCAGGGGCTATAAAGCTCACTAACAAAAGAGTAACATATAACAGTAAACTATATTACTGTCAACAGCCACGCACCTGGCAAGAGGTGAATTAGCAGGTGGTCAAAGAGGATTAGGGAAAAGGTTGTATTTTTACACCTGTTCCATGCTTGTCAAATTTGTAAAAGGCAGGTCTTGATAAAAGCCCACGTGGTGCCTCTGCCTTCACTCACAGATTAGGCTACAGTTGTCTTTGATGTTTTTGTAGAATCCAATCCAGTAACTTTGCACCACCAAAGAAAATTACAAATAAATTATTGGTCTTAATAGACTAATCATGGTTTTCAAATTCTTTCTTTCTTTCTTCCTTTGTTATGTTGTCCCTTGGGCAGGTTTTGAAGTTCGATGCCTATTTCCAGGAAGAGGTTTCTACCTCTGCAGAAGAGCATTACCGGATCCGCCAAGTGGGCCTCTACTACTACTTGGAAGATGACAGCATGTGCATCATAGAGCCTGTTGTGAAGAACTCTGGGCTCGTTCAAGGCAAACTTATGAAACGCCACAGGGTGCCCAAGAATGACCAGGGGGATTATTACCACTGGAAGGATCTGAACCTGGCCACGAACATCACCATGTATGGCAGGACATACCGCTTGGTCAACTGCGACTCCTTCACAAAGGTGTGTTGCTTGTACAGAAAACACTGACAGAAGGAATCCCAGGAGTTACAGATGGACAAACCTGTTGGAGTCCTGGAGTTTGCATCTGTAGCTTTCATAATGTGGTTGCTCACAATCTTTCATTTTGCTTCTTGTGTAGATTTCTTTCTTCAGGCCAATGGAGAGTTCAAGGTATGATGTTTGCTGAGGGCAGGTTAACTGCTCAGTATTTTTGCCCCAGGACTGCTGTGAGTCCATTCTTTGTCCTTAGGACTTCTCCTTGCAGTACAAATTCCAAGTTCACCTCTGGGTGCAGAAACATTGTGCATACAGGAGAAGGAAATTAGTGGTCCAAACTCTCTTCTGATTTAATATTCCTCTGTTAAGGACATGGGAAGGGAATAAAATCAATAACTCTGCACCCATCCACAGCCAAGCCATGATCTGTGAGTTGAGAATCGTGGTATGAACTGACCTTTCTAAGAGAGCTTACTCACTGCCTGCTTTTCTATTTCTGGCTATGTCTGTGCCAGTAAATGAAAGAATAATGATCCAATAACAAGTTCTAGCAATTACCAGTACACTGGCATCCTGTTTGATTGTTGTCCCCAGTATAATCTCAGCCCTGCTCAGCTACTATTCTTCCAGGGTTAGAATACTCCAGGGACAATTCCCAGTGGTTGAGTTATGTGCAGCCAACCTGTCCTGGGGGCTGTGAGGGTTTAGATCCAGGCTTTTCCTTTTCCAGTTGGCCTTAGTGCCTAGGAACGTTCCTAAGCATGTGTAATATATTGGTGTATGTGTGGCTGTGGGGCCAGCTGTGCTGGGACTGGAGGACCATCAAAGTCAGTTCACATCAAATGAAAAGCTGGTCCTCATGTTAATATTGATGGAAAACATGGAATGAGCTTATGTGGGTCTACAACTCCAGGTCACCAGTCTATTTATGACCTGCTGACATCCTCCAGACCAGAAAATAGTGAGCCTGAAAGTGTGAACCTGCCTTGTGAGTCTTCAGGGGGATCTCACATCCCTGTTGGAGAAGTTGGTGTAGGTGTTTCCTGGGCTGAATGTTTTCATGGGCCACTTCCCAAGGCCAAAAGGAAACAAATCCATTGACTTCAGAGGTTGTTTTGAGTGAGTGATGTGAGTACACAAGTAACACCCTCGAGCTTGTTCATGCATCCAAGGTAAGCAAAAAATCCCTTTATAAACAAGCAGATAGCACTCTTTCTGTGGGAAAAGTACTCCTGAAAGATGGAATGAAGCTGCCACTGACACATATCCTCATGCCTCAGGTCTTGGTGGGCCTAATGTGGGTAACACACGCTTCCACTCTGTGACACAGCCCTAAGTCTCTTGCAAATTCAGACTCACTACATCTGTGGTTAGACACCAATTTAACTTTTTTAATTTACATAAAAGTGACCAACTAACAGATATCCTCCATTTAAAGCCCTAAGGCCAAGGAAAACTGTGCTCAAGTAAAATCTGGGTCAGGATGTTGAGGACAGGACTGCTCTGATTAATTAACGGGTAAGCAAAGCTAAGAAGTAGCTTAAACAAATATTTGCTACTGCGGTAGAGTTCTTTGTGAGGAATGAAGTTGCAGTATTCTGACCTCCCTCATCTCAGCCCACCTGTAATCTCTAGTCACCTCTTACCTTCAGAACTCATGGCAGCATTAACACCTCAGATGACCTTCCTAGGTATTCCTGGAGAGCCAGGGAATTGTACTGAACCCCCCAGAGGAAATGGTTTCGGATCCTTACATAGAACGTCGGATGCCTGTGCAAAAGCCCATCGTGCCAGCAGGTCCCGACGCCCTCTGGCAGTTCCTGACCTATGACACGAAGGTAAGAGAGCTGGGAATTACCCACAGACTGTGGGATTACCCGCAGAGCATTGGTGAGGCAACTCCAGTCCTGTGTCCACTTTTGGGTCCTTTACTTCTGGAAAGACACTGAGGTGCTGGAGCATGTCCAGGGAAGGGAATGTTGCTGGGGAAGTATCTGGAGAAGCAGGAGCAGCTGAGGGAGCTGGGGGGGGCTCAGCCTGGAGAAAAGGAGGCTCAGGGGGACCTTCTTGTTCTCTACAACTCCCTGACAGGAGGGGGGAGCCAGGGTGGGTTGGGCTCTGCTCCCAGGGAGCAAGGGATGGGTTGAGAGCAAATGGCCTTAAGCTGTGACAGGGAGGGTTCAAGTTGGACATCAGGAAGAATTTCTTCACTGAAAGGGTTGTTAAACATTGGAAGGGGCCGCTCAGGGAGGTGGTGGAGTCCCCATCCCTGGAGATGCTCAAGAAACAATTGGATGTGGCACTCCATGCCATGGTCTAGTTGAAAAAGTGGAGGTTGGCCAAACGTTGGACTCAATGATCTCAAAGGTTTTTTCCAGCTTAGATGATTCAGTGATTACAGACTACCTGTGCCATTGAAACTCAAGTCTGGTGAGTGTCTGCAACCTCCCTCATTCTAAAACATCTCAGTCTGCTGAAGAGACTCCAGATTTGCTCCTTTCTTGGCTATAGTGAGAAACAAAACCTTTTATGTTTTTTCTGAGCTTTATGCCTTGTAAACAGCTCCTCTTTGGACTGCAGAGCCTGTGCTTTAGATCATCCATTACTCGCTTGCTTTCTGTTGGGATGAGATAAGCCACCTGTCTCTGGAATTTAGCAGCCAGACGCAGTTCTATGTGTGTGCTGCATCCACTCCTCTTTTCCCCCAAAACATTGATGCCAACTGCCAGAGCAGACAATTTCAGACAAACAAAAATGCCACCTGCTCTGGCTGAATTGTCCCTGTGCACACGATTAACACTCTCCTCCCTGCTCCTCTGGATCTTCTTTTCATGTAGCAACAATGTAAGGAACCCTGTGGACTACACCCACACTAGAAAATAACCCAGGGGGGCACAGACCAAGTTCTGGGTGTTGTCTCTGACCAGCTATCAACCAAACATCTTGTGGCCATCAGCTAGGGGTTAGCACAAGCCAGGATCATATCCAGATGCCATGTTGGGTATGTTCACCCGGTTTTGGGGGGGGGCAAACAGTTCTGCTGTGTGAATGCAAGCTGGGCCATACCTGCCAGTTTACTGCCAGTTTAGCCTTAGGGACTATTGGGCTGCCTGTTTGGGAGTGGAATCTTGGAGAACTCTTGAGCATCTCAGTATGAGCAGTTTGATTTCTGCGGCATTAAAAGGTCATTCACATCCATGTGTTTCTTCTCCCTTTTTCTCCACCCCAGGTCCTTCGTTTCTATGCCATATGGGATGACACTAACCACCCCTTTGGTGATCAGCATCGCTGCATCATCCATTACTTCTTGGCAGATGACACAGTGGAGGTTCGGGAAGTCTACAGAAAAAATGATGGGAGAGATCCATTCCCAGTACTGATGAAACGCCAGCGCTTGCCCAAAACCTTAGCGGACAAGAAAAGTAAGATTAGATTGGCACATCTGTCTGGGCTAAAGTGCCTTTGGTGGGTGGACATATCCATGATGTCTGTGCCAGAGGTATGCTGAGCCTGGACAAACTTGGCTGAGAACACTCCAAGTGTCATTGTTTTATGGTCAAAGAATAGTTCTTCAAGTGATCACTCCATTCTTTATCTTTTGGGAAACAGTGGCAAGACAGCAGTGCCAACAGCTATTTATACAGCTTGATTTTACGTCCCTTTTCACTAGGAAATGTTACCATCTACCTGATTAATTTTTCTCTTTTGCTCCCTTGTCCTTAGTGAGCTTTCCAAGCTGTGTGCTGGAGATCTCTAATGAGGAGGTACTCGAGTGGTACTCACCCAAAGATTTTGCTATTGGCAAAACTATCACCCTCCTTGGACGAACCTTCTTAATCTATGATTGTGACAAGTTCACACAAAATTTCTATCGGGAAAAATTTGGCATCACAGACTTCAAGCCATTGGAAATAAGTAAGACACCACTTGAAAAAGTTCCACAGGTACTGCAAACAATTTCTGGAAGGAAGGGAGTAAAGAAGTAGTTGGTATAAGCTCTTACAATAAAGCAGTTGTTCATCATAGTGAGAACCTATAGTAAACAAGTCCAGCTTAAAAAAGCAAGTAATTCAAAAAAGACAGGGCTAGAATGATCATAATCGATATAAAAATGAAAGTCTGGCTGCACTCATACTACTAAACTCTCCTCACTCTCCAAAACAATTTAGCCAAGTCTGAACTGCCTACTGGGGATGATCACAGCCCTTGTTACTTCCCAAACTGAGTTTAGGAATAGTTTGGAGTGTCAGTTGGCCTAGACCACAAACATGATGGGGATGAGGTTACCAGTGTAACCATATAAATGGTTGAGTTCCTGTGTATGGATAAGTTTAGTTGGAACTAGATGGTTTTATGGTCCCTTCCAACACAAACCATTCCATCATTCTATGATTCTATAATATAGCCATAGTCTCTTTATTCAGAGAAATTATCTGGCTTTCTGAGTTTCAGATTTTCTTAATCCTCTTCTATTTTCTATAAGTCCAATACATGGCCAGGCTAGCAGCATCTCTACAGGGTAGATTGTCACCGCTCTTGCTACCTGGTGACAGAAGATTTCCTTCCAAATCAGATGGGTTTTAATAAGCTGTCTTGCAAAGTTTGTCTTGTTCTCACTTGTTTATGGTTGATATCTCTTCTGGATGCAGGTAATTCCTCCCTATAATGGTTTTGGCATCCCCGAAGACTCTCTCCAGAACTGCCTTAGTCTGATTCCAAAGCCTCCACGGAAAGATATAATTAAGATGCTGGAGAATAACCTCAAGATCCTGCGGTACCAGGTGGCCCTGGTAAGTGCTTTCCTTGGTGGAATAGTGCCAGCTTGTGTGGTAGAGTCAGGAGAAGCAGCCTGCTCAGACAAGGCTGTTGGCAGATTCTCTTCTGTGTCAGTGGGAAAAGAGAGTTCCCCAAGCCCACATGAGTGCCCGTCAAGAGATGGCAGGGGGTTGTGTGCTCACTGTCACAATGAGCAGCATGGAAAAGTAGGGGGAAATAAAGGCCAGAAAAGTACAAAACAGACATGCTACAAACCCACAGCCATTTATGGAAAAACTCCCACTGCCAGCAGCACGTGACAGATGGCCCTGACTGGAACAGCCTTGCTCTGGGCACTGTGCCCCTGCCTGCCTGGAACTGCTGCCACAGGCCAGAGCTTGGTGTCTCTGCTGCTGGCTCCAGCACCTGCCCTTCTCCAGGCTAGTTCTGGATGCAGCAGCCAGCAAGGAGCTGTCCTAGCAGAGCAGCCAAATGCCAGTGTAGAAGCTGGAGAGTCCAGTGTTTTCCAAGAGCATCCAGGCCCTGGCCTTTGTGCCAGCTTTCCAGTTGGTTTATGCAAGGAGCCTCTGGCGTGTCCAGCAGTAGTGATGGCATTTCCTGTGCTGCCTGCCCTCTCCAAATACTCTGGGTGAGTAAGGGCTGGTTTCTTTTCCCTATTGTGCAGGAGTTCCCTAAAGGTCACAGCTGACAAGTTCAGATCCACTTAATTTTAAAGGAGGCAAGAAAACCCACTGGTGTGTCAGGGGAGTGACTTCCTGTGACTAAGAGCTGAAGCAGCACCAGCCTCTTTGAGGCACTCAGTGGAATGAAAAATGTAACTTTAATACTGAATTTTACAGCCTCTCTGGGATGAATCATTCCATATAGGATATTCCTTTCTCTTGGATTATTCAGTCTGTGGAAACACTGAATATATTTGTTCAGTGCAGCCCAGATTCTGCTTCTGCTACCCTGAGTAGAGCAAGTAACCTTTGAAATCCAGATAGTTAGTGCTGTCTAGGGCTTTGTTACACTATGTTAGCACACCAAGTGCTTTGTTTAGTCATCAATAAAAAAACTCCTATGAGCCCTATGTGCTTATGAGTGGGTTACTAGGTACTTCTGAGCACCCCAGGAAAGGAAAACCTGGTTGAAATGTGACTTTCCAAACCCACCTTTCCTTTAGGAATCACCAGTCCCTGAGGACAGAAATCGCCGTTTCATCCTCTCTTATTTCCTCTCTGATGACACAATCAGCATCTATGAACCCCCAGTCCGAAACTCTGGCATCCTTGGAGGAAAATACTTAAAAAAGACCAGAGTTGCTAAGCCAGGGTCTACTCCAGAGAATCCCACATACTATGACCCCTCTGACTTGGCCATCGGTTCTACAATTGAAGGTAAAATTGATAATACTCTGCTCTGATATGTCATTTTTTGCATGGACAGTGCATATCCCTTCCTTCACTTGAAGAATCTGTTGCTTCTGGGTCTCTTCACATTTGAGTTTCCAGATCAGCAGCAGGTGTGTGTTAATGTAAGTCTGTTGCTGACAGTGTCTGAACCTTTGAATCAGTGAAACTAATCTTACTTCAAGAAATGAAACAAATAGCAAAGCTGGCTCAAACCTGAGCCCAGCCACAGGAGAGGAATTATGCTCCCTCCTGGGTGAAAAAAGGACTTACCCATGCTGAAACACAAGTAACACTTCTTTTTTTAATGCCTCTTCCCCAGTGTTTGGCCACAGGTTTGTTATCACTGATGCTGACGAGTATGTGCTTAATTATTTGGAAAGGAACGCAGAGTGCTTCCCTGCAACAACACTGCAGTCCCTGAGGGATCATTTTCGCCCACGGAAGGCAGTAAAGGAGACTGTCAACAAGTAGGCTACAAAGGATGGCGTTGTGGGGCTAAAGAAGACTCAGGGTTGACATCTAAGGGCATTTTCAGCAGCCTCCAGATGGCTGCTCTGCTGGTTATTCTGCTCCAAGGGCCTGTGGACACATACAGAGGGGATAAAACGTGTAGAATAAAATGTTGTGGCTGGTGCTGACCCCAAAACTTTGTGGGACAGCTCTGCCTCATCAGCAGAGACACTTTCAGCCAAATCATAGAATCACAGTTTGGTTTGGGTTAGAGGGAACCTTAAAGCTCATCAAGTTCCAACCCACCTGCCATGGACAGGGAGACCTTTCACTAGAGGAGATTGCTCAGAGCTCCATACAGCCTGATCTTGAACACTTCAGGGATGGGGAACACATCTTTTCTCAAAAGACATCAGTTCACTGTAATAGATGCTGCCAGTTTAAGCTACTTGATCATTGCAGGCTCAGTGGGTGGGTGGTGGAGTCTTATTTGTGGCATTTGTTCCTTCTTTGCTTATCAGCCCATCAGAGCTTGGGCCACAACCTCTTTTTAGCTATCTGGACCCAGTTTGTGTGATGCAGTAATAACCATGTTACCTCAGAACATGGTTTGGAGGCTCAGGTATCCTGGTAGTTCAGGGGCTTTGGGTGAAAAACAAGTTGCCCACAGTTCCTGGGACTGTGGAGCACAAAGGGAAATGTTCCTTTTTCATGTAAGTGTCACAGTAAGGCTGCCAGAATTAGCTTTTACATGAAATCCTGCTATTCCTTTCTTCTGCAGTGACATCCCCAAGCAGGACCTGGATGACTTAATTGAGGAGGTTCAGAAAGAGCTGAAGCTCCGTCATAGCTACTTGAACACCAGGAAGTTTCATGAGGAATTTCATCACATTGACAAGGATGGCTCTGGAATTGTGGACAAAGGAAAATTTTTGGACATTTGTGACAGGTTGGAAGTGCCAACCAGCACCATTCTTCTTAAAAAGGTCAGAAGGAAGGGGTGCTGTGCATTTGGAACTCCCCTCTTATAGGTCTTTCAGAAGATCTCTTCTCAAAACCAACCCTAACCTGCTGCTCTACCCTACAAAGGGGAACAGCTTCAAGGAAAGGGCAAGAGAGTCCCAGTTTAGAAAAGCCTTTGTTCTGTTGGACTGAGCCCGTGTCTTAGAGGAGGTAATAATTGCTGTCCTCTAAGGAAAGGGAGGAAATGTTACCCAGGTTGTCCCCTGTGTTTGGCTACACTCTCATGTGAAGCCTGAAAATTCCTGCTGGCTCATCAGGTCTTGGATGAGCAGAAGAGGTTTTATATCATAATACAAATCAGGGATAGGGTACTGCAGAGCTATGGAATGTCTGTCCAGCACAGCTGGGATTGAGTAGAGATGACACTGAGGTGCTTAGGGAATGAGCCTCAGCAAAGCTTAGAATCATCCTAGATTTTACAGCAACTGAATTGAAGGTTTAAGAACTAAGTATTGTCCCCAAAAATAAAATTATAATAATTAAAAAAACCCAAAGAAATTAGAATCATAACCATTTGGTTAGCAATTGCTGGGCATTATGAGCAACAGCATATGGAGATCACAGTCTGCACAGCAGAAAATGTGAGGGAAACTGAGAGAAAAATTCTTGCAGCAGGGATGAATTTTCCTTTCAGGACTATGACTGGCAAGGATGCTTCCTTAGCATCATGTGATAGGCAGTAGATTAGTGGCCAGTAAAGGCAGACTCAGAGTTTAGATAAAACCCTTGCTAAAATAAGACATTTTCTAAACCAGCCAGCTGTGATCATCACATGGTTAGAAAGGTGTGTCTCTGAATGTGGGATGAATAAATGCCCTGACCAGCACCCAGTAGGGTTCATCAGAGCTCACTCCACCCTGAGGAGTTCACAGTGTGGTGGGTCCTTCCTGCTCCACTCTGAGAATGGGAGAGGAAGTGACACGGGCAAAACTAATTGAAGAACCCGTGACAACTGAGGCTAAACCCCCCATGTTTGAACCCCAATCTAGGACCTGTGCACTAAAAACATCCATCTTCTCTCTTGAAATCTTAATAGCAGTGTTCCCAGAGCCCTCGGGAGCGTGGCAGGGCTATAAATTAAACATATGGCAGGGAGTGAACTGCTGCCCAGGTTGGAGAGGAGCACAGCTGCCAGTCACACAGGAGCAAACCCCGGTGAATCTGTCTCCAGGCGACAAGGGGAAGAAGAATCCTTTCAAGGAACTGTGATATTAGACCTTTTCCATCTCCCTGGGTGTCAGAAGGAGATTAGTTACGCAATTAAAGAAACAAAAGCCCTCTTTCTTCCCCTTAAGCACTCAAAGACTATAGCTCTGTAACACAATGCAGGGTCAGGCACGGACACCAGAACTGGCTCATTAGTCAGGCTGTCTCCGAGCTCAATTATCTGTGTCTCCTCTTTATGCCATGTGCACACACCGAAGTGACACCAGGGAATCGGGACTGTTCCGAAACGCTGCCCCTATCCCACTTTTGGCAGGAATTTCTGGAAGATTTCCTGTGGCCTGTGTCAGCCTGTGGCCATGCTTTGTATTTCTGTGGATCTGTTGCCATTGTGGTGATGGCCAGAAGGAAATCAAGATTAGACTCATACACTTTCTCTTCTTCTTGTATAGATTAGTGTTATCTGTAGGCATTCAAGGTTGGACTTGAACCTTTAGACAGTAAGTCCAACCTCTACATCCTTAAATGGCTGGATTTGATGATCTAAAGGTTGGACTTGATCTTGCAGGTCTTTTCCAACATTAGTGATTCTACAATTCTAAGTTGACCTGTGATTCAGGCCTACCAAGGCTCTTCCAAGAGGGAATAAGATCTCTTGCTCTGTCACATGAGCGGTACCTCTGGGCACTTTCCTCTAAAAAACACCCCCGATTTTACAGCTTCTTCCAACTCTTTATGGTGTTTGTTGTGGTTTTTGTCCCCACAGCTCATTGACTACTGTTCCTGTGGAGAAGACAATATAAACTACCGGGACTTCCTTCGAGCCTTCCCTAGTAACCTTTTCCCCGAAGCTGAAGCACAAGATGAGCAGCAGATAAATACTCAGCTGACTTGAAGATGTTGTACTTCAAGAAATCTTTACCTTTGCTTTACTCTCTCCCACTTCCACAGAACCAGCTAATTCCACCCTTATTTTGTTGACTTTTTTTCTTTCCCAACCTCTCCCTGCCCTTTTAGCCACCACCAAACTCAACCTCACGACTGCTGGATGTTGAAATGAAACTCACAAAAGAACATTTCTGAGAACCAAAGTCAGGTTCTCTTGTTGATCTCTCAACTTTTTAGTGCAGTACTTTAGAGAGCTAAAGCTCTTTGAAGCCTGGAGTGAAAACCACTCTGGGTTTCTCTCAGAGTCAAAAGGGCCTTTCACCACCTTCAAGTAGTGAAGACTGCCAGATTAAATTGTTTTTAAATTGCAATAAAAATGGAGTTACTATAAAAGCGTAAGCAAATCTGTTTTAAATAGAAGTACCTCAATGACTGGAATAGTTAAGGATTAAAATAAGGGAGGGGACAGCCCCACAAGGTGGGATTTTGGGTTTACTCAAAATGAGGTGGTGAGTTTGGCTATCTGGAGATAGCAGGGGTCTGGACAAAAATCTGCTCACAGCAGCTCTGCATTTTTAAACAAAAGGTTGAGAGAATGGTTTTAGGACTGAGATACCATCTAAACCCATCTTTTGCAGCCTGTCATCTCACCAGACTGGGCTCCAAGGAAAAGGGAATACAGGCAGTTGGCATAGCAATAGAGTTATGATACTTGTGCTCCACTTAAGAGTCACATTACTCATCTCTTCATGAAGGTAAATGTGGCAGGGACATTCTCCCCTCAAATGTCACCTGCCAGGTATTGCCATGGAGCACAAATGAAAAAAAAAAGGCAGCTGTCATGCACACAGAGAACAAAGCTCTTTGGAACAAAGTGTTTCTTTAAATCAGCTTTTGTGCTGTGGATTCCCACTTCCCCTTTCTCAGACAGCTGAGTCTCCACATGACAGCTCCCTCCTGCTCCCCTTGTTCAGAAAGGTCACTGCTCTTCCCTTTTGTGCTGCTGCTCGCTCTGACTGAGGATCACTCCAGGTACCTCTGGTCCACCTCACTTTTCAAGAGACCAAAACTTAGAGATGAAATTACTGGAGCAGTAGAAAAGAAAGTCTGAAACTATTTTCTGCACATGCTACGAAACTGTAACCTAATCCTCAGCCAAGGCATGTCCTATCCCTGGGCCAGCTGCACAAAGTATACAATTTAACTCACCAAAAAATATGTGCCTAAACCACATCAGATAAATCATCTCCTACAAATGCCCTGCTCCTCCACTCCCTGTGATGAAGGCATCCACGAACAATGACCTCCAGAGCAGCTGCCTGTGCTGTGGACATGGGAAATGTGGGAAGATGAAGCCCAGCTGCAGGGGCATGGAGTGACAGGACAAGGGGGAATGACTTCAAGATGAGAGGGTAGATTTAGATTGGATCTTAGGAAGAAATTCCTCCCTGTGAGGGCAGTGAGGCCCTGGCACAGGTTGCCCAGAGAAGCTGTGGCTGTCCCATCCCTGGGAGTGTCCAAGGCCAGGTTGGATGGGGCTTGGAGCAACCTGGGATAGTGGAAGGTGTCCCTGCCCATGGCAGATGAACTTTAATGTTCCTTCCAACCCAAACCACTCAATGATTCCACAAATACGAGGACACAAGATGCTGCAAAGGGAACAGATTAGCCTGGTATGGCAGCTGCTTTGCCACACGTACAGCTTAGGAATGACAAAGCATCACTGAACAGCAGCAGTGGAAGAATCTATGCCTTTTATTCATTTATTTCAGAAAAATACTTTTGCTGAGTGTATCACAAGAGTCATTTAACAATGAACAACAACAAACAAAAATCCGTACAAAAACTGAAGTGACAGGAAGAATGAAACAAACAGGATAAAATACCAGAGACTGTTAATTCCCCCTACCCCCCTCCAAAATCAGGAAATACGGAAGAACACAAATTTTCCTCGAGTTCCTTTGCTGAAGTTTGATCCATCAAGTTCCACATTTTCAAGGAGAAACTACATGCCTTTGCCTGGCTTTTCCAACAGCCATTTTTTCCCAGCAAAACTACTCACACAGCCCCAAGCCAAAGGAACATATTTCACTGTTGGATATAAAACCTACTAAACCAACCCTTTATGCCACAAGAAGTTTCCTGGAAGGCTGTAAATCAAACCCCAATCTCCATCCACTCTTTGACACAATTTGGGGTCCATCTACCAAAGGCAAGAGCCTGAGGCTGCTGTGAACCCCCAGGCCCTGCAGCAAAGGCAGGGTAGCTCCAAGCTTCCAGAGTCACTTGGAGGCAAGGAAGAGACATCCTAAAGTAGCCACTCTTCCCTCCAACCACGAAGCCTACCAAAAATACATTTTAAAATGGTGAGTTGAGGGTAAGGGGACCTACAGGGGAACTGGAACTTGTCTACTACTAACCCAAACATGATGAGTAAGAAGAAAAGAATCCTAAACAACAAGACAAAATGTGACTGTAATGCCCCATAAAATAAGAGTCACTCAAAAATTGTATGTGAAATGCTACATCTGTTCTTCCTCTGCTCCTTTCTCTTCCCAAGCCCATTCTCCAAATATCTAAGACAGAAAGAGAGAACTACTGCTGGTATTTCACAGCTCTTCTAGGCTAGGACAGGAGAACGCTACGTTTCACCCCAAAAATCACAGGCTATTCCATTCCTGATCTTCTTAGGCTGGATAATGGACGTGGACTACAAAAGCAGCCTCAAACCCATAGGAAGGGTGCAAGCAATAGTGTCACATTGAAAGTAAAGACCTGCAGTTTTGGATAGTCTCCACCAGCTTCTGCACTGTGGTGGACAAGAGCTCCTATCTGGGGATCTTGGGATTGGATTAAAGGTTGGATTTTGATGACCTTGGAGGTGTTTTCCAACCTCACTCAATGATTCTACGGTGTTTTCTGCAGATGACACAGGGCTTGACAAGATGGGGCATGAGAAGAATGTCCACTCAAGGGAAGTGAGCTCGTGGCATTTTATACACAGAACAGTCAAGGACAGACTGACCAACAAGGGCTTGTAAGGAAAATACTCCATCTGGGAAAGAAAAAGCTCTTTGGGCTGAAGAGAAGGCTCGATCTGCTGAGAAATGACACGGACATCAAAGCAGTTACTGTGGGCTTGCAGCTGAGGGATTGTGCTTGGACTAGAACACAGAGACAGAGCAGCCCCTCTCATGGAGGGGATTGCAAACCTCCAGGGTGACAGTGGATATTGCCTAATAACAAAGGCTCAGCTCAAAAAAAAAAAAGACCTGCCAGGTTTGGGTCTAACGGAAGGATGGGGATTTCTGAGGACTGAATATAGGGGAGGGCAAAAAAAGCCCCATCATCTATGGGTTTAAAAAAACAAATACTAGAAAGAACACATGGAAATGCTTCCAAAACAAACTGTCCCTTTTCCTGGTAGCTCTATCAAAAAGAAAACAAAAAACCCCCATAAATGTAGCATAAATTGTACACAGGTAGTAAAGAGGGAGGGTGTTCAGCTATTGCTGTAGTAGAGAGGCTACAACATAAGGCACTTGGGATACAAAGCATCATCAGCTACAGCGTTGTGCAAGTGGAAAAGCTGCCTGAAGCAAAGCAGGCAGGGGGAGGAATCATTCAGCAGCCAGTTTTTTGGGGGGCTGTATGTGTCACCTGTTAACAGAGCCAAAGCTCAGCTGCTGCAAGGCCCCGGCTCTGCGGAAAGGACCAGCAGAGGCTCTGGAGAGAGGCCAGCAGCAGTCACTCTTGGGGGGCACATGGCAGTGGATGGCTGGGGAGGGGAAGAGGAGGAGGAAGGAAAAAACCTCCCACACTAGACCTTTTCCACATCCTCCCTTAACATAAAGCTCTTTTCCCCCTCTGGTCTCACCACACCGAGGGTACTGCTGCTGCCTCTGAGCCAAGATGTGTTAGTCACCCAGCATGGCCTGTGGGGGTAAGATACCTCCAAGGGCTCTGCTCCAGCCTCCTTCCCCTTCACTTTCCTGACAATCTCTCTCCTTTGTCACTCAAAGGTCATGGGGATGGAGGACCAAGGGGAATTTGACCAACTGTCCTCATGTCCCTGAACACTCTCTCCCGCTAGTGCATCCTCAACAAGGAGACGGGGAGGAAGGGACAAAAGACACCCACAGACACAGGATAAAAACCCCAACTCCACTCAAAGAGAGGCAGAAAATGAACTGTCACCTGTTCCTCAACACACAACTGATGTGAAGAACAACTGTGCCAGCCTCAAGCTGGAATTGCACTGGGAGAGAGCCAGAGTTCGGCTGCCCGAAGGGCTGAGCGAGGGACACGCCAAGGATCAATCCTGGACCACCTATGGAAGAGCACCCCAGCTCTCCCCAGCTCTGTGCCCGCTCTCCTCGCCCAGCCAAGGGCACACACGAGTCTCCTGTTCCTGCTGTGCTGAAGCAGAACTAAAGCTATGGCCGACTTCGCTGCACGAGAGGCACCAACAGCAAAGCCCAGCTCAGGAACCACCCCGGAGGAGAGTGTGGGGTGAGAGGTGCCACTACTGCCCACCTGCCAAGTCCAGCCTGGTGTGTGACACCCCAGAAGCAGCTCAGGGAGGTGGCACTGACCCACAAAACCCCAAGCAGATGCTGCTCCTCAGCAGCAAGGGATCAAGCCGGTGGGATCTGGCTTTCCACAAAACCTCCTGCCAGCACGAAGAGGTGGCAGTGGGCAGGAGCAAGAGGGGAAAGTGGTCTGCAGCAACAGGTGGCCTCTGAGGTAGATTTGAGACAACTCCATCTGCCAACAGCTACATGTCACAAGTCAGGCTTTTCCTAAAACACAAGCTGCTCCTTGCAGCTCCAGCTTCCTTCCCCTTCCTTCCCTGTCATCTCATTCACAGCTCAGAAAGGGATGAAGGGCCTAGGTTTTTTGGAAGAAACCCTGGATTTGATAGCACCTTGGGTGGATACAAGCACTGTATCCTTTGGAAACAAAGAGTGAAGCTGGTGGCTACTGATGGCACGGCTGGACTGGTACGGGAGGGATGAGTTAGGCTGAGGTGACAGCATGACGGGCACAGTCCCATTAAGGCAAAAACCCTTTGCAACAGCCAGCTTGCCATCTGGATGTGGTCAAGAGCCACGAGAAGGAGGCACAGACAAGCTGGCAAAGAGTCTGGGCTGACAGGAGCCAGGCCAGCGCTCAAAGTGGGGCAGGACTCAAGGTTTCACCTTGAGGATGCTGCTGCCTCACAACAAGACAGTGAGAGCTGTAGAGCTGCTCAGCTACAGGAGGCTGAGAGCTCAAGAGCAACCACGGGGCAGCCAAGAGAGACCCAACTGTATCAGAAGAGCTGGGGCAAGCAGAGGCTGGGAGGTGGGCCTTCCATATGAAGAAGGAATTCTCTCCCCTCTCTGCTGCCCAGCTCTTCAATATTAGCTCAAAACCATAGATCAGAAAAGCCCCACTTAACCAGAGGTCCACCATGAGACAAGACAGGGCTGAGGTTCCTCCCTCAGACCCTGGTCTCTCTTTGCAGCATCACCATCCTGCCAAGCACTGGCCAGGTGTGCCCCATGTCACCTGAGAGCACCCCTGGGCCTCAGGATCTCACAGCCCCAGCACAATCCCCCAGGAACCTGTTCCCATAACACACATTTGGTGCCTTCAAGCTGTCGTGGCCCTGTTCCAGGGACTCAGGGAAGCACCATGAAGAGAGGGGAGGAACATGCTGTAGGAGAAAAAAGGATTGTTTGGAACTGTCTACAACACATTTGTAACCATTAACCAAAACAACCAAACACTAAAATAGAAAAAAAAAAATAAAAAACAATTGCACACTGATTTACGATCAAACAGAGGAAGGTAAAACCAGGAGGGCTGGAAAAGGTTCCTATGAGGGGAAGGGAGCAGGGGAAAGGGACCTTTTTGGTTTTATTGCAAATGGTTCAAGAGAGCAAGAGAGGAAGGGAGGAGAGCGAGAGACACCTTGGGAAGATGACCGGTTTCCGAGCCATTCAAGACGCCGCTCGTGAGGACCAGGAGGAGGGGCTGCTTAGTCCTGGTATCTCGCCCTCCTCCCCAGCAGACGACCCTTGGCTTCTACGGCGACTTCAGCTTCTTGGTTCGAGGCGAGGTGCCGTTCTCTGCTTTCACCACCCCGTTTTCATGGTAACCTGGGGATGGCAGTGGAAGGCAATGAAGCTGGTGAAGGGTCTAGAGGGTAATTCCTATGAGGAGTGGCTGAGGGAGTTAGGGTTGTTTAACCTGGAGAAAAGGAGGCTCAGGGGTGACCTCATCGCTCTCTACAACTCCCTAATAGGATGGTGTAGCCAGGTGGGGGTTGGGCTCTGCTCCCAGGGAACAAGCAACAGGACAAGAGGACTTAGCCTCAAGCTGTGCCAAGGAAGGTTCAGGTTGTACATTAGGAGGAATTTCTCCACAGAAAGGGGGATTAAACATTGGAATGGGCTTCCTAGGGAGGTGGTGGAATCCCCATCCCTGGAAGCATTCAAGAAACATTTGGACATGACACTTAGTGCCACAGTCTAATTGACATGGTAGTGTTCATCTACAGGTTGGACTCGATGACCTCACAGGTCTTTTCCAACCTAATGGATTCTACGATTCCATGGAAAGACAAAACTTTGTCTCTTGCACAAGCCAAACCCTTAATGCTCTCAGGGCTGGCCCACAGACATGGGGAAAAGCCCCCACTACAACAGGACTCTGCTGGGGACCCTCTGAGGGGATGCTGACCTGCAGGACTGATGCCTCTCACGACACCCCCCATCCCAGCACTCACCCGAGTCCCTCTTGAGTGGCTTGCTTTGCTGCTTGGTGCCGGGGGCAGTGGCTCGCTTCCGACTGCTCTGCTCGTTCCAGTACTCCCTCCAGCGCCGCAGCTGGAAGTGGATGAAGCGCCACATCACCGAGGCCTGGAAGAGGCACACCAACAGCAGCACACTCATTCTGGCAGGGGCGGAGAAGAGGCAAGCTGAGAACAGAGCAGCGAGGCCACCCCCAGCCCGGCCTTCCACCCGCACCAGGGCTGGTGGCCGAGGTTCCCCTGGGTGGCAGGTGCCGTCATCCACCACCTCCAGCCACCATCTCTGCTTCCTACCATGCCCTGAGCTCAGGGAAGCCAATTCCCTTTCCCTCCATACCATAAAGCTCTCAGGTGCTTGGGCATCACTGACTGTTACAGCCTTAGGGCAGGAATGGACAAACAGGATCATCTGGACCAGCCTTGCCCAAACCACACCCTGCATGGTCAAGGTACGATGTTCCCAACTTCTCTGTACATCTAAAAGGTGGATGTGGTTGAAAGGAAGCTAAAAAAGTCCCCCAATTTCTCAGGTGTGCCAGCAAGCTCATGGCTTCAAACAGCTTGGGAATGACCAATTCAGAACTGAACCCACAGCCTCTGCATGGGTGAGAAAGGCTCCCAGTTTTGAAAAAGAGACTGCGAGGCATGAGGAGCCCATTCCATACTCTGCTTCCCACACCAGTAGGCAGCAAAACACGCCCAAGCAGAAGGGGAAATGCCTTTTCCTTGACCACATCCCTGTAAATGCACTTACAGGTGCAGCAGGGAAAGCCTGCAAGCCTTTCTCTGATGACTTGTGCTTTATAACTTCACTCAATGAACACCTTATTTGCTGTTTTTTTCCTCTCCGTTGTGGCTCTGTAGCCTTTAAACTCCTCTTTGTTTCCTTCACACCTCTTCAGCTCACTAGGACCTAACCTAAATGGAACCAAGATCAGATCCCCACTGGCATTTGGATGGAGCTCTGAGCAGCCTGGTCTCGTGGAAGGTGTCCCTGCCCATACCAGGGGAGTGGAATGAGATAAGCTCTAAGGTCTTCTCCAACACAAACCATTCTGTGATTCTGTGATTCCCAAACTCACCAAAACCCACCTTGAGACAACAGAGCCATGGAAGGCACAGGAGACATTCCTACCTGAAGAGGATATTGTTGAAGAGGAAGCTAAAGAAGTTCCCTCTCTCAGGGTCCAGGGCCTGGCTCTCCACCCGTGGCAGCCCGAAGCCGATGACCAGGATGTACAAGGTGAGCGTGAACAGCCTGGTGACCACGAACACAACAGCCCAGACATTAAACCTGTGGGAGGGACAAGCAGAGATGTGGGCAGGAGCAGCTCCCAGTGCTGAGTGGGGAGGTGAGATCAAGCCCCATGGCTCTCCCAGGCTCTGCAGGAGGGTGGAAGGCCTGGGCAGCTGCCCTGCTTACAGCTTTTCATTGTTCTCATCTGTGAAGTAGACTAGCCGGGCCATGTGGAAGAAGAACTCAGCCAAGTACTGCAACAGCAAGAGGATCAGCCCCAGGCGGGTTAAACTAGGAAAGAAGAGAAAGCAAAAAAGCATCACTGGGCTGGTGAACCTTCATCCTTCAAATCCAGCTACAGCTTCTTCCCTGCATGCCGGGGCTGCAGCGCCAGCCTAAAGCCAGGCCTTTCTGCAGCAGTGGGGCTAGGACTGAGGAAATCCCTGTCCCCAAACCATCAACACAGCCCAGACCAGTAGGAATCCAACACAAAACCCTAACTTGTTGGCAAGGCTGCTCTGCTTTTTATCACTGAACGGGTTGGGTTGGAAGGGACCTTAAAGACCATCTCATTCCCACCCTCTGTCATGGGCAGGGACACCTTCCACTAGCCCAGGTTGCTCCAAGCCCCGTCCAACCTGGCCTTGGACACTTCCAGGGATGGGGAAGCCACAGCTTCTCTGGCCAACCTGTGCCAGGGCCTCCCCACCCTCACAAGGAAGGATTTCTTCCTAATATCTAATCTAAATCTCTGCTCTTTTAGTTTAAAAATATTCCCCCTTGTCCTATCACTACGTGCATAAAAAGTCGCTCTCCACTGAAATACTCCCCTTTATTCCCTTTAAGCTCCCCACTCCACTGAGAATTCCCAGGTGGCTCCCACTGCAAAAGGAGCTGCTCAGCCCCATCTCTGGAGTGGGATGTGGTGCTGAGGGGGTGACTCACTTGAGCAGGTAGGCACCTGCGATGTGCACCAGGTAGAGGGTGATGCAGCGCAGCTGGCGGGGGATCTCCTCCTGGCAGGGCAGAAAGCCACGTCAACCTCTCATCCCTCCTCACCCTCCCTCTCCCAAAATCCACTGGGTGGCATCCCCAGGTTGCCCACTTGGCTCTCACCTTGCGAACTTTTTGGAAGTAGAGCTCTGGCAGGGCATGCAGCCAGTACGCCAGCTGGCACAGGTAGAAAAACTTCACCTGGAACCTGAAATGGAGGGATGAGCCACGTGAACCATTCCCAGGGCATGGCAGAACCTCAAGGACTCAGGTACCAGGGCAGCATTAGGCAATTCCTTCATGGCTTTGAAGCCACAGGATTTAGGAGGCATAATTTCTGCGCTGAAATTATTTGTTGATCCATAACAGCTACAGCTGGAGTTTATTCAGATGCTCGTGCTGTGGTCTCCATGCCCTCAGCAAACCTCACTTGCGTAAAAACTCAAGAAAGGAGGGTTATTCCCCACCTCATTTCTACTGTGGAAAATGAACAGCAAAGAGACTTGTCCAAGGTGAGGCAGGAAACAGCCAGAATGAGTAACTAAGCCTACAGGACCTTCTTCATGCAGGAAATCCCTGTGGAACATCCTCCCCAGGCTCACAAATGAGACATCCACCACTCCTCATGACCTCACTGCAGCACCCTTGCAGCAGGGTGTATGCAAAGTGTGCTGTGCTGTCAGCACCCCACTCCCAGCCACAGGGAAAACCGTAGAGAGGAAGGAAGTGGTCAGCCCCAGAACAACATGCCCTTGCAAGTGCTTACGGAAGATAAACATGAGGGTAGTTTTCCCACAGACTCCGAGGGTTTGATATGTATCCCTCCTGAAAAAGAGAAGAGATGCAAGGCTTCAGCAAGACAGGTTATGATGGGGTGGGCTGATGTTACAGTGAAACAAGGAACGGGGGATGGTACCCAAGTCCTTTCAGCCTGAACAAATGCACATGTCCCCTGCGAGAGCCAAGGCTGAGCTCTCCAAACCTCAGCCACATTTGTGGGTCTCTAGCACTACTCTAAAGTATCTCCAGGCCCTGTATTTGGGGGCTGAAGGCTGCCTGCTCGATTGCACAGATATTCCCAGGTTCAGGACAGGATGTTTTAAGGTTTGGGATCCTCTGGAGATGTAAGGGTGAGATGACTGTAGCATGGCTCAAGCAACTGTGTGCATGGTCTGGGGGGCTTCTTCCTCACTGACCCTTCCAACCCAGTATCACTTAAGCAACCAATATTACTGATGAGAAAGGGGAACAGAAAATGCCTACAAAAATAACTGAATATGCATGGGATAGTTTAATTTTCCACCTCTTGCCCTATGCCTGCAGGGCAGGTTACAGGACAGGGCTCCCCTCTCGCTCCTGCCACAGGAATGCTGCACTGGGCTTTGGAAGGAGATGCTGGCATGGGAAATTTGTCCTGCCAAGTCACCATGATCCATGTCCTGTCTGCCCTGAGCTATTTTTTCGGACGGGGGAGGCCAGGGGAAGTGCAAGTGCTGTGAAGGGCGACTTGCTTTGAACACATGGGGAGCACATCACAGCAACTGGGGGGCTCCAGTCCCACAACTGGTGAGGGATGGGTCTGCTACTTTTGGCAAGGGGAGCCCAAAAGCAGCAGCATCAACTGTTTTGCCAAAGTTTCCCTCCTCAGAGCCCAACAGGGCAGAAGTAGTGCCAGCAGATCCCTGAAATGCTGGCCTTGAAAGGGGTACTCTAAGGAGAGCTGGTATGACCCCCAAGCAGTGGGGAGGGAACCTGTCCCAGAGGATCCATCCCCAGATGGACCCCAATGGCTGCAGGTACCAAAGCATCACCATTTCACACTGCCAAAATAGTCAGATCTCTCCCACAACACCTTTTCTTCCTCCCCCTTCCTCCCCAAAAAGATGTTTTCCCTCTGTATTCTCCAGGCAATTTGGGGTTGACATATCCCCAATGCACCAAGCAAGAGGGTAGTTTCCCTGTTCTCAGCAATCCCCTCACCAACAGCTTGCCAAGAAAGGGACCAAAAAGAGGGATCCCAAAAATCTGCCCATTAGCCCCACAACCCTGCAAAAGGCATCCAAAAACCACAAGGAGGAAAATAAGAATCTGAGAAAGATGATCCGGAGCAGTGGATAGAGACAATGAGGCCAGGTAGGATTTCTGGGGCTCAGCTCCAAAAATACTTCACATCCCATAAGCTTATGCCTTGCACAGTGCAAAACTGCCTTCACTCAGTGGTTGGAAAGATCCACCACACTTGGAAACTGAACTTACTGAAATGTGCCTGTTTTGGCCCAGGGGCTGGCTGGGGACTCTGCTGTCAGTGGAATTTTGTGCTCCAGAAACCCCAAATCCCCCCTTGGGAACCCAAATCCTAGCTAGCCCTGTCCCTTACCGTCACCACGACGTACAAGCACCACATCACAGAGGTGAGGTGGAAGGCAACCAGCTGCCCTGACTCATTGAACTTGCTGTGCTTGACCTTGGAGAGATGCAGGCGCCTGTTGATTTTCTGGGAAGGAGCAGAGAAAGAGAGAAAAACCAAAAAACCATGAGCCACCAGGTCATCAATCCTCTCTCCTCCTCCTCTTCCTCCTCACCCCAGGCAGCCTCCAGAGATGAAGGCTCTCTTCAACTACGCTAACCCCAAGAACTGCATTTAAGTGCAGCAGGACCATGACCCCCCATGGGATTTGAGGTATTTTGGTGACTCCAGACATGGAATGGAACTCACGTCCAGGGCATATTCCTGCACCACGGCATGCAGGGTGATAGCGATGAAGATGTAGAAGAGGATGGTGACCAGATCCTTCAGCCCATAGTGATACTGGACCAGCTCCCCCTCTGCAAAAGACCAAGCAATGAGTCAAATCTCCACGATCCAGATGATTTCCAGGTAAGGATTTAAGTGTAAGTGCGGTAGGGGGTTTATTCCCAATACCCAGCTTGGATGGGGACACCAAAGAGAGGTCATGGCTATGGAAAAAAGGGCTTTATCCAGGGTTAGTTCATGGCAGAGAGAGGTGGTTTCTCCTCTGATAGTTACACACCTCAAGGGCGGGGACACTCAGGACACTTCAACCTTCCCCTGCCAGAGGTGAGGGGCTGGGGACAGCAGAGCTGTGAAGGGAATTTATCAGCCTGAAGGCATGAAGACATGAAAGGCTGGAGCAGGTGATAGGATTAGGGATGCCCCACTGGAAACACTGGGGCTTGGCATGGGATTTCCACCCCCTTGGCTATGATCCAGCACCCAGTTTCTCCCACTCATCCCTGAATGCTGCTGGAGCGGGACTCAGCTGCCTAAATGCAGATGCCTTGTGCTATTAAGAGACCTGAGACAGCAGCACGGGCCTGGCACATGAGAAATAGGACCCACGGGAGGCTGTGCTCTTCTAGAGCAACAGGAGACTCGACAACACCCAAAATATCCCAGACATCTGCATTTAGGTGGCTATTTGCAGCCTATGGGGAAGAAGCAGACTCGGGAAAGCTGCTGTCCTTGTGGCACACTGCAGAAAGCATCTTGTCACCAGCCCTGTTTACCCTTGAACAAAGCTTCAGTCCATACTTTTAAGATTTGAATAGGATTTATGAAAATATCTGGCAAAGGATAAGAAAACACCCTGTCCTTAGAAGCCCAGCTGGGTGCTGTGGCAAACCCAGAGGTAAAAATGGTGCCTGTATCCCAGAGCAGGGTAAAAGACAGAATTGCAAGTTCAAAGAAAATAATATAATGCACACATGCAATTGCTCTGCCTCCTCTCTCCAGGCCATCTCAAAAGCTGCTCTAACAGGAGCCGTGAAGGATATGAAACAGCCTTGGAAAAATTCAGATGAGCAATAACCCTTCCTCCAAACAAACTGCTGCAGCAAGGTCTCTCTCCCCAAGGCCTCAGCCAGCTCATGCTCTATACTGATAGCCTATTACCTGGGGAGGTATTTCTGTGCCCCCAAGATTTCTGCCATCAGGAATGAATAAATACCTTAAAAACCAGCAGCAGAAGTTTTCTGGACTGTGCCACAGGGGAGCTGGATGATTTCTTCAGCCTTAACATTCAAAGATTTTAAGGGCAGAGCTTTTATCTTCCGCATGTCTGCCTCATTGTAGTTCCACTAATCCCAACACCCTGCTCTTTCTTTGGATGATTACTCAAATACTTCCAATTAACTGCAGTTTTCTGCCACCAAGCCAGGCTCTGTGCCCCGGGCATTTGGCTCATCCTGAGCTCAGGCTTTACCCAAACCACCTCCTGCTGTCTCCATGCCAGTGCCCAGATCGCTGCCAGATCCAGAGGGCCTCTGGGCCAGAAAGGCAGCAACCAGCAGCCAAAATATGAACAGGGGCTGAGCCTCCAGCTGCCTCCTGTCTGGCAGATGGGGCACATCCTCTGGTCTATTTGGCTCAGAGCTGCACCACCTCAGAGCCTCCTTGAATCACTCCATGTGAACCAGGCCCATAATCTGCCTGGAGCAGGACTGCTGTGCACCATGGGCATCTCCAAACCCTCACCTTGTTCCATTCCTCCAAAATTAGCAAGACAGGAACTATTGTCCAGCCCCTGCTGCTTAGCAAAGAGGTAAATCCCTCCTGCTCCTTGGCAGGACATGGAGCTACTCCAAGGATGCAATCAGGCAGTTTGATCCTGCCTGACCAGGCTTGGAGCAGGATACTCATCCCTGCAGGGAGCACAGAGCAGCCTGCCCAAGGCAGAAACACAGAGGATGCCCCAAAACCCCCTGGAAAGCATTTCTTCCCAACCCTGACAGCATGAGGGCTGGCAGACACTTAACAGTGTGCTCTGAGCTGCTCAAACTTAGCTTATTCCTAAAATTTCTGATTTTTAACATCTCCTTTACCTCCAGGGCAGTGTGATCAGTAAAAGGTGAGCCCAGGCCTGCTGGCAGAGAGGGTTTGGGGCAGACCACAACTCAACCCCCACTTTGGGGTGTCTGGAGCAAAGGCATCTCTTACCTGCTGTAGGCACACTAACATTATATTGAGGTAAGATGAACAGGAAGGCAGTCTTGGCTGTGACCTGTCAAAAAACACAGAGGGAGAAAAAAGCAAATCAGTTGTTGAATCCATTCCTCTGCCACCATTTACTCTCTTTTCCTACCACAAAGGGAAAGGTAAATCATCCAGGGAGATGTGCAGGCACCAGCTTCACTCGCAGAAACACCTTTCAGCAAGGAGATTGCCAGAGAAGTGGTTTGACAATAGAGACCTGGGACTTGGGAAGGACAAAGATGCCTATAAAAGAGGGAGAAACCTGAAAAAGCAACACAGCTGGAAAAGCTGTGAGCCAGCTTGACAGGGGAAGCCCCTTGTTTCCCCTTGGGGATGAGCATCCCTCCAGGAGCATGGACCAATTCTCACATGCAATCTGCTACTCAAGGGACACTGGGAACTGACCCAACAGGCCATTTGCATTAATTAAAAACATCCCTCATTCCCATCCACTCAGGGAGCCACACTGGTAGTCCAGCCTGGGTAGGGATGGCAGCAGCCACACCCAAGCAAGCTCAGAGGCTGCAAAGCCCCATGGACTGGCTACACATGGATTTAGCCCCACATCTTTCTGGAGACTCCTCCAGTTGGTGAGGGTGGATCCCCTTAGAATCAGTGCAGGCACCCATGAGGGTCCAACAGGGCAGGGGTAAAGCAGCTTTGGCAAGCTGAACCTCACACTAGTTACCCACAAGATCTCCGAGACATGTACAAAAAAGGAATAAAAAAGCCTGGGATGAAACATCAAGACCCCTGCAAACTAGGGCTGTACTGCTCACTCTTATTTCATCACAGAATAGAATCATGGAATAACCTGAGTTGGAAGGGACCCACAAGGATCACTGAAGTCCTGGCCCTGCACAGACACCCCAACAATCCCACCCTGTCCCTGAGAGTGTTGTCCAAACACTCCTGGAGCTCTGGCA
>JAWWEE010000105.1:113310710-113326732 GCA_035221455.1 Xenops minutus
TCCCTGGATCCTTCCCTTCTCCAGGTGACCCCCCCAGCTCTCCCAGCCTGGCTCCAGAGCAGAGGGGCTCCAGCCCTCAGAGCATCTCCATGGCCTCTTCTGGATTTGCTCCAGCAGCTCCATGTCCTTCTTACACTGGGGGCCCCAGGGCTGGACTGAGCACTCCAGGTGAGCTGCCTACATGTGATATCACACAGCCCCAGCTGTCCCTCACATGCTGTGCCCTTTCTGCCCAGGTGTTCTGCCACACACCCTGTCTGCAAATACTTCACAACACCTTAGAGAAGGGTTTCAGCAAATAGTCCCTCTTGGATGGACTCAGGGATCAGCTTACATCTTCTGCAGATCATTCCCTTGCTTGAGCAGTTCTGAGGGGTGATTGTGGATGATGTCAGGAGATGCAGAGATCAGATTTTTATTGCTGCAAGATGATGATTCTTAGAACAAATAGTCCTGGCACCCACAAGGACATTTGCCTTCCCGGATTAGGTGCAAAGGACCTAATTCCAAAACTGTTCGTGGGAGCTGCTTTGCAAAAGTGACCACGGTACAGTTAGGTTTAATTACCTTGTGAGACAAGTACATTCAATATGTGACTATTGAAACAAAAAAAGCAAAAACGAGGAAAGAAAAGCACCAAAAGGAGCAGTTCAGAGGAACAAGAAGCCTTCAGGCAGCCTGAAAGCTTTTATAAGGCTGTTCTAGAAACCTCCGTGAAGTATTTGCTTGGACTGGGAAAGAAAACAAGGGAATCTAAGAAAAATCCCTGCAGGGCACGAAGGGGCGGGTCAAGGGGGGCTCTGGCAGGGCTGAGCCCAGCGGTGCTCAAACAGCTGGCAGGGGAGCACAGCAACTCCCACGGAACGGGGCGGATTCAAGCAGGAATTAGGGATAAAAGGAAAGTGAAGGTCCCTTTGCAACAGGCACCTGAATTTATAGAAATCTCTGCAAATGCATGGAAAGCAGGAAGCCTTTGGAGGAATCCTTGATGAGAAAGGAGTAGGGGGACACTTAGGAAGATGGTGCTGTAGCTCAGTGCACCTTTCTGTCCATGGCAAGAGAGTAAAGGTTGTAATGAAACTAAAATTGCTGAGCATGGGGTGTAATAATATCCATAAATAGGTGTGGCTTAAAATATCTTACATATGGTGCAGGTCCTAAAAATATTTTGGTGCGAAATTTTAAAAAAAACAAGCCACTTTCACCTTTTTTCTTTTTTTACTCCTACCTATTAGATTTCTTTCTTACTTTTCCTTTTTTCCCCAACCATTCCCTACTGCAGGTCTTTTCCATGTCCTTAATTGATATAGAATGGTCCAAAATTTCCCTTCCAATGACAGGAATGATGTAACATTAATGACAGCTCATTAACCCTCTTCCTGAATTTCCAAAGGAGAACTAACTTTGTATTTAAGGAAGATTTGTGGGCTTTTTAACGTAATTACGGCTGATAATTATTTTTCTTTAATGGTGATATATTGTTCACGTTTGTAAGGAATTAATATGAAACCTTTGAAAAAAGACAGAGGCAGCAGTTTGGCACTAGAGAATTGCAGGCATTTAAGGGGAAATTCCTGCTGGGATTTGTTTGTTAAATGACATAACTGGCTAGTTCATTAGTAACACTCAGATGCACATGGCTATCCTCATCAAAACCTGAAACACATCACTGCAGAAGGCTAAATTAATACCTGGAGGTAGAAAATGTTCTCTATGTTTCAAATACTGATTGATACTTCATGAAAATATATTTTATTTTTTTTCTAGCTTCAGGTTTATAATTTTCTTTCAAGCCACTTGCACCAAAATCATGGGGGTAGGGTATCCTTTGAAAGATTCATGCTCTGTGGGCATGGGAGTGGACACCAGCTGGGTAAATCCCACCAGACCCCACTATATACCATTCCCCTGAGGGTTCCCATTGTACAACACCAGCTTCCAGTGGAGCTGTGGAAAATCACCACCCAGGAGCAAGACAGCAAGACATGCCACCACGCCTCAACTGGCCAGAAGACAATATAGGGCACAGAGACCCCAAGTGAGCTGCTGTGGCCCAAGGGTTGCTCAAAGGGAGGTGGCCCAAGGTGGTTTGAGCGGCTCAACCCATTTCCCGAGGCGATGCTGCAACATTTTGAAAGCCATAACTCGGTTCCTCATAGGAGGATGGCAACCAAGAGCATTCATTGTGTCTCCCCAAAGCTCCCCAAAGTCGCAGGGACTGTGTGATTGGCCACCAGAAGGCTGTGGAGATCAACCATCCTTCACCACCCTCCAGGAGCTGCACAAAGCCACGCTCTGCTCCTTCATCTTCCTACATCTGGGTGGCTGACACTGATCCAAGGACTGCTCCAACCCAGAGCCTCCTCCTGCCTGGTAACAACCAAAATCTTCTCCTTATTCAGCCTCTCCTAAAATGTTTTGTCCTTCTTAAATGGGCTGGAGACTTCGTATCTTTCATTTTTAGCTGCATTTTGCTGTGTTAGCCTTAACTGTGCAGTGACTCCAGTCTGACAACTCAGTTTTAGAGGTTTCAAATATTGATAAGGGAAAAGAGGTTTTGTTGGCTGCAGGAAATGTAAACACTCAAACTTTTATCCTAGAAATCATGTAATCCTTGAGGTGAAGGAAAAACAACAGCTGAGGATAAGGAGAACCTGGATTTTGATTTAATTGTGAAGGAACATTTATTAGAAAAATTTGAGAACACACACTGGGTTTTTCTGTGTAAATACTGCAAGAATTGTCTTATTTTTCTGTCTGAATTCACAGCTTTAACCTCAGGTGAATCAAATTTATTACAATGCATTGCAAAGTATCAAGAAATCAAGGACAAATAGCTGGTTATGTAATGCATTAATCAAAAGGGGGTTTAAAACAATATTTTCTCTGTAGGGGTTTCTTTCTGTGCCAATCATGCTATGTGTGCTCCAGGGAAACCTTGGGACAGTAGACATAACAAAATGGGTAACCCCTCTTCTAGATAACTTCTAGGTCTTAAAGAACCTTTCTGTGTGTCACTGCTCACCCCACGGTGACTGTGGAGGGACAACCCTCTCACTGCTCTCTTGCTCTCCTTTCTCTGTAGTGACCTGAGTTTACAGCCCACTCTCTGCCATGAGAATCCTTCCCTTTCTCTTTGTTCTGCTCTTGGTGGCATTTCCTGGAGCTCCAGGTAAGGTGTAAATTAAGATGGGGGGCTGTAGAGAAGGAGATGCTGGTGCCTTACAAAGGCCTTCTGTCTCCTTCGGGATGTGGCCAAGCTGCCTCCTGCAAAGAATCTTCACACATACCATCAAAACTTGTTGGCAGATTACAGATGATGCATGAAGTTAGCAGGCAAACACTCCAATCATCATTTCAGTGCCTTTGCTACTCCTCTGGAAATCCAGAGATGAAAGCATGAGGGGAAACCCCAAAATTAACATTCAGCACCAGCATTTTCCCCATTAAAGGTTGCAGGCTTGTACTTAAATCACCTTGGTTCAGCGTCACCCTACAACAAACAAATAAAATTGTAATTGAATATTTTTAAGCCACACAGCAAATAAAAGGAATCCGGTCCCATAGTCTCCAAATATTGTTTGCTTCAGGAGTTTTTTTCTTGGGCTGAGGAGGCAGAAGATGATGGGTTAGGATTGAAATGCTACTGGTAACATCTCCTTAGTGAAGAAGCCTGTGCAACCATAAATTGTGGTGTAAAGCTGTTCCTGTTGGAGGGATGCAAAGGAGTTTGGAAACCCAAACCCACCCTATTACCCAGCAAAGGGTTTGTGTTTTAACAGCACCCCCAAAAATGGCATACCTACAGTGCAAGGCACTCTGTCCATAAACAAGAGTTGGTGGAGTTTTGGGGTTGATCTCTGTGGGAACAGGGTGGAAAGTGTCCTCTGGGGGAGCAAGGATGGGAGAAGACTGTAATGGATTGCAGAAGAGCAGAAACATGGGAGAAGTATCATGTCTATCCCTGGAGGGATTTCAAAGATGTGGCACTTGAGGACATGGGTTAGTGGTGGGCTTGGCAGTGCTGGGGGAATGGTTGGACTCGATGATATTAGAGGGCTTTTCCAAACTAAGTGATTCCATGATTCTCTGATTCCATATGCTTGTCTGATTGTATTCTTACCTGGGCCTCTGCTTATGGCAGTTCTCACAGGCAGGACACTGGGCAGAGTATTCCTTTGGTCTGCTTTATGTCCTTATTTGACACACAGATGCACACAGTGCATGTTTGGGCTGTTTACACTAGAAATTTTCTTCTGGTTATATAAAGCAAGAAATGTATCTGGAAAAAAGTGTTTCTGTGGGCTCTGCAGTATCCCACAGACAGATAATTTAGCACCAAAAGTGTTTTATTCAGCCTTCTCTTTTATTTCTGCCTTGGATTTTCTGGGTACTGCTGGGCGTGCATGCACCAGTCCACTCACATGCTGGGAATCTAACACACCAGGGATGTGCTGGATCCACTGTAAATGTGTAAATATCCATTATCTGTTTGCTGGAACAAGCTCTCCTCCCTCTGAATATGCTGGACTTAGCGTTGTTCCATGGATGAGCTATGAAACTGGAATTAATTGGTTCATGTGCAGTCATTCAGGTGCATCCAGGACACATCAGCTGCCAGGCTGCATCTCTATTAATCAACCAAACAGGGCCAGGCAATGTGCTGCCTCATTAGAAATCTGCTCCCTGGGGTCGTTTTGATCCCTGACAACTAGCACTGCCATGGATAAAACCTATTCTGGGAACAGCACAGGCTGGTGGACGTTCCCAAAGGGCAGTTTGCATGTAGATATCCTGGTTTTAACAGGGAAGACAGTTTAGCTGTGTAGGCAAGAGCAATGCCAGGCTGCTGAGCCTCAGACCCAGAGGGCAAAGCCTGGTGTGCTGTGTTTAGGAGCACAAAAGTGCTGTTCTGCATTGACTGATGGAGTTATCCATGTATGGACACCAGAACCTGCTTTGAGATATAGGTGAAATATACAGGGAGGGAAATAGGCCAAATTTGTAGAACCATGGAATGGGTTGGGTTGGAAGGGACCTTAAAGATCATCTCATTCCAACACTCTGCCATGGGTAGGGACATCTTCCACTATCCCACGTTGCTCCAAGCACCATCCAACCTGCCTTGAACACTCCTGGGGATGGAACATCCACAGCTTCTCTGGGCAGCCTGTGCCAGGGCCTCCCCACCCTCACAGGGAAGAATTTCTTCCTGATATCTAATTTAAATCCCTCCTCTTTTAGCTTAAAAACATCCCCCTTGTCCTATCACTATCTGTTCTTTTTAAAAGTATCTCCCCCTCTTTTTTTCCTTCTTTTTTTTTAATTTTTTTAATAGAAATGGGACCCTTCCAACTGAGCTGGTTCCTCCCTCCTAAATTGTGACCTACAAGACTCTAAGACCTATTAAGTGCCCACTTACTGCTTTCTACCAGGTCGATGGTGTCCATCCCTAAAATCTGAGTTCTTAAGGGATTCCTGGACCTGGAGACACAGTTCTCACATTAAAAAAAAGGAGCATTTGCTTGGTTGTTCTGCCTACAGACCTCCTCCTCTGAGGGTTGCATTAAGACTCTGGGCACAGGTGTGGCACAGTGTCAGCTCACAGGAATTCAGCAAAATGCAACACCCTGTCAGAAACCATTGTCTCCTGGTTTTGTTTGTTTGTTTTTTTCCTTTGTTTGTTTAAGGGAGAAGCTTTGCAAGACGCATAAAACCTCACATGGAATGTGGATATCGTGGGACTTTCTGCTACCGTGGGAAATGCCCTCGTGGCAACGCTTACCTGGGGTCGTGTCGGCTCGGGTATAATTGCTGTAAATGGTAAGTTTGGGATTTAACTGGGGCAAAGATGGCTCTCCAGGTTTTAAGTTGAGCCCCGAGTAAGATTTTCCCCATCATCACAATTCTGAAATATCCTTTCCTTTGTCTAGGTTGTAGTGTGGTTAATTGTGGACAATCTCTGGGGAATGATCGCTTTTGGCATCCTGGGATTCAGGGAATTGTTGTACCAGTCATCAAGGATTTGTCATTCTTCTTTCAATAAAAGCAAGATTGGGAAAGGTTATTTGGCTGCTGTGTGTGGTGTTGTCACTCCTTTCTCTAGAAGTCTTATTTCCATTTAGAATTTTAAACAAGAATTCTGAAATCTAAGGCTAAACTTACCAGAAAAACCTACTTTACCAAAATATTTTCCAGTTTTGCATTGCTGATTGAGTGAATACTGGCATGTTCTCCACATGTCTGATAGGAAACCTCTGCTATGACTAAACTGGGATCAGACACCGTTTCTATAGGGAGCACAAAAGTATTCTCCAATGTGATGCTTCATAGCACCTCTGCTCCCAAAACTTTCAGTTCCCACTCCTGGTCCAGAGCTTTCAGACCTGGGAACAGCATCTTCTATCATTATAGGAACTAAAGACACTTAACAGGACAAAGGGAGCAGGTGACCCCAATTTATAATTTGAAGTCTGGTTTTACCTTTGGTTGTTCCATATGATATAAATTCAGAGTAAACCTGCAAATTTATATCAGCTGCAGTTGCAAATCAGGAGATCTGAGCTAGACCTATGTCATTGCTTGAGACAATCAGACAATGTGTATAAGAGGCCAATATCCCTGTGACTTTGGTCACTTCTCTTCTGAGAGGTTCACCCTGTCCTGCTCTGGACCCTAACAGAAAACTCAGAAGGTGCAGGTAGCTCAGTGAACTCTTATCTCTGCCCCTGATCCTGCACAATCAGGAGCATCCTTGTGCAGACCAGGGCTCCTATAGGTTGGACTTGATGATCTCAGAGGTCTTTTCCAATGTAATCGATTCTGTGATCCTTGTTGCACAGAGAAGCTGTGGCTGCCCCATCCCTGGAAGTGTCCAAGGCCAGGTTGGACAGGGCTTGGAGCAACGTGGGATAGAGGAACGTATCCCTGCTCATAGCAGGGGGTTGGAACTGGATGATCTTTAAAGTTTCTTCCTACCCAAACCATTCTGTGATTCTCTGAAGGTAGAAGAAGCAATTGCTGGGGTTTAAGATAACCAATCCAAGTGCCTGTGTGCAAAGGACTGACTTGAAGCCCTGAGCTCCCCATTTGTTGCAGAGCATCTGCCCTCCCTTCACAGACTCACAGACTCACAGAATCATAGAATTTTTAGGGTTGGAAGGGACCCCTGGAGATCAGCCAGTCCAATCCCCCTGCCAAGGCAGGGTCACCTGAAGCAGGTGACACATGAACACATCCAGGTGGGTTTGGAATATCTCCAGAGAGGGAGACTCCACGCACTCCCTGAGCAGACTGATCCGGTGCTCTGCCACCCACAGTGGAAAGAAGTTCCTCCTCATGTTGAGGTGGAACTTCTTGTGTTTTACTTTATGGCCACTTCCGCTCATCCTGTCCCTGGGCACTACCAAAAATGGTCTGGCACCACCCTCTTGTTACCTGCCTTCGAGATACTTTTATGTATTGATGGGATCCCTTCTCAGTCCTCTTTTCTCCAGACTAAGCAGGCCCAGCTCTTGCAGGCTCTGGGCAGAGGGCAAGATGTATCTGAGAGCATCTGGGCAGATGTCTCTGCCACCATTGAAACCACAGCCTTGTGAAGGGCAGGAAACTGGGCCAACGGCCAGCTCCCAGGGATTCCCCTGGATGGAAACCTGAGGAAGTTGCCAAGTGGAACCAAACCAGCAATTTACAGTTTTATGTCCTAAGAAGTTTTGCACAATCCACGGAAGGTGAGCGCATCTTTCACAAAGTGGAATGGCACAAGATGTTTTGCTCAAGAACTGAGGACTTGCAGAAGGGGTTCAGCCCTTGTTATTTTAGATTCAGCTCTGGAGACAGTGTCTGGAGCCACCATCATGCAGAACACGGTCTCATCATGCTTTTAGCTCCCCACCACAAATAGCTGCCCTTGCCTTTTTGACTTGGGAATGTCCCCAAGAACCGGTTTAGAGTGAAATGCAGGTTGAAACCTCACCCCTAGGATCCATACTGCACATCTTGTCCCTGCTTCTTATCCCAATTCCATTGCCCCAGCACTCTGTACGTGTTCAAATTCATAGAGTCACGAAATCATAAAATGGTTTGGGTCAGAAGGGACTTTAAAATCATCTAGATCCAACCCCCCTACCATGGGCAAGGACACCTTCTACTATTCCAGGGTGCTCCAAGCCCTGTCCAACCTGGCCTTGGACACTTCCAGGGATGGGGCAACCACAGCTTCTCTGGACAACCTGTTCCAAATTCATCTCGCAGCTCTTCCCAAAAGGTTAAGATGCTGCTGAGGACAAAATAGAAAATACCAGGCAGAAAGCATCAGAACTGATGGAGTGGGATGGCCATGTCACAGCCAGAGGCAAGGGTGTGCAGCAGCTACAGCTCATTTCAGACACACATCAAGCCCTTGGTGAAACAACTGGTCACACAGAATCATAGTTTGTGTCTCTAGGATTCTACTAATCCCAGTTAATCATAGAATATCCTGAGTTGGAAGGGACCCACAAGGATCACCAAGTCCAAATCCTGGCAGTGGTGCTGCTGTCAGTCTTTTTGCATAGCCCCTCTTTCTTTGTGCGGGTCTGAGAGAGGACATTGTTTCATGGAAAAAAGGTGTGAAGAACAGGAGATCTGCTCACTCCAGTGCCCCAACATCCCTCTTTGAACATGTGAGGGTGGGGAGTCCCTGGCACAGGTTGCCCAGAGAAGCTGTGGCTGCCCCATCCCTGAAAGTGTTCAAGATCCAGTGGGACAGGGCTTGGAGCAGCCTAGCCCGGTGGAAGGTGTCCCTGCCCATGGCAGGGGGGTGGAATTGGATGATCTTTAAGGTCCCTTCCAACCCAAATGACTCTATGACAAATGTGGATCAGGACAGGGAGTTGTGAGCTCAGCCTGACCTCAGGATGAGCCCACATGAGGGTTCAGGGAGGGATTGGGTGTTATTGTGGCAGGACCAGTCCCCATAGACAGCTCAGGTGCAATACCCAGGGATAAGACTGATATGATTGGCCTCAGGAACAGGCTGGCTTAGTGCTGGCTTGCAGGAGTCTGAAATGTCAGGGGAGGTGACCAACTTCAAGTGTCCTTGTAATCACAGTATCCAGAAATAACATTTCCTTAGAAGTGGACTGTGGAATTAATAGTTTTCTTGTTTCAGGATGGATGGATAGATGATAAGCCTGTATCCTGATATCCTGGACCAACCTCCTGGGTGCATGGCTCCTCTGCTTCTTCCAAACATGTGGCAGCTGTCATCCACCATTTCTGCAGTACCTGGATCACACAGGCATGTTGACAGGATGGAACAAATAGAAGTTCAGCTTCCAACCTCCACTGCCAAAATCCCCAGCTCCTGGTAGCTGGAAGGATCCTGAGTACCCTTCCAAACACTGGAGAAGGCAATCTAAAACTCAGGCAGGCAGCACAGACCCCTCTGGACAGGCAAGGACTGTCACTTTTCCTGGTGGCAGCCAGAAAAAGGGAAGAGGCCTTGCTCCAATTTTTTTATATGTGCTGAGCTGCCATCAGAGCCACAGGAGGCAGTGGGATGGGAGCAGCTGCATCCAGTGGTCAAGCTCCTTACAGAGCTTAATTAGGTGGCAATTAACTACATCTTTGTGCTTTTTAACACAGGCACCAACTCAGTTTTGGGGTGGTGGAGGAAATAAGAAGCTATTCTAAGTGCTCTGACTGCCATGATAGAGTTATAGTGATCCTCCCTGAAGACAGACCTGCAAATAGTTTGCACAATTTCCCTCACTGGGGAGAGAAATTGAGGCAGGAAAGAGCAGTGAAATATGGTGAGTTGTTGGGGTCAGAGGTATATTCATGTATTACCCAGAGGAACTGTGGCTGCCCCATCCCTGAAAGTGTCCAAGGCCAAGTTGGACAGGGCTTGGAGCAAACTGGGATGGTGGAAGGTGTCCCTGCCCATGGCAGGGGATTGAACCAGATGATCTTTAAGGCCCCTTCCAATCCAAGCCATTCTGTGATTCTGTGATTCACTCAGTGAATACACACCATGCATGAGTATGTTTTTAACACATATAAACACATGCCTGATGAATCTGCAACAGAGCCAAAAACATATATGAAGATGCACCACCGACACACTGAGAACCAGTAAAGGGTTACACACAGCAAAACCCACAAAACAAAGCCCCAATTAAAGCTTGTCCCTCATGGGGTTGCCAGTTGGACGCCGATGTCATCCTATGTGGCTTCTTCCCAGCTATTTTCAAGCGAAGCATAAAGAGCACGCTGCACGTGGTGGGAGGGGGACAGAGCTCCTTTGTGTTGTGAAAGCTGATTGCTGGCCAAGGTCTAACGAACAGGGATGCTGCGTGTCCCAAGAGGTGTCCAGCAAACCACAGCGCCAAGCAGCCCTTACGCAAGGGGGGATGACACAAGATCCTGGGCTGGAGGCCTGGGAATCCTTCTCAGAGGTGGCAGAGGAAGAAAGCTATGCTTCTTTTCCTCTGTCGGGGGAAGAAACAGGAAGAGGAGCTTTTTGGCTGGACAATTTGAGGTGTCAGCCATCCCAAGGGACGCTGTGCCACACGTAGGGACGAGCTGGCTGGGACCAAACTGCTGCTGCTGCCATCAGGAGCTGAGAGACTGTGGGAACTCCTACCCCTGGGCACATCCTGCCACCTGGTCATATCCCCTGCCCTCAGTTTTGACCCTGTGCAGGTGCTACAGAGACCTCAGGAAGGGACCCCCCCATTCATCTCTGCCTCCTTTCTCTTCTCCCCAGAGCTCCCAGCCATGCGGATCCTGCTTGTTCTCTGTGCTCTGCTCCTCCTGATGCTCCAGGGAGCCACAGGTAAGAAACATGGAGGAGGAGGTGGAGGGTTTGTCCTTTCTCAGTATTTTGTAGGGATGATTTGCCAGCTGAGCTGATAAGTCACGTGTAAGTTCTCCTGGTGGCTGTGTCATCCTCCCCGGGGTCCCTCTCACCCCATGACTTTAAGGAAAGGCTCCTGCTGCAGGTTCTGAAGTTGGGACTAGCAGTGGGATGTTATAACAAAGCTCTCATTCTCCAGGGATGAGGTTTTGCCACCATTTCCATACCTCCTGGCCCTTGCCTTTCTGAATCAGCAGCACCAGGCACAGCAGCTCTGCTGGAGAGGAGGAGGAGGAGGGAGGAAGGCAGACCCTGCTTCCACCCTTGTGGTCCTCTCTTTATCCAGGAGGGAAGCAGCAAGCATGATGGAGAGCCTCTCCTGGAGCCTGCTGAGGGGTGATAGTGACCATCCCATGCAAGTGCCATAAACATCACCTGCAGACACCTGCTCACTGTTGGTGGCAGGGGACAGGCAGGGCTGGGCTAGCATTGGCCACACAGGGGCCAGGGGCTGTGCTGAAGGTCTCCTCTCCTGGTGCTCTGCAGGGCTGTCCCTGGCTCGAGGATCCCACCAGGACTGTGAGCGCCGCGGGGGCTTCTGCTCCCACCAGTCCTGTCCACCCGGGATCGGTCGTGTTGGCCTTTGCTCCGAGCAGGAACTCTGCTGCAGGATGTAAGTCCAGGGCTGCTCGGGGGGCTCAGGGTGCTGCCTGTGAGGGATGGACATGGGGCTGTTGGAGAAATGGGGGGAATGTGCAGCCCAAGGGTGTGGGGACATCCCTGAGCCCTCACTGCTGCCTTGGCTGGGACAGGCACTGCCAGACCTTTCCTCTTGCAGGCGATGGTATCCCTGACGGGCTCCTGGATCCCTGGTGCCAGTCTCCAAGCAGTCCTCTGAGACCAGCCCTTGCCCTCTCTGTGTGGTCTGGATGATGCTGCATGGAGGCACCAAGCATTGCTGAGAGCAACAACAGCCCTGGACAGCCAGAGCGTGATCCCATGGGAATCCCTTACCCCACTGTCCCCAATACAAGGTGGTAGTTTGCATTCCCACTGCCAAGATGTGTGTCTGTCCTTGGTGTGCATCTCTTTTTTCTGTGTGCAGGGAAGGGAAGAGCAGATGGGGTGAGTTCCTGACAGACATGGACCCACAAACACCTACCACCACCCACCTTCTCTTCAAGCTGGCCCCAACCACACCAGCATCTCACCCATGAAGGGAGGGGGGACACACATGACACCCACAGGGACCCCAGCAACAGCCTTCTCTCTCAGCAAGGACACCCCAGCACCTCACATCTGGGGTCAGGGATGGGGGGTTGCTCTGAACTCCCAGACTTCAGTGGGGAGTGTTGTCCACTGACTCCCAAGCTGGGTCAGGGGTCCTTGTGGGGCTGTTCTGTGGAACACACTCTGATTGGGGTCCATCCCCAGCTGTGTGGTCTGGGTGTGTGGTACCAGTGGGGTGTTGTGGGGTCCAGGGGTAGCTGCAAGGATGGGGGGAGCCATTCTGCTCCAGAGGAAATAGGGACTGATTCTGTCCCATGGGGTTTCTCAGGAGCTTGGGACTGAGTTGGGGGTCAGTGCTGGGGGGTTTGAAACCTGGGTTTGAGCTTAGGATGCTCAGTTAGGAGCCCAGGTGGGTTGTCATTGTGGATGATCCCTGGGGCAGATCCAGGATGCTCAGCTCAAGGGGTGCCTTAGGGGTGGCCCCTGCCCTGCCATGGGTCAGTCACCATGGGGGCTGCCAGGCCAGGGGACATCCTGCTGCTCCCCACCAGGGAACAGGGCAGACAGGGGGTGGGAGCAGAGCCTCTGCCTGGGGGTTTGGGCATCTCCGTGGGGATCAGCCAAAGCCAGACCGGGATGTCAGCTGTGGGTCCAAGTCCAGGTCTGGATCAGCAAGGCCCAGCCATGTCTCTGGTGGGGTCCAATACAAGATCCCCAGGTCAAAGCAGCTCCCCTGGGCAGGGCTGGCCCCAGCCATGGCCTCCCTGAAGGGTGGAATGGAAGCCCTTTCCACACCACAGGCAGCAGGCCCTGGCTATGCTGGTCCTGGACTGATCCCGAGCCTGGTACCAAACCTCTCAGAACCCTCACACCCACAAAGACCATCAATGGACACCCAATCCTACTTCTATGGACTGATGCTCAGGGGATATTCCCATCATGCATCAGCACCAGGCTGGACGGGGCTTGGAGCAACCTGGGCTAGTGGAAGGTGTCCCTGCCTATGGCAGGGGAGTAGAATCAGATGATCTTTAAGGTCCCTTCCATCACAAACCATTTCATGATTCTATGCATTTCTCTGGTAGATGGCACCAGACTCCATGTCCCTGACATATCCAACCTCAAGCCCCTTTGTTTTCCCCAGGATGCAATTCCCAGAGCTTTGGTATCTCTGGGCAATGGATCAGCTGGTGTTCTCTCCCAGTGCTCTGGCTTGAAGCTTCCTAGAGGACTGCACAACCCTGGAGACACACCAGGGACAGATTGTTTGTAAGAGAAATGGTTAGAAATAAACTTGGAATACAGGACAGATTATGGTGATCAGATGTAGGGCATGGCTTACATGAGCTTGGCCACAAGACAACCCACAAGGGATGCCTTGTTTCTTTCTATCCCATGACTTGTTCTTTCATGAGCCACCTTGATCTTTACCTTTCTGAAACATCACAGAATTCCTATAAATCCACAAACTCTCTTGATCAAGTCCACATCTTCAAGGGCTAATAAGGCCCTATTCACCTTCCTTCACTAGTCTCCCTTAGTTTTCACAACTTTACAAAGAGTTTTGCTTCTGTTAAATGATATTTGCAGATTTTGTACCAAGAATGACACTTTTAGGAACAGTGAATTTAGACAGAATCAGGTGAGGTGTGGTCTCACCTACTTTTCCTCTGTCCACTGCTGCTTATCTGAGTTTGCATGAGAAAGGCAACTTTAAGCCTGACACATCTCAGCATGTAAATGCAATTCACCTTGACAAGGATAAAGCTGTTCTTGTAATGTTAAAAGAGAAGAAAACCAAAATATTTTGCTTGTTTCTGTGTGCCACAAAGTACCAGCTCACTAAGTAGAATGACACAAAAGGAAGGGGCAAATATTTTATCTTTTTATCATGGAATCACAGAATGGTTTGGGGAGGAAGGGACCTTAAAGATCATCTGGTTCCAACTCCCTGCCATGGTCAGGGACACCATCCACAGCTTCTCTGGGCAACCTGTGCCAGGACCTCACCACTGTCAGAGCAAAGACCATTTGGGACAAGTTGCTGCTGGTGTCTGCACCAACCAGGCTGCCTTGTCCATCCCGGGCAGGTCATGCCAGGCCCCCACAGCCCGTGTGCTGCTGTGCAGGGGGTGTCACAAGATGTATTGCAGGAGGATAATGGTGGTGATTGCAACAGCCCCAGGAGGCACCTCAGCCTCTGCCACTGCAGAAGGGAGGGACGAGGGGCAGCCCCAGCACCCTCACACTGATGGTGGCTCTTTGATTGGTCCAGGGCAGATGTGTCAGCAAGAATAAGGGAATGTCCGTGCAATCTGCAATGATATAAAATCACAGTGTTTTTGACCAAAAAGTGCTTCTTGGACCCAAGGGCATCTGGCCTCAAGTGATTCCTCTTTGGTTTGTTGTTGCCTGAACACCAAGACCTTCATCAGGCAGGTAACTGGGGGAGTCTTCTGGAAAAGGATCAGCTTAGGTAATCAATTTCTCAGAGACTGAGACATTGTGGAATACTCCCAGTGTTTGCAGGGTGACCCAGACCTCAGAATTGCTCTTAAGAGGAAGGGAGAGGCAACATCATGGGCTGTGTTTGGAGGCAGCGTCTCTACAGTTTGGGGAACCCCACTGTGCAGGCTTCTGCACCCCTTGTGGTCTTCCATGTCCTCATTGTCTTGGTGTCCTCTCTGTAGCCCTGTGAAGAGCTGGGAGAGGTGGATCAGCCATGAAGATCCTGTACCTGCTCTTCCCCTTGTTCCTCCTGTTGGTCCAGGGAGCTTCAGGTGAGAAGGGAAAAGGAGAAATGAGGGAGGTGTAAGTCCCCATCAGTGGGTTTTCCCTGTCCAAGGAATTGACCATGTTAGTTGGAGTGATGGGAAGGGTAGAAGAGATTGATGGGAAAGATGGTTCTCCAGTGACTGTCCAAGAGGACAGAGACACGGGATGGAGACAGCCCCTGGAAAGAGAAGCCTGGCTTCTCCTGTGGGCCTGGGAGGGGGTTGGTTTCAAGCTTCAACCCTGCACCCAGCTCTTCTTGTTTGGGTGCTTCTGGATGTTCTTTTGTACTGTGGTTGACCTCTATAGTGTAGAGGCTGGAGCAGAGCCCACCTATTGGCCTCAAATGCATGGGAGTATCAGTCTTTTGCAAACACACACAGCTCCCTCAAGTTGTGGCTTTAATTGTTCTGTATCTTTCCCCATGGATACTGGAAATGCAGCTGGATGCAGACAGCGAGGGGGATACTGCACTTATGGCAGATGCAACTACCCGTCGAGACCTATTGGAAGATGTACCCTGTACAGTGTGTGCTGCAAAAGATAAGGTCTGGATTCCTGGCACAGGGAAGGGTTTCCTCCTTTGTCCAGAAAAATCTGTTACAAATTTGATTTCTGTCAATGCTTGTTAAATAATCTCTCCATTTATGCCCTGTGGAAGAGTCCCTAGAAAAAAGGGAAAAGCCCTTATGGGTTGGGAGGAGTCCCAGGTCAGCCAGAACCTCCCCACTCTCCTCCAGTCCCAGGAGGCTCATTCAGGCTTTGCAGCAGACTCACCAAAGACACCAAGAGTGAAGCCTTTACGCTCCTTGGGCAGCACCAAGGACAGGATCCAGGTTTTGCTGCATCTGCACAGGTTTGGAGTCAGGGCTGCCACCACTAAGATAAGCCAGGTCCAAACTGTCTGCACTGAGGACTGGACCTCCCCTGTGCTGAGCCTGAGTCTCCTGCACCACAGACTGGATGGTCCTTGCAGGGGAGGTGGGAGAGGGTGAGAGGGAAAGTTACAACAGCTGATGTGCTTGTCTGTTTTCTTGTTATAGGAGGATGGGCTGAGACCCTGAAATTTCCAAGCAGGATGTCCCCCACATTCCTGGCTGCTGGAACCATCTCCTGATATCCCTCCCCTCCCTGCCTCTGCCACCCCCAGCTGCTGGGACAGCAGCAGTGGCAGCTGCTC
>JAWWEE010000105.1:113337317-113352313 GCA_035221455.1 Xenops minutus
CAGTGGCAGAGGCTGAGGTGCCTCCTGGGGCTGTTGCAATCGTCACTGTTATCCTCCTGCAACACATCTTGTGACACCCCCTGCACAGGAACACACGGGCTCTGGGGCTCACTTGAAAATTTTTGGGATGGAGACAGTGAGTGGTTTTTGTAGACATCAGCACCAGCCCACTCCGAGAGGAATTGTGTCCTTAGTTCACTGAATCATCCTGCAGTAGTTTGGTTTTGAAGGGGCTTTAAAGACCATGTAGTTCAACCCCCCTTGCCATGGGCAGGGACACCTTTCACTATCCCAAGTTGCTCCAAGCCCTGTCCAACATGGCCTTGGACACTTCCAGGGATGGGACAGCCACAGCTTCTCTGGGCAACCTGTGCCAGGGCCTGCCCACCCCCACTGAAACATTTCCTTAATGATGTGTGCTTTGGAAAAAAAGTCAACGAGAGCCGGATTAAGTTATCCAGTGAAAAAGAATGGAAACAAATGCCAAGAAACAGAAGGCTGGCATTTCTGCCAAATGCTGCATATCCAGCTGGAAATTTGGAATTGGCCAGGGTGGCTTCCTTGGACAGAGATGTCTTCACCAGTACAACCAGTACAACCAGTACCCCTTTCTGTGAACACACACATTCATGGACACACACACATATTTACCCACAGGTGCATTATGATCATGGAGGTCTTTTGCTGGGATGGTGAGGTCTAACAGCCAGTCTAACCTCAGGTTGTCTCCAGGGTGGGTGGAGAAGAGAAGACCCCCTGCTCACACCCTGCAGGGTGGCCCATCTGACCATGGGACCTCTTTGTGTTCCCTTGATGGGGAGCTGGACAGTCACCCTGAGAGATCTATTTCCCTCTGGGGTCCACAAAGGTCTCCTTGAGGTTGCCCATGGGATCATCCCAAGTGGTCACGAGGGCAAGAGAGTCCCTCCCTGCCATCTGGTGTGATGGGACATGGAGCTGCACAGCTCTAAGCAGGGTCTGTGTCAAGGAGGGTTGCAGTGTGCTGGAACAAGATGAGATAGCCCAGGGCCTCCAGGGTGGGGAGTGAGGGGTTTAAACTATTTCTGTTTGCCCAAGGAAAGATTTCCCCACAGTAAGGAAAAAAGGGAATTTGGCATTTAAACACAGTCCCACAAAGGGAAGCTGAGTTCTTCCAGCCAGCCCAGCTCTTGGCACCATGGGTTAAGGTCTTCAGCCCGTATCTGTCCAGCCCTGGACAGCTGTACGGCTCAGAAAAGTTCTAATTAGAGAGCAGTTAGCACTGTAAATTGTTGCCCTCTGGGGTTTGTCTGTCAAACCCAGGTGGGATCATGACCTCAGCCCATGGAGCAGACACCCAGTGACATCAATGCCAAGTAACAACCATTTATTTAGCAGGAGAGAAAGCAATGCAGTATACATTTGGATTTACTCTGTATCTAACGCTTTTTGCATTGGAAATGAAAGGTGTGTGAGGCTTTGCAGCAGCAGTTTTAGCAGTAAGGAGATTCCAAGCAAATTCCTAGATTTAGAAGAAATGTTCATTGGTCTTTAATGTCAAGGTCAGAAACGCTGTTTAGCTGCCATGGCCTGCACAAAGAAAAAAAGAAATATCAGATTTTCTTTCTGCTTATACTCCCTTCCTACTTACTGTCAGTCCATGTGTATTTTCCTCTTGAGCATAAGTGTTTTCCAAAATACCTAATATCTTGTGTAGACATGCTGGGACAGCCCTGAGCACTCATACCTGTGAGTAAGAGACATATCCCTATTGCCTCAGGAAAAGAAGGAATTGATATCGGGGTGAATGCATTCATTCCTGAATGAAAATAGAAGGCTGTTTTTCCTATGATAATTTCTTTTTACAACAGCGTTGCCCTTTTTGCACACACTTGAAGGCACTCAAAGATCTGTGCTCACCCACACAGCACAGCAGCCCAGTTCTGGAAATACCAAACCCTGATATTTCGCTTTGACACAGGAGCTGGAAAGGGATCAAACAGAGCTGAGACAGCACAAGGTTGACATATCTGATGGTATTTTATCCCTCTTGCTGGGGCAGAGCATGGTGCATGTCTCAGGAGAAAGAGCACTGTGGAGTTCAACCTACTTGGGTTTGTAGAATCATAGAACATCCTGAGTTGGAAAAAAATCCACAGGGGCCATCAGTCCAACCCCAGACCCTGCACAGGACACCCCCCTGATCCCACCATGCACCTGAGACCTTTGTCCAAACACATCCAGGGCAACACACAACACTTGAGCAAACACATAACACTTGACTGTCCTCATGGCATAATAGCTTTTTGTCCCTTATGTCTAATTTAAATATTCAGTAACACCTTGGGATTTAGGACAGAGGAATAGTGTTTGTCTGCTCATGATGCACATGAGCCTTGGTGAATGTCAGACTCACCATTTGCAGCAGGAGCGGAACCCAAGGCAACTTCCAACTCTGATCTTTTGGAAGGGGCACTTTCCAAAGTGACAGGTCCCTGTTCTACAGAGAAACATTTCCCGCTGGGGTGAAGACAAACCTGCAAAAATAACAAAACATTTCCTTCCCTCTCACTCTGCAGGGCAGGGCAGTGCAGTTGAAGTGTTTCCCACCCCTTGAGCAGCCTTTGCCACCAACTTTCCTTAATTAGCCCAGATTTGGTCACTTTGAATGGTGATGTAAGAGGTGAGTTTACAAAGCAGGTCTACACCTTCCAGAAGGGGGATCTTAAACTCACAGTGCATATAAGTGGAGGATGAAACAGACCTCCTGACTCATTGTCCTTTACCTTATGGGAAAGGGTCATGGATCCAGAGGTTTTAACACCAGTTCCCGGTCCAAAAATAGTTGGCCAGGCTTCATTTTCATCTACATGACACTGCTGACTCTGTTGCTATTCAAAGATCATGGTCACCAGAGCCACCATCTGAGGTTCCTAACACTAGAGCACTTAGTACAATCTTTTCAGGGAGACACCAGTAGTGCAAAATCACTTTCCTTCAGAAGTCATAATTTCTCCATCTTTGAAACAGATTTCAGCACTGAGTTTTTTGATTAATTGCTATTTGGATTCTAGCAATTTTAACCAGGAGTGGTTAAAGAGTGCTTGGGAATTTTGCTTCAGGTGCACAAAATTCCCTTTCTTGCAACTCTTTCCCATCTTACCTGGAGAAACTTGGAGTGTCAAGAAGAGGAGAGAAAAGAGCAGGTAAAGGATCTTCATGTCTGTGGATTCTCCCTGTGTAGAGAAAGGGACCAAGAAAGATGTTTGGCAGACAGTCCCTGGGATCTGCAATGTCCTGAACTGTACAAATAATGTGGCAATAAAAATAGTTGTCATCCAGAATAGAATCAGAGAACCCCAGGATGGTTTGGGCAGGAAGGGACCTTAAAGATCAGCTCGTCCCACGCCCTGCCATGGACAGGGACACCTCCCACTAGACCAGGTTGCTCCAAGCCCCATCCAACCTGACCTTGAACACTTCCAGGGTTGTAATCTTAAGTTTATTTTTAGTTAAATGTTTTATCTAATAAATTAACAACATTAAGCAAAATTAGGTGACTATGAAAGGCAAACTTACAAAGTTTATAAAGAAAAAAATACCTCATTTTGTAATGTTAAAATTTATCAAGAAATAACAGTGGAGATCAATTTCTTTAAAATCTTTGGTCTTAGTCTACAGGCAGTAGTTCTAGGATGGAAATGTGCAATCAAATCAGTTCCCATTTGATAAATAAAATTTGAAAAGCAAATGTGATGCCTTCATTGGAAAAATTAACAGTTTAAAGTAGTATCAGCAAACTAGGATGAGACAGCCTAGAAGGAGATATCTTATGGATAAAGAAGTGGCAGTTAATGTTGTATCTCTTGGCATCAGGGAATGTTTGGATCTGTCATAAATTATGTTCTCTTAAGCAAGGAAGGAAAACGAGGTTGTGCTGAAATGTCTGGTTTCTGCAAACGGAATGGTAGAGGGTGGCCCAAAACAGCTTTGAAATTAATATTAGAAGATTAGACAAGTTTTTTATATAGTGGAAAATATCAGGAGAAACAAGTAGACAAAATTAACAATTCTGTAAATGAAATAAAGTTCTTAACATAGAGACATAGATGAGACATAGCAGATATATAACATATTATATAATATAAATATGTTATATGAAATCTATTATATGTTAAGTATGAATATTATATATATGTAATGGAAATAGATAGAAAGTTAGAGAGAGAGAGAGAGAGATATTCCTGTTGAAGAGGCCACCAATTTCTTTGGACCACAGACCTCTCTAAAGTAATCAGATCCAGCCAGATGGTTTTTCTACACATTAGTTAGCAGAATATTTTTATCCAGGTATTCTGGGTATTTGTACATATTTGAACTACTTCTTCCACCTGCCCAAATTTCAGAAAACCTAGATATACCTTTCTTTAATAACATCGAAGTTAATGATGCAGCATTTTCTGGTTTTGTTTTGGGGATGGATTCTTGAGGAAATACAGAAGCTGACATTGAAAGAAAGACTGAAAAGAACTGAGATGTTACCAGGTATCAGGTGAGCCCAGAAGCCAAACAAGACTTGCTCTTGGTCCCTTCCCTCCAGAGGACTTTGACTGTGGGGCTGAGATCCTCTTTTATAAGGTGTTTCCAAAAGGGACTGAACACTGCTTTATCTTCCTCAGCTATGCATTGAACCAATAAAAAACTTACACCTTTTTTTGGTGGCATCTAATCCAACCAGAAACGAGCTGCTTTTCACTTCCCAATGACAAAACAGGGTTTCTCTCTCAACCTGCTGAAACTTTTTCTCTGGAAAATCCCAGGTTATTCGTGCAATACCTCTTGTGACACTCCAGTTTGTGTAAGACACGTTAACCCACCAGGGTATGTGTCAAACATCTTGGGACACACGTTGAACTGTCTCTGCTCAGGAGCAACATAATCCCTTGCAATGCAAAGCATCTGAGTGTTCCTCTGCACTCCCAGTCAGTTTATTTTCTATTCCATAAGTACAGAATCACAGAATGGTTTGAGTTGAAAGGGACTTTAAAGATCATCTCATTGCAACCCCCTGCCCATGGCAGGAGGCTGGAACTGGATGATCTTTAAGGTCCCTTCAACCCCAGGGCATTTTATGATTCTAAGATATGAAATAGTCTTTTAGATCATATTTTACTTTGCACCTCACTTCAGTCAACAAAGAAATATTGTTCATGCAGTATTTTAATATGACATATAATGTACTTCATAATCATCACAAAGATGATACATTTGCTAATTTGAGTGACTGGTGTTTCTAATTGACCAAGACGTCTGCAAATGACACCACATCTTGCAGAACATTTTGTATCAATATTAAACTTAATTGCTTTAAATGCTGACTGCTTCATCAGTGAGTTACTAGTGAAGCAATTTTTTCAATTCTCTATTAAGTTCTTAAGTAGAATCATAGAATAGCTGGAGTTGGAAGGGACCTTTCAAAGATCACCTAATCCAACCTTTCTGCAATTAGCAGGGACATCTTAGAACAGGTTGTTTAGAGTCCTGTCCAAGTATACACCATACAGAAGTGCACAGAAGTGTATATATATATATATATATATATATATATATATATGTATTGAAAACCTGCCTAAAAATTAGTTCCCTTAAAGGTATATCCTTACATAGCTTTTTATTCTCCACATACTTTTATAAGTGAACTGTTTCTGCAGTAAGAAAAAATAATAATTGAATTTCTGGAGTGTCTATGAATTTCTGGCCCTGAAGCTGAAAACAGAGGGAATAAAATTGCAAAAGTTGAAGTTGCTTCACCTCTTGCCAGGAGTTTGTGGTTAACTTGCCTACTGACTGTTACTGTTACTCAACCCAATTCCTCAAGGAAACAAAGGGGCAGAGTTAATTTTTGCTGTGTCCATGGCCCTATGTGCAAGCAATGTCAAGGGCTTGGCTCTAACACTGAGCATCCTTCACACACAGAATTTATTTAATATAGATTATACATGGTCACAGGCCCATTGGTACCATTAAAATAACTCTGTCTGGACATGGGGAAGGAAGAAGCAGGGGAGGGATGGAGCATTTGGTTACCCAAATCTCATAGGTTTGAGGGAGGCCTTAGCAAGATTTTTGTTTGTGGCTCTTAGGGTGGATAATCTTTCCAATTTCACCTGAAGTTCCTGGTTTTAGGAGCACAAAAGAGGGAGTTTTATGCACCAGGAGGGATGTATCAATATTTTGCTCTTCACAACCTCAGTGTTTTTCTCCACTGCCCTTTGCTGGTAGAACTGTTATACACCAGAGCACAGTACCCACTGTTGACTTGGTAAGTAATTCTCTCTACAGTCTCCTTTCTCATTATTTTTGGTGCAGAGGGAAACTCTTTTCACTGGGAGATTCTTTTTCTCTAAATAACCTTTTTCTTTTGTTTTCTTGTTTCATCAAAATTCAGAAGATGAACCAGCTACATTTCTCTCTATCTCCAGGGCAAGTTTTCACTCCAAGCTGGAGTTCAGTAATGATGTCACATTCCCTCACCCATTTCTGGTCCAGTCCTCTTCAGATGAGAAACATTTTTATGGGGTCAGTATTTTATGTAATAATCCAGTGCTGAAGAGCTGCTCTGCCTGATGCAGGTGGGGTCCACTATCAAGGGAAGTGTCCTCACACTGAGGCTGCAGTGTCAGAAGGAGAATTGTCCTTCACCCTTTTTAAATCAAGATGTTTGGACAATTTTGCCAAGATCACTTATGAGAGAGGAAGGAGGATCTTATCCCCATCTTAGGAGTTTGTATCTAGCACAGAAGCTGAGGCAATTAGGAGCAAAAAAGAGAATCGCAAACTCTGCTCTTAATAGTTTTCTCTTGGGAGAAAAAAAAGGGGTAAATATTAGGGACCAGTTTCAGCAGTGTTACCCCTACTTAAAATGCTACTACACCTTCCTGCTGTTCCATCCCTTGCCTCCAGAGGACACTTCGTTCATGACAATGATCCTCCAGTCACCTGGAAGTCATTGTAGGCAGGCATGGATGGAATACCAGGAGCAGCAACAGGCTGAGCTGAGTAACACTGCTGCTTGGGGACTGAGTTAACCTCAGACTGCTCCTCAGGGGCACAGTCACACCATCCCTTAGACTCCTTCAATGCTCCAGCCCAAATTCCAGTCATAAGGCATAATCAATGCAGAGGAGACCAAGATATGCTTTGATGCCACTGTAGAGTGTTTATTATAGAAATTCCTCTAGGGTAGCTGCAAAAGTTGCCAGCAGCAGTTGCACTGCCAAAGTAGATCCACAAAAAGGGGGATAACCATGTTTAGGTGTTCTACAGTCATACATAAATTTGTGAGGCGTGTGCTACACAGACAAAGTTTCGGCCTAAGTAGAAAATCATAGAATATCCTGAGTTGGAATGGACTCACAAGGAATATCAGTCCAACCCCTGGCCCTGCACAGACACCCCAACAATCCCACTCTGTCTCTGAGAGCGTCATCCAAACACTCCCTGAGCTCTGGCAGCCTTGGGGCTGTGCCCACTGCCCTGGCGAGCCTGGTCAGTGCCCACCACCCTCTGGGGGAAGAACCTTTTCCTGATATCCAGCCTAAACCTCCCCTGACACAACTTCAGGCCATTTCCTCAGGTCCTGTCACTCGTCCCCAGTGAGAAGAGATCATCTGAATCAATAATAAAGGGATACACAAAATGTATTTAGTCAAGTTCAAGACTTTAATGATTATGTCGTTATTTTAAATGAACAGGGAGAAATTGTGAGATTAACATCTGTGTGAGCAATTCTGCTTTTTATCTTGTTTTTGACTTGACAGCTAGTTAAAGGTACAGAGGTATCAGTGCAGAGTCCAGTCTCTTGATGTAAGGACCACACTGTGACTGGCAGGCGTGATCAAAGCTCCTTCACACAGGCCATGTAGCCTGAAGTTTCTAAAATCCACAGAATCTCTGTAGACTGAATCATATTTTCTAGAGACAGATGGCAGGAGTGATCTCACCAAACTTCAGGTGTCCTAAAGGGAAGTATCTTCTTTAATTGACAACTCTTTTATAGATTTTTAGCTGAAGTACAGACATTTATAATAGGACTGCTAGGACAAAAAAATAAATAAATAAAAGTAGCAGTAAGGATAGAAGAAACCCAGAAATTTTGCATGAGAGGTTGTGTGACAGCATGCCCTGCAAGCTGAAGAGCCAGAAGCACTAATTCTGCAGAGCAGCATAAATGGGAGCTGTGTCCATAACAGAGGCAACATTTTCCCTTCAGAGGTTTTTTTACATATATTGGCACCTCTCCAAACCCACCCAGCAAGTCAACAGGGGTCAAAACCATCTAAGTTTGGTCACATATTCCACTGGAAACTGTTCTGTGAATATTCAGCAGCTGCTTCTAAGGAGGAGATAAAAGCCAAATCACCATGTTGGGCATCCATAACTTTTGGAAATACATCTCTTAATCTCTTTTTTCTTTCCTTCTCTGTACCTTTTTATCTGTTTGTGTCACTCCCAGGGATCTGATGTAATCCAAAAGGATCCTGGTTTTCCCTTGCATAAGATTCTCTTCTCAGATGCCTCCAGGCCTGAAAGAAGCATCTGGAGATACCTTGTCTTTATTTACACTGCTGGGCCATGAAGGCAAGGAAAAAGAGACCTAGAACACAGATTCTGTCTCTGACATCTCAGTTTAAAATGCCATAATACCTTCAAAAAGTAACCTGGATGTTACTGGAATGTGTAACTCAAGCCCCCATGAAATCATCAGAGAGAGAAGCAAGGCTATGTCTCTGACAAAGACACAATGGTCACTAAAGGAGTGTTCCAGGAACGTGGCCATTGGGAAGCAGGGGATGGGATGACCTCCCTTTACCCTGACAGTGCAGTGGGATGCCAGAGGAGATTTTTCCAGCTGTAAAAGCCACCAACCCAGCTGTGTGTTACTGGTCATGATAGGAGCAGTTCTATGAACTATACCCTCCTTCCCTGCAAAAAACACCCAACATTCAACCACACAAATGCCACCAGAACTGATTTTATTAAAGGAGGGGAAATGTATGGTTGCCATAATGTTGCCTGGTTCATATTTATGCTGATGTTTGCTTCACTTCAAGGGAAGATCATGAGAGCCTTTCATTGCAGCAGGAACTGCTGCCCCCAGGAGCGATGGGATCAGGGTGATTCAGAAGCCATTGGATAGAAGCAGAAAGGACTTCCAAGGGGAACCTAGGGAGTCTTCAGATTCTCCACCCCCTGCATGGTGAAGAAGAGCCTCAGGTTATCCCACCTACAGGTTTTCTGCAATGTTGTTATCCCTGTCTAATGGCCCCACAGCAGAGACTGCCATGGGATGTGAATTCCCTCTGAGTACCCTCTATGCCAGCACACCTGCCACTGGAGAAGTGAGACAGGGTGGTGACAGGATCTGTGCCTCTGAAATGCTGCTCCAGAGAAAAGATAAGGAGCTTATCAGTCATTCCCACAGTGATCACAGTGCTTCCACATACCTTCTGCAGCAAGAAAATCCATTCTGACATGTTCCAATCCAGTAGTATGGACGACGACATATCCCTGGGAAGCACTGTCCATTTTGGGCCCAACAAGTACTATCTTGGCTTTGAATGAAGGGCTGACCTGCCCAGCAGAAAGAGAAGAGCCACTTGCCATGAATATGAACAAATATGGATGCACTCACTTTCTCTACCAAATCCACTCTCTATCCCCTTCACTCCTTACCTGCAGCCCCTTGGAGCATCAGGAAGAGGACAACGAGAAGCTGGTAAAGGATCCTCATGGCCACAGCTGGGATGGGAATTCCTTACCTGTAATGAGCAGAGAGCACAAGCTCAAATGACACCCTCCTGACTGGGAAATGAGGAACAGCTTAAAACATGCCCTGAGAGACCAAAGCCAGAATCTCATAAAATCCAGTGGATTTGGACAAAGAACGGTGAAAACTTCATCCTTGGAGATATTAACAATTTCAATGAATGCATCTCTAAGTAATCTGTCCTAATTAACACCACTTTGAACATGGATTCAGACTAGAAATTCCTAGACTACCTTAAAACCTAAAGTATTATGGGATTTTATAATGTTTTGGTGGTGTTGTTTTAAAATTATTGATTTCATTGCACTGAAAAAATTATATCCCAGGTCTCTTCCACACCAGGTAGGGTACTCTGTTACCAACACAGACCCACAAATTATTCCCCTTCAACCTGTTGCAGTTCACAAAGTGTTCAGAGACAGAGCCATTCATCATCCTTAGAAAAAATAAAAAAAAGGCATCTATATCACTTCAACATTCATTAAAGTGACAACTCGAAATGTTACTGGCATGCAGGCAAGATTTGTGGCTCAGAATGCAGCACTCAACTGCTGAGCTGGCTGGCTCTTTTTCTGTAGGGAAACTAGACATTTCTGTCACTGATGCCTTAAGAGAAGGTTTCCAGATCTCCCTTTCTCTTGGAAATCAGCAAACCCAGTGTCCTCCTGCAAGCCTTGCAAGCTGCCAACTTGTGGAGATCAGATGCATTCACTGGAGTAATGAGAAGGAAAGGGTTAATGAAAGCAGAGACTTAGACTTGAGATAAAAGGAAAAGGGGAGTATAAAGATGAAGAGGTGAGGGTACCTCTCCAGAGCCAGGCAGAGTCACCAAGTGCAGGAGGTGGAGGATCAGCTCTGCTCTCTGTCTATTCTCCACTGGGTGCACCAGCCCCAAACACGCCTATAAAGGGTTGGGGATATTGGCAATTCAGCCTTGGGCCAATGGAAAAAGAGCCTTTTCTGGCCAAATTTGTGCTGCATGTCAGTGCCTTCCAATGAGAAAGGAAGGCCCACCCTGAGGCTGCTTTCACCACAGAGCCCCTGATCTTTGTGCAACCCATCTTAGAGCATCCACGTCTGTAAGAAACGTTAGACCACAGGGTTACATAAAATACCTGGGAACAAGCAATGACTGCTCCTTCTGCTCCTGCAGGCTCTGTATTTGTAGAATCACAGACTGGTTTGGCTTGGAAGAGACCTTAAAACTCATCCTGTTCCACTCCCTGCCATGGGCAGGGACACCTTCCACTATCCCAGGTTGCTCCAAGACCCATCCAACCTGGCCTTGGACATTTCCAGGGATGGGGCAGCCACAGCTTCTCAGGGCAGCCTGTGCCAGGGTCTCATCACCCTCACAGAAAGGAATCATTATTCTGCCTTTGGTGTGCAGCTTTGTTGTCCAATTTGCAGCCACTGCATGGTCATTGTTTCACTTCGTAACATTTTGTCCTTTTTATCATAGATGTGTGGCTTGAAAAATCAACATGGGCTTACAGGGAAATTATTTTGGAAGTAGGGTAATTTTCTGGATAGGGTGGTCCTGGAGAAGAGACCTGAGTGACACCAGGTTTTATGGACAGTAACAGCACTTGTGATGTTGAGTTGGAGCAGGAATGCCCAGGGACTACTTGGTTATGGATTCTTTATGTGAAAGAAAAAACTAGGCTTGCCTTAAGATGATCTTTAAAGTCCCTTCTAACCTAAACCATTCTATGATCCTGCAATTCTTAAAAGATTCTGGGACTATTCCTGATTGAGACGACCCATTACTGCAGCATTCCAGAACTTGTGTGAGCTGCTGCTGCTCTTAGGTTGGGTCATGTGTCTAAAAATGTTTAAAACCATCCTGTTCTAGAGGAGGAGGAACTTCAAACTGCTGTGAAACCCTAGAGTCCTGAATTTGCTCTTTGCAACAACTGTGTCCATGAAATTATGTCCCACTGTAATAAAAATAAATGTGCAAAATTTATGTGTTGCTGGCAGTGTCACCAACTTCTACTGGTGGCTGTTTTGGTGCTCTGTAGATCTTCTGGACCAGAAATCTTGCTGCCCAGAAGGGGGGCCAAAATTGGGTAAAGAAGGGGACAGGAATGGGATGTTGCTCTCTACAGGACTCTTTGTGAATGATCTTAGCAAAGCTTAGCACTGGAAATAACTTTCTCAAGACCATCTCTCAGCTTTATAGCTGCTTGAGTGTCCTGAATAAAGAGGCAGCTCAGATGTCCACCTTCAGGTTATCTAAACACAGGATTTGGTGTCAGCTGGGTAAACTCTATGTGGGCTAAATCATGGCTTTGCAATGCAGTGGGTGAAGGACACATCAATATCACTGCTGCTCTGGAGACACACAGCTGAGTTTCTGCTCTCTGGTTCCCCGAGCAACACTTTCATCCTTGTATTTCAGGGGCTTTGGAAGCAGCTGGCAAACCCTTGTTTGTTGGGGTCTTTGCTGAGCTGGGAGTCTCTGTGGTGGGGGAGGCGAAGTCCAGCCCAAATTCCTGGAGGGAGCAGACAGTGTACTCCACTTTCCTGCTCAAAACTCCAGGCAGCAGGTTGGATTTCCAGGCAGGTTTCCAGAGGGCTGGCCAAGGCCACTGGATGGTCAGAAAGGCTGTTCCTGGATGGATTTCATGCCTTTTATTGCAGATTGTGGAGGTGCTGTGAGGACAAGGGTTGGGCAATCGTACTAAAGGTCTGTCATCCTGCCTGTCATTTGCACAGAGGACGCTGGAGGAGGAGGATGCCAGAGAGAAGGTGAAGGATCCTTCAGGTTGTCTGGCAGCATCCCATCATCAGAGGTAAGATGTGGCACGACAGAGGTGATAGATGGACACACAGGATTTAACCCAGTGGCCTTCACACCAATTTCTACAGTGATTTGGGGCGCTCTGGGCTGGCTGAGATCTCCTCCTGGGGCTGGTGGACAAGGGTCAGGAGAGAGGAGACCAAGGCAGGGAGAATGGATGGGACACAGGGACATCTCAGGCAGCACTTGTCTAAGTGTGGGCGAAGGAATTGTGGCCTGAATGTCCCCAGAGAACAAAGGCTGTGGCCTGCTGAGTGATAAAATGCCAACTGAGATTTAAAAGAGTCCTTCCACATGTTCATATTAACAACATTTTATGTATAAATATATCTGTGTTAGTGTGGGTTTGCTAGGAGGGCTGTAGAGAGAGGGAAGAGTGAGAAATATCATTATAGAATAGGTTTCACTTTAAATAAACAACTATTTAAATTACCATCCTGACCATTCCTGAATAAATCATGGAATAGACTACTTTTCTATTTGCATGTTCTTCAGTAAGATAAAATACAAAGCAATTCAGAAAATTCAGCCTTTATTTTTCTTAGAATATTTCTTATAATATTTTAGAATATTATAAATTATAAATACATACATATATACACATATGCAGGCATACAAATATATAAATACACATATGTTCTTGTATATGTCGTCTGTATAGAAGAAGGATGTGATTTTTGGAGCTCCAAACTGCATCTTTGCAGTACAGCAAAGAAAGGGAACTGAATAACTCAGCTGTCAAAATGCTTTCAGGATACAATATTACAATGTTAATTGATTTGCAATATTAATTCTTTAATTACACGTGTTTAACTGCCAAGAAACAGGTTAGGGAAATGCATCACTTTTGCAATCTTGAATAGCCAAACAATATTTAGAGTCAATATTGTAATTAAAAGAACCATTTAAGTATAATACTTAAAATATTTAAAGTAAGTTTACCATCAGGTGTTAAAAAACAAATAAAATTAATTAGTTCAAGATCTTATTTCAGTCCTGATTCGTATTTGAGGCTGGATTTGTTTTAACCACTTGGGGCAGGTGGCACAGTCACAAAGTGGGAAAAAAGGAGCAATTTTATCCTATTCAAGCTCCTTTTCAGGAGGTGACCCCAAAAGCTCAGTTCAGAGCTCTGTGCCTCAAAGAACTCATTTATTCATTTCAATAACATCAGTGTCTATTTCTGCCTTTTTACAGTTCATCACTTGACTATTGACATTTTTGTTGGTTGTTTTTTCCAAAGAAAAAAAAAAACAAAATTCAAATAATAGAAACAAATGATCCTGCTCATTAAAAAGCATATATACAAATCCACATTCCATCAACTAAAATATATGAATGGGATTTAAAATAACTGCCTCTTTCTGGGTGGTCAAAGCACCTATTTTGATTTTTCTTGTCATACATTTTGGGCTTAAGTAAAGAGGATTTAGGGCATCTGTGGCACAGACATTGGTGATTTCTAGGGGCAGTAAATGTGTCCACATCCCCAGGCTCTCATCCTCTGTCCCCTGCTTCCAAGGCAAAAGGAATACCACATTCCTTCTCCCTGGACCTACCTCCGATCCCTCTTAGGTTCAATGTTATTTTAAGAGCAACAGGTGTTTTGTTGTCCAGGAAATCCATCCAGGAATCCATATCAGATTGGAAAACAGGAAAGCCTTCGAGGTTGGCCTGTCAGAAATCATCATTCACTCACATACCGATGCTGGGAATCAGAACACATCAGTAGAATTAAGGAGAAAACCCATAAAACCCCGCTGGCAGAATAATTCATGTGACCTCAGCTGAAGGAGGCTGCAGGAGAGGAACTTCAGCACCAGCTCTTCCTTGCCACCTTCTGGGAGTGAGGTGGCCTGGGTAGGTGGATGATCTTTGGACTACAAAGGTGCTGGGCTTGTTTCTAGACTCTCAATAAGATCACAATCAGAAAAAAAACACACCTCTTTTACTGGGCTCACAGGATGCCTTCATAGTTCAGGTTATTCTGGTGCTACCATCAGTTTCTCAGATCCAAATCCTCTGGGGACACACATTTGACCAAAACATGTTTTGTGGGGGTTGTTTCCTTTGGCCACCTCGAAAGTGGATGCATGGATGTGGGTGCTTCCATGAATCTTTAATTATTCAAACAATAATTTCTTCTGGCATAAGCAGAATACAGATGTGGTAAATGCAGGAGAATGAAAGTGTGACCAGAAGGTCAAGGGAGGAGATTCTCCTCCTCTACTCCATTCTTCTGAGAAAGACCCCCCACTTGGGGTCTGCAGAATAAAGACATGTTGATGCTGGAGTGAATGAAGTAGAGGCCATGGAGATGCTGCAGGGCTGGAGCCCCTCTGCTCTGGAGCCAGGCTGGGAGAGCTGGGGGGGTCACCTGGA
>JAWWEE010000105.1:113352333-113362593 GCA_035221455.1 Xenops minutus
AGGGCTGGAGCCCCTCTGCTCTGGAGCCAGGCTGGGAGAGCTGGGGGGGTCACCTGGAGAAGGGAAGGATCCAGGGAAACCTGAGAGCCCCTTGCAGAGCCTGAAGGGACTCCAGGAGAGCTGGAGAGGGATTTTGGACAAGGGTCTAGAGGGACAGGACACAGGGAATGGCTTTCCACTGCTACTGGTTAGATGGGATATTGGGAAGGAATTCTTGGCTGTGAGAGTGGTGAGACCCTGGTGCAGATTGCCCAGAGAAGCTGTGGCTGCCCCATCCCTGGAAGTGCCCAAGGCCAGGCTGGATGAGGCTTGGAGCAACCTGGGATAGAAGAAAGTGTCCCTGCCCATGGCAGGGGGTTGGAACAAGGTGGGAATTAAGGTCCCTTCCAACCCAAACCAGTCTGATTTTGTGGACATGGAGGGTTCTCACCTGGCTTTCACACAGGAGAGTCATTCCCAAAACTGAGCTTCCCTATTGTAGATACCCAGAGGCTGTGGAGGCATCTCCAGGGCTCAGACAGGACCCCTCTGCAATCAGCAGCAGCTCGTGGCCATGGCACAGCCCTATGGAATGAGGTCCCTGCTGGATCCAAACCAGCAGCCTTCAGTCCATGTCCCAGGACTCCTCTTTCACTGCCCACCATGGGTCGATGTGTCGTGCACAAACCAGGGTGCCGTGTGGGGCTTTTTGGAAGAGCCAACTCATGTGCCAGAGAAAGGGCAGGGAGGTCACGAGTGGTCACCACTCCTCACGGGCTGCTGGGAAGTGACATTTCAGCTGCTGGGAATTGCTGTGAGAAGTCCATGTCCTTGGCCAGCTGGTCTGTGGCAGCTCAGTCATTAACAGAAGTATATAAAGACGGTTGTTTTGGGGCAAGACACCACTTTGAGAAGCCACCCCTGGAGAGGAACCAGGTAGGACAGACTGGCCCCTCTCCTGATGCCCTCTTGGATGAGCTAAAGGTGCAGTTTCCACACCAATTTCAACCAATGAGGAGAAAACCACATAATTATTTTTATAAAATTCATTTCTTGCCTAAAATAAATTCATCATCCAAGTTGTATAATTTTGAAGCTCAATTAAATCCTCATAAACGTCTGAAATAGACAATGTTTGGTACTTCAGTATTGCATTTGGTTGATTATTATAGTCAATAATGGTGATTCTTAATTATTGTAGTAGTGTGTATTCTTTTCAAATGTAATTGGATTCTGCAGCAAGATAATGGTGGAGAGACACTTCAGGGCTTTCAGCTGGCTCTCATAATACAGGTGTTATGGGGAGAAGGGAGGAAGTTAATTTTCAAGGAAGTTAATTAGTTACTTATAATTTTATTTTTTTTAGGATTATAATATTCAGAATGTATAGGATTCAAATATAGGCGTCTTTTTCACTAAAGCTGGTATAGGCTATTGTTGCAGTTGACTGAAAGAAAATCACCATGTTAATCTAATTCTTTTAAATTTTATAGCCATAAATATATATTTTTTTATCTTATTCAACATGTTTTCAAATATATCTTTCCTTAAAACTCATATTTCAATAGTATAAATGCATGACTTCTTTCTGATTTTCCCTTGGTAGCTGTTGCATTTGGTGGCATTGAATTTGGAAATGAAGATCTTTTCCCTTCTCTTTGCTGTTCTCCTCCTAATGCTCCAAGGCACTTCAGGTAAGAGTTACACAAAATGTAAGGAAATGCAGAGGGAAAATTGTGAGTATGGAGTGACAGAAATAGAAATATAGAAATAGAAAAATAGAAATAGAAATAGAAATAGAAATAGAAATAGAAATAGAAATAGAAATAGAAAGGATTTAAGTCCCTTTTGCCCAAGGCCAGCTAGTACTTTCAGCATGTTGGACCCACTTTACCCATGAACAGACTCCAGCTGGATCCATTGGATGCCCTGAACCCTCCCAGTCTGGAAAACAAGGGAATGTAACAGTGTGGATCTGCCAGCCTGCAGGCAGACTAGAATATTGCTGCCATGTCATAACCCAAATTGTTCCTGGCCTTCTTTGGGAAGGAAAACCAATGTTCATTTTCATCCTGTGCAGGTTTCATGCGTGCCCCCAATAACGAGGTGCAGTGCAAACAGGCTGGGGGGGTTTGTTCCAGCACCCCTTGTCCTCCACCCAACACCAGGTTCTTTGGGCGCTGCCAGCAAGGGGTCCCCTGCTGCAGGACTGTGGTGAGTTATGGATGGGATGATCCATAGAATCACTGGGTGGTTTGGGTTGGGAGGGACCTTAAAGCTCATCTCATTCCAACCCCTCTGCCATTCACAGGGACTCTTTCCACTAGACCAGGTTGCTCCAAGCCCCATCCAACCTGGACTTAAATGTTTCCAGGGATTTCTTGGGGTCATTTGTTCATTACTAATTTTCACACATGCAGTCTGCCCTTTAGGTGCAAAACTCCTCCAGCGAGGGAGCAGAGACTCTACTCTCAGATATAGGATCTCCTGAGGATTTCCTCACTGCTTCCCTCTGTACCACTAATGATGTAGCTCAAATGCCTTGTGGGAAAGGTCACAGTGAAATCTCTTTGGCAGAGAGAATGAATTAGCTAGAGATGAGCTCTGCTGTTCCCACTAGCTGGGCAAAACTGCTCACAATGAGTAATACTGTCTCTTAGTGTTCAGACTGTCAGGAGACCTGGGACTTTTGGGTCAGGTTCACAGAAGAACACACGTTCCACATTGTACATTCCACATTGCAAAGTCTGCCACGTGTCCCAGGAGAGCACCCTGAAAGCCATGTTGTTCTGCAAGATGTTTTCTCCAATGTAATGTTTTTCCTTTTTTTAGACTAAGCCAAAATATTTGCTCATTGTTTTGAGCAACCTGGATGAATGGAAGGTGTCCCTGCTCATGACAGGGGTTTGGAATGAGATGAGTTTTAAGGTCCTTTCCAACCCAAACCATTCTGTGAATTTATGTTTTGGTTCTTTTTTTTTTTTTCATTTGTTTTTCCCTTGACCTTCTTACTGGAATCCTAAAGTTCAGCCTTCATCTTTAGTCTGATATTAAACTGCATAAAAATTTACAGTTTGCTTCCACTGATTCTAATATTCCATTTTCTGTTTCTTTTTTTCTTGCAAGATGCTGAAAGCATCCTTATTTTTGGAGGCTCTTATTTAAACTTTGTTCAATATCAATAGCAGAGATGTTAAAAACAAAGCACAAGCAGCAGAAATTCCTTTCTGTGTCAGAGATTTCAAGATAAGTAGGAAGTTTCAGGTACAGGCACTGGTCAATTCATTATTAAGTAAAATAAAAAATCAATTTATGATTAAATTTCAGCAGTAGCAGGACTGTGAATATTCATTCAAGCACTGAAGGTTTGGATCCAGGAATATCTACTCTTGGTGTTTGTTCAATCCCTTCTGTGTTTTTTATTGAGATGCTTTCCTGGATTACAAATCTGAAAGTTTCTTCCCTTTTTTTTGCAGTATGATTAGTGACCCCTGACATCTCAGATGGCCTAAGCAGAGCTTCTGGAAGTTTAAGAGATGCATCATCTCATTGGAAAATCGAAAATGCCGAGCATAAAATATGCATTTAACACACACATGAACACACCTAAACACAAATGACAAAGAGAACAAACTCCTCCACAAACAGCCTTAATGACCTGAAGGATCTTGAAAGCAATTCTTGAACCACCCAGAAGAGACCAATATTTCTCATTCTTTAAAATGTTTTGCTGTTGAGATTATATTGTGTTGGCCAACAGCTAATCCAGAGAGATCACCAACATGCAAAGTCTGTCCCCATGAGAGGATTCAGAAGAGGGTCTTTCTTTGGCTCTCAGAACAGCTATTTTTGTTTTATTTTCTTTTAGAATCAGCAATAATGTGAATAAGGCTCCAGGCAACACTGAATGCTCAGCAGGGGAGTTTGTACTTCATAGTCTGCATATCTCAATAAATTTTCGTAAACTTACTCCAGAAGAGTTGTGTTTGGTCCTTATTCCTGTGAGGAATTCACTTGGTGTGTGTTTGTGCCGGAGGATCTGGCTCTCATCTCAGCTGGGGTGTGAGATGTACCATGTGGTTTCTTATCCAAGAAAGGGAGAAGGAACCAAACCCAGGTATGGACAGGAATGTGGTTTGGTCCTATTCATTATTAGGTTGATCAGTAACAGTGAAGAATAACCTCAAGGTCAGGTTGGATGAGGCTTGGAGCAACCTGGTCTAGTGGAAGGTGTCCCTGCCCAAGGCAGGGGGTGGAACAAGATAATCTTTGAGGTCCTTTCCAATCCAAACCATTCCATGATTCTATAATTCTCCAAATACCCTGTGACTAAGCTTGTGGGAAGCTGGCACAAACTGGTCACGTTCAGCACCAGTGGCAGTTCTGAGACCATCCATAGCAGCTCCTGGCACGGACAACATGGACCTTTGAGTTGTCATTTGTCTCAAATCCTTTTGGCCTGTGCATTGGCACTGTGGGATTTAAGGATGGGGAGGATAAGGAGGGGATGAGTCCATCTCTTGGTGCAGAGACTCCAGGCTGATGGACACACAGCCTACTGACTCCAGACAAAAGAGTGCAGGGAAAAGCAGTTTGACTCCATTAGGATCCAGAGAAATAAAATTCCATTAACATGATTCTGATCTACACTAATAGGGACAGCAGGAGCAGAATGATGTGAATGTGGGGAGGCAGCTTCAAGACCTAAGGAAATTGTCTTTCTTCCATCCCGGGGTTTCCTGGCATTGCTATTCCCAACATTTCAGGCTGGGCTGGCAGATGCAGCCCTGCAGAGGAGCAGAGGACTGAGACTGTCTCCTGAACCCCAGTCTGGTGCCCTGTGCTGGCATGGCAGTGGGAACAGGATGACTTAACAGAACTTAGTGACACGTGGACTTAAATTAGCCTAATTTAGCCAAAATTCATTTATGAGCTGATTTTTATAGACAATAAATACAACAAAAGCCATCCTGACACACATGAGCAAATATCAGCAATGGGGTTTCACAGAGCTTGCTTTTATTAGAGTTGAAGCTGCAAATATCTTTATTGGAGTACAAGAACTCGTTCTCAGGTCTTCTTGTGCTCCTGAGGGCCTTCACCCCCATGGGAAAGGCTCCCCAGGATTGCACCAAAGACAGGATCCATTGATGTCAAAAGATGGGAGATGCTTCAGATGTCCAGAGCTCTTGTCTGAGTGGTTGGTGAGGGGTCCATTTTAGGAACTGGGTGTCCTGCAAAGAAAAGTCAGGTGGTTAGCTCATCCACCCAACTAAGAAATTATACCTGCACACCTCAAACTGCTGGACACATAAGATAACTCAGGGGGTGAAGAGCAACTGGAGATCCTTGTGATCTGGACCTCTGTTTCTGCTCATAAGACAACCCAGGCAAAATAGAGTGTGTGGCTGCCACCTCTCAGCACACAGCACAGCTATTCAGCTGTGGCTGCTGATGTCCTACAATACCTGCCAGGGTACAATTTAAGGCTAAAACTAGTTTTGAATTAAAGACCTACACTGGAGAAAGTGACTGTTTCCCCTCATTCCCTCCATGCCCTACATGCCCTTCATAGAATCACAGAATGGTTTCTGTTGGAAGGGACCTTAAAGCTTACATCATTTCAATCCCCTGCCATGGGCAGAGGCACTTCCCACCAGCCCAGGTTGCTCCAAGCCCTGTCCAACCTGGCCTTGGACACTTCCAGGGATGGGGCAGCCACAGCTTCTCTGGTCTTTTGCTGTATTGTTGCAGAGAACACTGGGTTCATCTCCACAGCCACCAATTACTGCAGGAATTCCTGCCCCATCCAAGTGGGACAACTGTCCTTCACCCCCAAATAGCACAGCAGTGTTAAATCTGACCTATGCCTTAGTTTTCAGTGTCCTATAAGACCTTCCTTGGGAACAGGAGCTTGGGCTGTGTCACTGTTCACTTCCAGAACAGGCTGGCACTGCTTGTGACAATGCTCCACCGCAGCCTAAGGAGACAAGAGATGCTCTGCATGTAGCACTTTGTACCACTTGAAGGTAAATGGAGGTGGCAAGGAGCCACCACGATTTCCTGCAGGTATTGGGCCTTCAGGAAATTTGAAAATTGTGGACAACCAGGCTGAAAAGACAACTCACTTGTAAAGACAGATAGTAAATTGGAGAGAGCTCAGAGAAAGCCCCTACAAAGATTAAAGGGCAGGAGGTATTGATTTACGTAGGAAGATCAAAAGAGCTATATTTGTATATAGTAGTTTAGCTAAGTGATGACTAAGTGTTTAACGGGAAGAGTTTGAAGGACATAAACCCATGAAACCAGAGAGGGACCATTAGGGTGAGTGCAGTGAAGGGAGCTGAGCAGGAGCAGGGGAAGGGAAGGAAGGGGAAAGAGGGGGATCTCAGCTGCCTGCCCACAGATAATCTCAGCAGGGAGGTGTCACTGCCCCACCGACACTGAGCCCCAAGGCACATTTGGCAAACCAGTTTCCCAAAGCTTCCCAAGCCCCCTCCTGCACTCTGCTCATACAGCTCCTGCTCCAGTGCAGCTCATGCCCTCCCACAGCATCCAGGAGCACATGGGAAGCTCCTCCAGGGAACCCAGGGTGCCATCAGAGCCCTCACAGCCCCCCAGTACAAACTCTGAGCCCTGGGACTGCCCTGGCTCACACCACACCACGGACAGAAACAGGAACAAGGCACCCATGTATCTGAAATCCACTTCTGAGGACCCCACTGTCCTGCTCCATCCACTCCAAGGCCTAAGCAGTCCATCCCCAGTCTTTAAACTTATTTAAACATGTTTGGAGCTGTCACTTCTTGCCTGGAAATACTGTTTGCAAAGCCTTTCCCTGAGTGTGGCACAAAACCTAATCCCTCTGCATGGTCCAGTGACATCCCAGATTGCAGGGGAGCTTCTGCTTAATTCTCTCTGCCTTGGCTGGGTTACTCATGATTTGCAGGGCAAGGGCTGGGACCACAGCCAGATTACCCAAAGCTATTCTGCTTCTCGAGATAATTCAGACCCAGATGAGAAAAAGGCAGTTAAAATGACTTTATAACAAGTGAGTTACCCTGACCCTCCCTCTGTGGGCTCAGGTTAGGGTCTCCCTGGTGGCAAGGGACTGACTTCCCTCTGAGAAGAGCAGCAGGCAGGGACATTGCAGAGGCTGGTGCCTTGGAAATCCTCCATGGAGAAGAATCCTGTGTGCATAAAACACACATTTCCCACCCTGGGGTGAGCCCCAAGGCAGGAGGGTGTGCAGGGCTGGAGCTGGGAAGGATCTGGAGCCCACAAGTTTCATTAACCAGCTGCATTTTTAAGTTACCTCATAGTGTGGTATCTGCTTACTCTGCCAAAGGCTGCAGCTCTCCACCCCAGCAGTGCCTGCCCAGCCTTTCAGAGAAGGCATTTCCTACCCTGATGGAGAAGGGAAGGGATAGATAAGTGAGAATCTGATAAGAGAGCCTGATTGAATCACTCTGCCACTGCCTCAGATACCCTGAAAACTTTATGGCCTCACTTCTTAGCCTGAAAACATCCACAGAAAGCTTTTGCTCCAGGATCTGCAGGGCCATCCAGGCAGTTTAGATCAATTCCAATGCTCTGTTCTTGGCCACATCATTCAGCATTTTATCCACCATTTGGTGGAGTGATTCTCTTTGCTGGGAACATTTATAGACAGCAGAAAGGGAGGTCACACAGTAAGCAACGATGAGAACAGGGCAGGTTGCATTGGAGGTTAAACGAGATCAGATACCAGGGGCAGGATTCATGGCCCCTTATAGAGCCACTAAATACATTTTTCTCACCCTGTGGTATCAGGTGTCAGCAGGGTCTACCCCAATCGAGGGCCCCTTGATCCATGTGCCTGAGCACGGATTGAGGAGGATAAACATTCCTACGTGGCTGAACAGGGTGACACAACACACGGCGTGGTTTGCTCAGACACACATGGGCACTTGACCACGAGCTGCTCACCCTGATCTACACTGCCAGGGCACAGCACTGTGGATAAAGGTAGTCTGATGCAACCAAATGCAAGGTAACACCTCTGGGAAGCAGGAATGCAAATTGCAGCTCCTTGCAATGTGAGAGATTACCTCAGAAAGCACCACTGCAGGAGGACTGAAGATGCTGCCCATGGAGTAAGGGAATATTCATCCAACAGGGACAGGAGCTGAGTTTCCCCTGACACTTGTACCCTCTCTTACCTTCTATTTTTCTCCTTCCTTTACCCACATTTACATACTCCATGTGAAAAAAGCAACCTTCTCCAGCATTTTGCATGGAGGCTCAGAGAGCCCTTGTACAGAGCTCAGCATAGCTCTGCATTGTCAGAGCTTTCCCAGGAGGTCTGGCATGTCCACACAGAGAGGGGAGACTCCAAGGAGCATTCCAAAGGATTCCATGCACACAGCTGAGAGCTGGAACTCCTATCTCTGCTCAGCCTGTTTAGTTTGTCAGAGTTGCTTAAGAGATCCCAAGATGTCTAGACATCTCCAGCATGGAAATATCCTGGGTTACAAGGGACTTCCCAGGATTTTGACAACCACACGATGAGATTCAATGCCTGGAAGTTCAGGTCAGATAAATCCCAAAATACAGTGCAGTTTCCAGCAGGGAGGGCAAGCAAACACTGGAGGAGCTCTCAAGGGTGTGGATCCTCCTCCCTTGACACCACTGGCCCAGCAGGAGATAACTTTGGGAGAGCCAGGCTTTGATCCAGCTCCTGGGAGAGAGGATCCAGGCTTGAGGGGAGCAGGGTTGGATGGCACAGGACATCCCTCCGTGCCCCTGCTCCCTTCCTTCTCCCCTCAGCTGTGACCAGAGCAGGAAATTCCATGTAATCTGCTGCTCAGCCTTGGACTCCTCATTAAGCCACTCACTCTGGTCCAATCTCACTCCCCAAGACCTCAGCTGTTGCCTGCACACATCAGGAAGGAACTCATTTCTTTTCTTCCTCCTCCAGGCTCGTTTGGCCAGACAGATGTTGCTTGCTCTTTCTTTTTTTTAATCTCCTCACCTTCCTCTGAATTGTCAGAGCTTGGCTGTGGCTGGAGGCAGCACGCTGGAGGCACAGCCAGGGTTTGTGGACGTGTCAGGAGAGGGGGTCACCCTTTTCTGAGCCCTTTGGGATCAGTTAGTGCCACCTCACCCAGTGACCTGCTGTAACGTGGGCCACATGGAGGTTCCATGGAATTTGGTGACAAGGGTCAGTGTCACACATGGAGCTCTGTACATAACCTGTACATCACGTGCTTGAGGCTGTCAAGTGACACCTCTATTCAGAACCTTCCAGGACTGCCTAAATAAACATATGTAAGAGTTTAAATTCAATCTCTCCCCTGCCCTGTCCCCTGCAAAACTCTTTGATGACTAAGCCCATTAGGGGAGGAGCAAATCACTTGGAAATGTCACAGCTGATCTCTGCTGACCTTATCAAAGTGCAGGATCAATACACTGACCCCTTTGGAGCAGCAAACCTTAAGCAAGAGCCAAGGAGAAGCAATTAAAGCAGAGTTTCAAGAATGAGAGTGGGGGGATAGAAATAGCCCCTGGTCTGGCTCTAGAGAGTGAAAAACAAATGAGCCAAAAGTACCGGTGATGCTCAGAATTACCATAGACATAATTAGTATTTGATAAAGCAGCAAATAAAACATAACATCCATTCATCATGATGACAGCTGCAAAGCCATCTTGCCAGGCCCTCAGGAGTCAGTGGGGGGATGTGCCTTCAGCACTGCAGGTCCTAATCCTCACTGCCAGCTCAGGGAGCCCAGCGTGCTGGTGGCTCCACAGGATGCTGGTGGCACAGCCAGGGATGGGTTCTGAGCAGGCAAGGCATGACCTTGTGCTCCTCATGGCCTGGGTTTGGAGCATGGAGGGGTATCAGTCTTGGCAGCAGCCAAGGAGCTTCCAGGGAGCCCCTGACTTCAGGCACACAGAGACCTTCAGGCATCCTGGAAAGCTAAATGGCCTTTCCTGACTCCTGGAACTTGGCCAGCTCCACCATCTCATGCCTGCAGCAGTCCCTGCCATGGCCTTGATCTGGGCAAATTATTGCCATTCCAAACAACACCTCGTCCAATCTTGGGAGATAGCAAAGCCATTTCAAAAGAGCCTTCAGCCAGAGGTTCACTTCGTGTGTTCAGCTGGAAAAGAGGAGACTGAGGGGAGAGCTCATTGCAGGGAAAACTTCCCTGTGAGGGGCAGAGGAGGGGCAGGCACTGATCTCTGCTCTGGGGGGACCAGGGACAGCACCCAGGGAAGGGCTGGAGCTGTGTCAGGGCA
>JAWWEE010000105.1:113362693-113374689 GCA_035221455.1 Xenops minutus
CAGGCTGAGCCCCCCCAGCTCCCTCAGCCCCTCCTGCTGCTCCAGCCCCTTCCCAGCTCCGTTCCCTTCCCTGCACACCCTCCAGCCCCTCAATATCTCTTGTTTGAGGGTCCCAGAACTGCCCCCAGCACTGGAGGTGTCCCAGCAGTGCCAGCACAGGGGGACAGTCACTTCCCTGGTCCTGCTGTCACACTATGGCTGGTTACAACCAGGTGCCATTGGCTTTTTCACCCACCTGGGCACACCTGGCTCATGTTCAGCTGTTGTCAACCAGCACCCCCAGGGTCTTTTCCAGCTTTCCAGCCACTCTGCCCCAGCCTGGAGCGCTGCAGGGGATTGTTGTGACCAAAGAGTAGGACCTGGGACTTGGTCTTGTTGTACCTCACACCACTGACACATCAATGCAGCCTGTCCAGACTGCAGAGCCTTCCTACCCTCCACCAGATGAACACTCCCACCCAACTTCGTGTCATCTGCAAATTTGCTGAGGGTACATAGGTAAAGATATTAAACAGGACCAGCCCCAGTACTGAGCCCTGGGGAGCACCCCTGGTGACTGGTCCCCGCTGGATGGAGCTCCATCCATCACCACCCTCTGGCCCAGCCATCCTGACAGTTTTTAACCCAGAAAATAGTGACCCTGTCCAAGCCATGAGCAGCCAGTTTCTCCAGTACAATGCTGTGGGAAACAGTGACAAGGCTTTAGTGATGTCTTAGGAGATACCTAATCTACTAAATGGGACACCTTGTCATAGAGGAGATTAGGTTGGTGAAGTAGCACCTGCTTTTCCTAAATCTGTGCTGGCTGAGCCTGATCCCCTGGTTGTTCTTTACATGCTTCATGAAGGCACTCAAAATGAGCTGCTCCAAAACATTCCCTGGCACCAAGGTCAACACAGAGGACCTTCCATTTTTTCCCCCATCATGTCATTTTGAGACCTGGAATGAAAGATGCCAGAAAGAGACCACTGGAATGGCTGTCAAGGACCTTGATTCAATAGCTTGAAGATTGTGACTATGAAAGAAAGGGAATTATAATAGGAAAGTCATGGATTCCCAAGAGCACAAGAATATGTGTTCAGCACTGGGATCTAATGAACTTCTCTGCACGTGCACCCTTTTAGCCTCCATCTCATCTATTTCCAGCCTTACCTGGAGCAGCCTGGAAGAGGAAGAAGAGAACAGCAACGAGGAAGAAAAGGATTTTCATGGCTGGCAGCTGGTAGTAAGATCGACTTTGCAGGAATGGAGACAACACCAGTGTGGACAGAAGCTGTCCGAGACCGAGCACGGGTGGTGTCTCTGCTTATAAAGGCTCAGGGACAGAACCAGGGGGGTGGGGGAGGTCATTGCCCTGTTACTATAGAGACTGGTGATGTATGAAGGTGTTGCAACCTACCCCATTAGAAGACGCCTGACCTGAGCAATAATCACGTCTCCCAGCTGACCTGAGCAGCCAAACCACCCTGTGCCAGCTGGTGGGCTGCACCCTGGAAGGGCATGGGATTGGAGGAGGAGGGAGGTGGGTCCCTGTGGTCCACAGGACTGTAAACCATGCGGAACTGATGGTGCCCTGTGGCTCCTGGCCATGGTCTTGTGACAGCCTGTCCTTCCCCCCAGCCACCAGGCACCGTGAGCAAAGGCAGGACAGCGTGAAGCAAGGAGAGAACAGACCCTCCTCCCTGGAGACAAGAGCATGCAGTGACAGGACAAGTGGGAATGGCTTCAAACACAAAGAGGGCAAGTTTAGATTGGCTATTATAAGACATTCTTTACTGTGAGGGTGGTGAGGCCCTGGAAGGGGTTGCCCAGAAAGGATGTGGCTGCCTCATCCCTGAAAATGTCCAAGGTGAGGCTGAATGGGACTCTGAGCACCCTGGTCTAGTGGAAGGTGTCACTACCCAAGGCAGGGGAATGGAATGAGGTGAGCTTTAAGCTCCTTTCCAACCCAGCCCGTTCTGTGATAGTGGTGATGAATGCAGGAAAGGATCAGAATTTTAGTCCTTACTTGGACTGGAAGTGTAGGGATGCAACTGAGGAAGGCAGGGTAGGGCTGAAAGGGTTGTGGATATTCTTCCTCCTGGCTCTGAGTTTGGCAGCCACAGTAGTAGCTCCAGCCCCCCAGGGGTTTTCCAGCATGGTTCACAACTCAGATACTCTCTGTATTTTATAGCTATGACTTCAGTATTGGATTTCACCAAAACTTAAAGAAGAAGTCGTTAGATGGAGAGGACTGGAAAGGACAACACTGCGTTTTGCGCCACACTCCATAGGAGACTGCATCCCAATTCCCCTCCAGCAATCCCTGAGCTGTGTCCTGAAAATGCTGAGGGCATGCTGCTACAGGCACTGAATCCCTACACCCTACTTTGATGGTTTGAACTTTCTTCCAAAGCTGAGCCTGCGTGAGGAGTCTAAAACTACTCATTCTTTGCCCAAAATTACCTCGGTTTAATGGCTTTTTCCCTTGCTGCCTGTCACCTTCCTGATGTGCTTATGAAGGGACTCACACCTCTCTGATTTTCATAGAGTCAACATACCAAATATCCACTTGCATGTGATGCCTCCACATCTCTTATCACCTTGTAACATATTTCTGCATCTGAAAATAAAATCTTATTTATTTTTGTATGCCTGTGAAGGACCAGCTATAGATAAGATGGACCAGAGGAAGTGTCATCAGAGCTTTTAATACTTGTGCTTGCTTCCAAGAAATGCCACTCTTGAGACAAATGAGAACTTCAAGTGCACTTTTTTTTGGACAAACAGTGTGAGCCAAAAATCATTAATGAAACCAAGTCATGAGGGTGCTTAATTATTTACTGCTTCAGTGAGAGCAGCGAACTGAAGCAAAGGAGAGCAGTAACAGGAGGTGAGCTCTGTCTGCACACAGAGGGCAGAGAGCTCTGTGTCTGGTGAACTGGCTGCTGCAAGATGGGTGTAGGGTATGAAAGTGCTTCATTTAAAAAAAAAACCCACACATTAACTTGGTATGTCAGGATTAGGATTTTAGAAACAAGCAAAAATCTTCTTTACACTTGTGGGCAGATGAGGAGGTTGAGGAAGGACAAGAGGATACAGGTGGCAAAGCAAAGAAATTCCTGCCCATGCTCTGTGAAGGTTTGTCCCTGCTCAGCAGGCTGGACAAATATGTAATTGTGGCAGAACTGACAGGGCTGGCAGCACTGCCAGGGCCCCCTGAGGCCCAAGGGAAGGAGGGGAACCCTCATTTATCTGTCTCATGTGATGGGCAGAACACCCAGAAGATGCTTGGAGTGTCAAGCTCACATTTCTCTCCCTTTGTGCCTCCCAGGCTGCCAGTGGTGTGTTGCTGTGATGAAATTCTCAGGGAATGTGATGAGGAAATGGACCTTCAGACCTCTGCCAGGAAGCTGTGAGAGCTGAGGTGGGCACAGGCTCTTAAATGGGCTGATGTTCTGTCACCTCTCCTCTGATTTCCTCCTGAACATGCAAAAAAGAGGCCAGTCTTTTATATTAAAATACTCTCTGTCTGTGTGTGCACTCAAAATTAATTTTAAACCAAGCCATAGGGAACACTGACCAGCTCTTTGATTCCTGATCTGTGAGACAGGACATACACACAACCCCACAACCCAAACCACCCCGAGCACCTGCTCAGGTTTCAGAGAGGCATCCCATCCATGTGCACCCTCAGCTCAGCTTCTGGGAAAAACAGTATGGATAAAAATAGGGAAAAAAGGGTCTAGTCCATGATCATAAAACACAAGTGACTGTAAGGAAACCACCAAGAGTGGAATTTGCTTGTAAAAAATCCAGTATTAAATGAAGAAGGAGAACGTGCTTTTCTACTCCTTGCATAACTCCCCTCCTGCCTGTCCCACGAGGGGCAGGGGTGTTTGTTTTGGGGAGTGAGGCTGCTGAGCAAACCCTGCTGGGCTTGTGTGTCACCATCACACGTCATTCAATGGTCTTTGGAACCAAACAATGTCAGAGAGAGGGAATGAAAGGGGAAACAGCTCCATCCTCCTCACCTGCCTCCCCCAGCAACAGCTGGAGAGTGGAAGCAGTGCTTGTCCCAGGGCCAGGCTCTCTCCATGGGAAGGTAAAGGTAAATGTGCCTGAGTTGAGAACAGCCCCATGAAAATTGCTTGGCACTGAGGAAAGGGAGCCTGAGCAAGGTGCTCCACTTCTTCCTTCTCCTTGAGCACCAGGAGAGGATGCTGGCAAAGAGCCTCCAGTGTGTAAAGAAGCAGCAAAGCTGTGACTGATGGGATGCTGTTGATCTTAAGGTGTCTGTGAAAGTTAATATTTGACCTGGTAGCAAAGAGGTGGGGGGGAGATTTTGTATGAGACCTGTCCTTGTGAAGAAAAGGCATTCTGTCTGCCAGAAAGAGTAAATTCATCTCTTTGGCTCATGGATCTTTCAGGGAACTTGGGAAGTTTGCCTTTTCACCTTGGAAATTGCCACTTGTGGCCTTTCTTCTGGACTGTGGGAAAAGGAATGCAAATGTCTTTGGATCTGAAGGAGATTCCCTGCTTTTAATTACAATTGTTGGGGAACTAATCTGCTGGATCAGAAGGAGAGAATTAATTTAGTGACAATCTCCTCTGGTCTAGGAGTAAATAAACAGGTGGCAGCAAGAAATGGTGTTGAGTTGTCCTGTCCCAAAGTTAAGGGCATGGAAAAAACAACAGTGAAGGAACAGGTATTTAGAGACACAGTGAAGGTGACAGTGGGTGGAGGGTACACGATGTTCATTCTCCTTGACAGAGCACTCAGTAGAGGCTCCTCATGCTTCAAATCAGGTTTCAGTGGGGGAACTCCAGTCTTAGTGACTGACGTGCCTGTCCCAGACCAGTCAGAGGACAATCTCCAGTGTGTGTCCTTGCCATGGAAACGAGATGTGAGTCACCAATCAGCAAATTTTTGGAAAATCCATATTCCAATCACCATTTTGAAAACTGGTCGGTTCTTCAAGTGATCAGGGAGGAGGTTTTCTGAGGTCCTGCATTAGCTTTTTGAGGGGAACATCAACCAAAAAGGTCTCTTTTCTCCCACAGATTGGACACTATCAAAGGGTTTGGTTCTTGCTGATGTCCCACCAGCCCTCCAAGGGAAAAAGTCCAAGGTGTCCTAGGAGAGATAGGGGAATTCGGAACTTCTTGGGAAGAACTCTCAGGGGTCACTGCAGGAGAGACAGGTCAGAAAACTGGTCTGGGATAAGCAGGTCCCTGTAGGGCCATCAGCACAGGAGAGCTGTGAGAGCCATCCTGCATGAGGCCAACCCCAGGCTCCTCTCAGGGTCATGGGGACTGCAGAGGTGAGATGAACACTCAAGGGGCTCTGTAGAAATTGGGCAAAAATAGAAGAATGATCCTGAAGTGAGGGTGGCTGCTGCAGTGAAATGCAAGACCTTGATGAACATAAGGTACAGCATCTAGAGACAGAAATGGAGACAGCCCTGTTTGGAGTAACATCTCTGTGGCTTACACACTAGAGATGTACTGCATTGAGAAATAGGAGGGAAATCTGAGGCTCAGTCTCTTCTGCATTGATCCAGATTTAATACCAGAGGTTTTTTTCAGGGTGTTGTGGTGTAAGCCCAGCCACAAAATCAGTCCCACTTCTCACTCACTTTTTCCCTGGTGGAATGGGAAGAGAATCGGAAGAGTAAAAGTGAGACAACTTGAGGGCTGAAATAAACAAGGATTAATAGGTAAAATAAAAAAGCTGTTCAAGCAAAATAGAACAAGGAATGCATTGACCACTTCCCATAGGCAGGCAGGTGCTCAGCCATCCCCAGGAGAGCCGGGCTCCAACACATGTAAAAGTGACTTGGGAAGACAAAGTGCCATCACTCCCAATGTCCCTCCCTTGTGGGGTTTTATGGCTGAGCATGACACCAGATGGTCTGGAATATCTCTTGTGTCAGGTGGGGTCAGCTGTCCCACTTGTGTCTCCTCACAACTCCTTGTGCACCCCCAACCCACTCGCTGATAGGGTGGGGTGAGGAGCAGGAAAGGTCTCGACTCTGTGTAAGCCCTGATTAGAAGTAGTAAAAATATCCCTGAATTTTCAACACTGTTTCCAGAACAAATCCAAACCATAGTTCCATACCAGCTACGGTGATGAAAACTAACTCTATCCAGCCAAAACCAGCACACTGGAGAAACTTGAGGGATGCAGAGCAGAATCATCCATGTGTGTAGCAGTAAGTTGAGCGTGACCAGGTTATAGTCACAGAATCACAGAATATGCTGAATTGGAAGGGACTCAACAAGGATCATCGAGTCCAGCCCTTAGCCCTGCACAAGGACCATTCCCAAGAGTCACACCCTGTGCCTGAGAGTGTTGTCCAAACCCTCCTGGAGCTCTGGCAGCCTTAGGGCTGTGCCCACTGCCCTGGGGAGCCTGTTCAGTGCCCACCTCCCTCTGGGGGAAGAACCTTTTTCTGAGATCCAACCTCGCCCTGCCCTGACACAACTCCAGGCTGTTCCCTGAGGTCCTGTCCCTGGTGCCCAGAGAACAGAGATCAGTATTAAAAACAGGTCTGATGTTTCAAAAAGCAGTCTATGTGTCACTCCAAATCTTGTTCTGGGGTGAGATTCAGACCACATCACTGTGTTTGTGAAGTCGTGTGTGTGTGTATATTTTTTTAATGCATATATATATATAAAGTTTGCAATACTGGAGGTATTTATAAGTTGCCAATTTGCCATCCAATCACTGTGTATCAAGAGCTGCCTGTACAGTTTTTCACACTCAACTTTCAGTCTTATCATCCTGAATGCTTTAGTGTCATCATCAAAACTGGTTGCTGCTTTAGCCATTCCCTTTTCCAGATTACTTGGGAATATGTGAGACTGCACAGACTCACTTGTTTAAAAATATTTCATCCATGTCTGAGCCTTGAATCAAAACCACAGAGAAAATTACTGTTAATAACAACAAAGATCACAGGTATTGCTTTAAGAAGACATTTATTGTTGTGTGAGAACAAAATAATAATATATATATTGCTTCACATCCTCCAAGAGCTGCATGAACCTGAAGTGATTGAACATCCAAACACCCCTGTGAGGTAGGTTGGAATAGGTGGCCAAGGTGCCAAAGTGGCTTGTGTGTTAAAAGCAAAAAAGGGAGTGACTTCAGAGAGGAAAAACCCAGATCTCCAGAAGCAGTGTGCTAACAGGACATGCCCTCTGGAAGCTTCTTTTAATGCTCATTTGCAGGAGGGTTTAGATAGAGGAGGAATCCATCAAAATCACCTCCTCAAGGCAGTAGAAATGTTGCTGGTACAAGGGCACTGACCCAGGAAAGCCTTCTCTTCTTATTCTGCCAAAATCCTGCAAGGATACAAAAGGTCTTGTTACTTTGCTGAAGTGTAGCCTAAACTCGATCTCTAAATCCTTAATGCCTGCTCATCACCTTTCAAAATCAATGTAGAGAGTGGGTTCAGCCTGCAGGTTTAAAAACCTGCATATATAAACCATACCAGGTCTGGGGACATCCAGTTCACAAGAATTAGGTCACTGGCAAACTAATTGTACTACCACTAGTAATAACATTTTTATTCAGCTCACCCCAAAATAAAGATTGGGGGTTTAATGGAGTTACTGAATCACACAAGTCTAGTGCCATTTGAAGAGTTCTGAGGCATCTCCTTGGCCTTCAAACATCTTTTGTGGAAATCAGTGTTTTTCCATAGGTCATGAGCAAGCCTTCTCAGCCAGACATGTGGATATGATTTAAATACTCTGTGTCACCCCAAATGCCACTAAACACACTGAATCAAACTCTTTGGGTCCAATTTAAAAAAATTCTTTTCAAAAACTTGGTTGGTTGAATCCTGAGCTGGAAAAAAGAATATTTACTGTACCTCAGAAGACACTGTTTGTTCAACTACTAATGTTCTATTGATCAGCTCAGCTGAAAATATGACAGCCCATATAAGAAGAGCTCTAATCCTGAATATTGACATCCAGCAGTACCACATGTGGGTGCATTCTTTCAAGAAAGTCTGTTTCTGTAGATAAAATTACACCTAAACACAACTCAAGAGGTCTTATTCCTTCCCCAGCCCCAATTGTCCTTTGATTAGGCCTAAGAGATGCCTATAAAGAAATTTGATGTTGGAGATCTGCCATCTGCCCCTCCCAGTGTATTTGTTGCCAGCAGAAATTGCTCCCTGAAGAGGATGAGCAGTCCCAGAGGCTGAGGGCTCACATCCTTCCTTTCCCATAGTGGGTAAGTTCTGAACCATTTACTCTCCTGAGTTCCTAAGTGGGTGCTTCCTTAGCATCTTGATCTGCTAAGAAACCTCCCACTATTGGAATGACTTGGGTTTCCTGAAACCACTGGTTGACTGAAGATCCCCATGTGCTGAATAAATGCTATGACACCTCTTTCCTATGGCCAGCTCATCACACTTTCTTCATTTTCTGGGAACCCTTAAGCACTGGAAATTCTATAAATAGTGGAATAAGGAATTCTGTAGAATTCAAAAAATATGGATCTGAGCTCTCCCTTTATTTTGAGCCAAGGTCTGTCCTGTCACATCCATGGCTGAGGATCTCCCTGAACATCCTTGCTGGGATGAATTATGTCACCACACCTGTCCTCTTAATCAAAAAATACAGGAACTTCTCCTAATTGGGCACTAATTCAGTGTGTGTGGCAGTCACTGCAGCTGGCAATGATCATGTTGTGGTCATTAATGGAAGAAAATCATTGCAGCAATTAAATGCCTGGACAATAAGTTTTATTCTAAGCTAAAGAGCATTCCATAAAAGCATGTTGAAAACCTTAAGGAAAAAAAAAAACCTGTCTGGCAGGGAAACTACAGGCATTATTAGAATGTGGTCTCCAAAGTCAAAGGTGAAATGCACACCCAAGCCTCCACTCACTGACAAATTCACTCTTTCTTCACCTTTCTAAGAGCTGAGCAGTTGTAGGGGGAAGGAGAGATGGGAAAACAATGAGAAGCAGAGTTTTGTGAACATATTTCCCCCTCTAAACTTAAACTTTTGAGGTGATTTTGGAAATTAAAAGAACAGAAGGAGGGCAAATTGTTTCCCCTTTTGGGAGAAAATACTGTGAAATATTTTCCTAATAATTTCTCGAATAAACTTCCTTCTTTCCCCCCCCCCCCATCAAAATTTAAAACAAAATGAAAAACAGTGAATTCTTGGAAATTTTGATCCCCTGAACCCTTCATCTCGTACAAAACTTCCATCCAAATGAATTGTGTTCTTAAACATCCTCCCCCTGCGCTTTCTCATGAAGGGATGCCTTGCAAGCCCCATGGAGTTGTGCAGACTATTGGATGAAATAGTGAATAAAACAGCAGGACAAAAAACCCTCCCTCTGATGCCCTTCAGCCCCTGTGGCACCTACTTTGAGCAGCAGTTCATCATCCCCCCGTGGCAGGACCCGCTGGCAGTGAAGGTGGGTGGGCACATCCCGGCACGGCAGAAGTTTCCCTGTCTCTTGCACTCTGCAGTGTCAGGGAAAATGGGGTCTGCAGAACCTGCGGGAGGTGAAAAGGGTTCAAAACATCAGTTTTCAGGCTGAAATGATGAAGGGTGAATATTCATTAAATCACGTGTTGCTTTTTCAAGAAGATGTCACCGTCAGCGCAGAATCTCTTGGACCCACCCACTGCATCATCCCAATGGCATCAGATTTAGCCTGTCAGGTGATGGTTGGTTTTTTAGCTCCTATGAACACACTTTTGCTTGCAAAACCTCCTGGTTTTTATAGGATTTATTTTGCTTCTCACCTGAAGTAGCCTGGAAGATGAGGAGGAAAACAGCGAAGAGCAGGTAGAGGAGCTTCATGGCTGCTGGTCTCTTGTGGACTCTGAGGTCTGCAAAGTGCCAGTGGTGGATGGATCTAGCTTGAGCAAAGGCTGGGAAAGACACCCTGTATTTATAGGACCCTTGGGATTGTGCAAGTGTGACCACTGAGTGCTTTGTCAATGAGTAACAGCAATGAACCTTCTGGAAAGGGGCCGATTATCCCCCTTATCGCAGGTGGCAGAGAACATGTTGCAATCCCCAAGGGTGAATTTCCACGTAATGTGTCAGTTATATAATGTGACCATCAGCCAAGCCTGACCGAGCTGCACCGATTTTCATGGCTCTTGCAGACCTGTTTCCAACACAGGCACTGGGATGGGTCAGGCAGGAGTTTTGGAAGTCGTTCTCCATTGGAGTGGGGTCCCTGCTTTGACCTTGGATTCATCACTCACTGACAATTCACGTAACATTTTGGCTCTGTCTCCCCATCCCTGTCACCAGGTGGATGATGTCAAAGGCAGAGGAAAGCATTGCAAAAGACTTCAGATGATGCAACTGTTCTTCATCACTTTCTATAGAGGTCTCAGGACAGCCTCACTCACTTCAGACAGCTGACACAAAATCTCTCCCTCCCTCAATCCCCACATATATCATAGAATCTTAGAATCAGAGAATGGCCTGAATTGGAAGGGACCTTAAAGATCATCTAATTCCAACCCCCTGCCATAGGCAGGGACGTCTTCCACTAGACCAGGCTGCTGCAAGTCCCATCCAGCCTGGCATTTCATCCCACATCAATCCCCTCTGCCCTACCTTCAACCCCATGGCACAAATTCTGACCTCTTTGTGCTCATTTCCTGTTTGTCAGGAGTTAGAGTTCTGACAGATACTAATATATCTCTTTCCTTTTAAAGAAAATAAAGAATTTCATATATGTGTACAAGTTTGTGATGCAATTCCAAATGTTACCCCAAAAGGTTGGGAGAATGGGCTGATTCCATAAGAATCTTGGCTGACACAATGACCCAGAGTGCAACATCTTTTGGGGCTTCACTTCAGAGCACAATCCCTGTGGATGTAAATTTTCTGAGAAGGAGATCAATGCAAAGAAGGTTCTTCATGAAATCCTGTGCCTGTAGATGCCAAATGACCACATCTTTGCACCCGTGGGAATCCTCCCTTTGCCCAAACACCATCACACCCAATAAACAGGTTTAAACTCTGCCACAGCCCAAGTGTCTCTGCAATTCCTGCCTCTGACATTCTGTGGTTTGCTTTCTTATTACCTCGTTTATTATGTTTAACTCGGAGTTAATGGTACTTTTGTTCTAAGAATTATTCAAAGGATGAAAACATTACCCGTGTTTATGTTTAACCTCAGTGCTCGTGGGCAGGCTGGAGCAGCAACAAGGTGAGTTACTTCAGTGTTTATGCAGCAAATAACAGTAAGATAAACACCTATTTCCCTCTTCCACCCATAAAATCTAATTAACCAAGAAATGTCAAGTGTTCTTTTTTTATCCTTTTTTTTTTTTTTTTTTGGTAACCTTACCTTGGAAATGATTTTTCCCTTTTCCAGCAACTCTCCAGCTTTCCTCAGGAGAGGAGAGGAGGGTTGATTTGTCACATGTCTCTTTTCTCTTTCAGTGAGATGTCAGTGGGACCCTCTGAAGGAGAGGCAGACACTTGATCAGCAACACCAGCATGAACAAACCCTTTTGTTTTTAAAAAGACCCATTGAAATGTGAATTTTCCCTGTCTTCTTCCCCTGACAGAACAATGTGGTGATATTTTGCAAATAGAAATGTGGTTTTTTTGAGCATTCATTGCACCATAAAACATCCCTGTTAGGGAGGAGTCTTGCTTTTTCTCAAATAAAATCAGAGTGTGGCACTGGAGAAGGTGGAGATCACTCTTTGCTATCACATGCAGTGATGCTTTCATAGCTGTACCATTTCCCACCTGTGGGATGCATCAAATCCATTATCAGAAAAAAATTGTTTTAATTTCACTGATAAAAATTGCCATAGCATTCAGATTTTGCTGAATAGCCTCCTTTTTTGCAGAAGGAAAACAGCCCTTTAAGAAATAAGGAAGAAGTTTATTACAACAAATAAAGTGGTAAGACATTGGTACAGGTTGGGCAGAGAAGCTGTGGCTGCTCCATCCCTGGAAGTGTCCAAGGCCAGGTTGGACAGGGCTTGGAGCAACCT
>JAWWEE010000105.1:113378664-113391496 GCA_035221455.1 Xenops minutus
GGCCCTGGCACAGGTTGTCCAGAGAAGCTGTGGCTGCCCCATCCCTGGAAGTGTCCAAGGCCAGGTTGGACAGGGCTTTGAGCAACCTGGGATAGTGGAAGGTGTCCCTGCCCATGGTGGGGAAGTTGGAATGAGATGAGCTTTAAGGTCCCTTTCAACCCAAACCATTCTATGATTATCCTATGATATTCCAGCTGCCTTCTAGCCACCAAAATGATGGCTAATTTCCTCCAGGTTACCCCTTACCAACCAGTTTGGTCTTTGAAGTCAACAAGTAACGATGCTCTGGGGTGGGTCAGTGTTGAGAACCAGCCCTCCCAGTGGTCAGGCAGGGAGGTGTAGTTGTTTCTCCACTTGCTTTCATGACCCTCTGCCATTGTTCCTGCTTAGCCGTGTGCAGCGGTCAGACTGTACCCCACACTCACCCCTGCCAAGGTCCCCTGGACAGCCAGCTCTGTTCCCACAGCCCTATAAATGCCACGGTGCTCCCTCCTCCCCTGCTCAAAGGTTCTGGCACTGTGGCCCTCTCTCCACGCTGCAGCTGAGACCTTCCACCATGAAGCTCTTCTCCTGCCTCGTGGCTCTTGTCCTTTTCCTCCTCCAGGCTGTTCCAGGTAAGGGGAAAGAGCCACGCTGGGTTCTGCCTGTGTAGGAGGTACAATTCGCTTGTGTGGTGATGAAGAACATGCTCTTCAGCTCCTCTCATTAGAGCAGTTCCCTATTTCTCAGCCTAGAAGCAGAAGTGAAAAATTAACACATGGTGACCAGGTGTCAAATTAGGACCTCCCCACAGAAGCCACCGTTGGCTCCTTATAACTCTTTGAAGCCTTTTTATGACATTCTTGAAATATGATACCATGGAAATCATCTGCCTCTTCTAACCCCGGGGTTAGAAATTGTGTCCCTTGCATAGGGTAGAAAAAAGCAGAAGAATCCCCTTTTATTAGTCAAGTTGAGCTACACCAGTGAAGGTGACTTCAGCTCTCCGAATATTCTGGTTCCTCTTCCTCAGCCCTTCTGCTGCACTAGGAAATTTTCTGATCATGTTCTTCATATTTCTTCTACCCGTTCTTGATGCTCAATGAAACTGCTCATTTTGCATTAAGGCTTTCAGAGAGGGAAGGAGCGGGCCAAACTGCTTGTTCCCCTTAATTGGGCCAGATCCCCTTTTTGGAAGCTTTTTTAAGTCATAGTTCATGATCACCATGCTGTCCCTTGCATGACCAGCCTGCAGCATTGCATTCCCAGAACTTGGAAGCATCCAAAGACTGGGCTGTTTCTCCCCATTACAGCTTGAATGCCCAGGATAAGTTCAAAAGATTGCCATCAACACCTGTTTTTCACTCTAGTTGTAAAAAAGCTTTCATTGTTGCCCAAAACATCAGGAATGCCTAGGTTTGTGGGACATGTGGCCTCAAGGCTGCCCTGTTCAGTGAGTCCCAATTTGAGTTTTCATGGAGTTTTGGGGCAATGCCCAGGATGCAGAACTGTAAGACTTTGCTTCCTGCTAAATGCCTGATCCTGGCAAAGGAGTAGCAGCCTGGACCTGCTGTGGGAGAATGAATCCATGAATCCCTGGTGTGGCTACAGCTGGAGAAAATACTCTTTTTTCCCCTTCTCCTCTTTTCTTGCCTTTCTCATCACTCCATTGTCTTTTCTCATTATGCCTCCTGTTTATTTATTTTAAAACTCACCTATAAGAGACCCTAAAAGAGTTCAGCTACTTCTGTTGAACTCATATAAAGCTGTTCCCATAGATTAGAGCCTTCTTTTTTTTTTTTCCAGTCCTCCATCCCCTCTGTCCATCTCACCATTGGGAATCAGAAAGAGAGTAAGCAGAGAGTTAAAGATCCCGATGACTAGTCCTGATGACTTAGTTTTTGTTCCCCACTGCCAGGTGTTCCTTGGAAAAGCTGCCATGAGTTTTGGGGGTATTTGTATCAGACCCCTAAATGGGGTTTCACCAGGAGGAGGACCCATGAGAAAGGGAATGATCCTGCAACACAACTGGGAATCCCATTCTTCCTGTAGGTCTTGGCTTGCCCAAAGACACCCTGCGTTGTTTGGAATACCATGGCTACTGCTTCCATTTGAAATCCTGTCCAGAGCCATTTGCTGCCTTTGGAACTTGCTACCGGCGTCGGAAAACCTGCTGTGTGGGTATGTGTGGGACCCCTGCCCAGCCAGGAGAGGACTCCAAATCATAGAATCACAGAATGGTTTGGGATGGAAGGGATCTTGATCTTATGGCTCACCTCGTTCCCACCCCCTTTCACTAGATCAGGTTGCTCAGAGCCCCATCCAGCCTGGCCTTGAACTCTTCTAGGGATGGAGACAAAGCCATCTCCAGCCACATACAAAGATGGACCTGTCTGTTCCTCCACTAACACCAGCATGGAGCATTTCAGGCTGGCCAAATACCCTGCAGCCCAAAGCCCTATACCCAACAGATGCCTGGGGAAATAAAATTTTGGCCCACACAGAATCGCTCTTGCTTGACAAACCTTATAAATCATCTGTTGGGGGTCTGCTGGCTGGACTCACCCTGCTGTGTTTAATAGGTGCCAGCTGACCTCTTCCCTCTAAATTTATCTATTTCTTTTCAGACTTGCTTATTTTTGGTGCTCCTCAACAGTTAACATATATTATTAATGAATATGTACTTTAGAGACAACTGTGCTCATCCTAAGGTTCCTCTGACACAGCACCCTGGATCTGGGGCCAGTAGTAGATATTTCTACACAGTTACTCTGTGTGTGTAAAGTGACCACAACCATAAAATCACACTTCCCTCTATATTCTCCAGGCTTTCAGGAATTTTCAGCTCAGGATTTTTATATTTAGGAATCTTTGTGTTTAAAGATCCTTACTAGATTTCCCCTGCCACCTTAGATTAGGAATTCCTTCTGTTTGTTTTAAAACCTTGTCCCTCACAATTTTATTCAGTGTCATTGAAACGTAAACATTCTGCATGTTCTTCACACCCTTACAATATCCCTCCTTCAGTTAATTCTTTTCCAAGCTGGTGGGTCACAAATTCCTTCTTTTATAGAAGTGCCCTGATAAGCCCCAAAGTCCATCTTTGTGTCTTGGCTTTTGGAGACACAGTAACCACAACTTTCCAACTATTTTTTGGTTCAGATGAAGGTGTCATATTTTCTGGTTTGACTTAAGTCCTCTGAATTGCAGACACAACATCCATCTCCCATATTTGTCGTGAGGAGGGGGGTCACTGTGTAGCCCCACACATCAGATGTCTGCAAGAACAGGTGGGACTCTGCCCTCGCAGGGGATGGAAGTGCTGCTCAGAACTGTGACAAAGACCTCATGGAACTGCAGGAAACCACAGAAACGCATGGCCAAGAAAACAAATGAGGGGTTTTTTTCTAGTGTTTTAGAGATTTCTGGTGTTCTTAACATGTAAGGTGTGTTGTTAACTAGAGGTGATATGTTTCTTTATATAACAAAGGCAATAAAAGTTAAATAAACAGGTATAACAATTGTGTATGTATGGAAAGAGGCAGAATGTCTCTCCATTACACCCACACACTGAAATCCACACAGCTTTGCTGCTGCATCCTTGGAAACCACATCTCCTAATCCTACTTACCAGCCTAATCTTATTTACCATGTTGATGTTGTGCTTGGATGCTTTACAGGATTCAAGACAATTAATCAGAGAATCCATTTAGATTGGAAAAGACCCCCAAAATCATTGAGTTCAACCTTTGATGGATCTTCATCTTGTCAACCAGACCATGGCACTGACTGCCACCTCCAGATGTTTCTTGAACACTGAACACTAGCAGGGAGCAGCTGAGGGAGCTGGGGATGTTTGTCCTGCAGAAAAGGAGGCTCAGGAGAGACCTTATTGCTCTCTAAAACTACCTGACAGGAGGTTGTAGCCAGGGGAGGTTGGGCTCTTCTCACAGGCAGCCAGGAACAGGACAAGAGGAAATGTCCTCAAGCTGCACCAGGGGAGGTTCAGGTGGGATATTATGAGGGATTTCTTGATGGAAAGGGTGGTTAAGCATTGGAAGGGGCTGCCCAGGGCAGTGGTGAAGTCCTTATCCCTGGAGGGATTTAAAAGATGTGTAGATGTGGTACCTGGGGACATAATTTAGTGGTGGGCATGGCAGTGCTGAGGAATGATTGGTCTTGATTGTCTTACAGGTCTTTTCCAACCTAAATGATTTCATGATTCCAGCTATGTTGTTTCGTTTGGGAGTTTTTTTTAGAGAGAAGGAAACTTTTAACCTTGCTCTTTCAGCTCTCCAGTTTAGGATATGTTCACACAGCAGTTCTATTACCACAGCTGAGGGGACAGCAAAGAGCAGGGCCAGGCAGGGCAGCAGGAATATCACATTTCACAGCAAGACCCGCACATGTATCCCAGATTTACCACCAAGGGGTGCATTGCTGAGCTAACAGCCACCTCCTCCACCAGTGCTGTGTGCTCATCACGCTCAGGAATGGAGCCTCCCAAATTCCTCGGAAGTCAAAGCTGGAAAAAAAATCACACCCAGGTTTCAGCTGGAGAAAATATTCACACGAGCTCAGATCAAAAAGGAATCACTCCTAGCCCACACCATTCTCCTCCTTGCAGCTCCTCAGGAGTCTTCCCTTGCAGGTTGCCTTCATCCCCTCCATCACTTTCTAGGATTTTGCTGGCTGCAGGTGGAGGGAAGAGGATCCCTTTGAGCCTCCTTTCCCAGCTGGCAATCTACCAGTCCAAAATTCCAGCTGCCAGGGAGAGGGGAACCAGGGAAGCTGATAACCAGTGAGTGTGAATCAAGTCAACGTTGTTTGGAGCCACGGCACTGGGTCAGAACGACACGAAGTGTTTCCCAGCAGCAAATGTGACGCCCAAGACTGGAATATAATTAACTCCTGCCTGCTCCTTCCCTCTCCACGGATGCCATCCAGCATGCCAGCTGCACACAGAGGCTACTGCAAAATCCTACCCCCAGCCCTGCAATTTTCCAGCAGAGCCAGAGCAATGGAGATCCTCACGTTCATTTTCCTCTTCATCTCCCTGACCCAGCACGGTAAGACCAGGAAGGCCAAGGGTGGTATACAGAGGGATCTGGAAATGGGATAATCTTTTCTCACTGTGTAATGTAGGTATTGAGGAAAGGTGTCCTCAGTTTTCTGGGTGAGGTAAAATTGGCAAAATGCATGAGATAATCCCCTGGGGTAATGCGAAAATGGCCAGGGATTCACAGAATAATAGAATGGTTAGTGTTGGAATGAGACCATAAAGGTCATCTAGTTCCAACTCCCCTAAGAAGAAGCTGTGAAAATGGGGCAGCTCCACTGCCTTTGTAGAAGAAGCCCTAGAGGAGATGACCTGTGCTCTGGGAAAATATTCCTGCTTTTTCTCAGGCTGTGGTTGCCTCCTTGGCAGGGAAAGGACAACCATCCTGACCTTCCATGCTCTGTCTTCGCCAACGTCCTGAGAAAACAACTTCATGATAAAATGTCCCTTGAGAGAGGCTGGCTCTGCCACTTGGGATGTTTAACACGGATGTCTGAAGCTGTCCTGTGGGATGGGGATGCCCAGGCTCTGTGTGTGCTCCCAGTGCTGGTTTGCCTGGCCGGGCACATGGTTCCACAGGAAACCCCATGAATTTTACCCACCAACTTGCTGCTTCTTTGTGCAGGAGATGCTCACGGACCAGAGGGCTGTAACCACGAAGGGGGCTTGTGTAGAGTTGGAAACTGCATTTCTGGGGAATACCTGGCTTGGTACTGCTTTGAGCCCATCATTCTCTGCTGCAAAAGTTTGTCACCCACCACCACGAAGAGCTGAAGGTTTCCAAAGAGCCAACTGCAGCACGTGGAGAGCTGCAGACTCTGCTGACAAGGCAGGAGCAGCTCTTGGGAAGGAGATTTTGTGGTTTCTGTGACTGTTGCTCCCCTGGGAGAACATGGCTATGGACTCACTCCTGAACTCCTTCACTTTTGCTGTGACTTCCAAGGAAACACTGTGACAAGAAGGAATTGGGGCCACCCAAGCTATTTATCACCCCTTTGGGATTCTGGTTGTTACCTGTCACATACAGGTGAGAAATTGCCTTTCTCCTTACCTGAAAGCAATAAAATTGAAGTTTAATGAGCAGAAAGTGCCTGTCTGTGACTTAGCAAAGTTACTGGAGGTAAGACCCACCCTGTCCCACTGACCAAGAGTGAACACAGCAGCTCTCACCTTCCCAGCAGAGCAGGGTGACTGTCTCTTTATTTCCCATTCCAGAGAAAATCATTGCAATGGGGACTGTGATTTTGGCATCACTTTTGGTGCAAAAGCCACCTGGTCTGACATAAAGTCAAGTATGGTCTGTGTTTCTTTCCCCCCATGTCCATTCTTCTTTTCCAGTCTGTGCCAGGTTCTCAAAGCAATCCCAGAACCCTAGAATGGTTTGAGTTGGAGGGGACCTTAAAGATCATCTCATTCCAACCCCCTGCCCATCAGGGACACCTTCCACTAGCCCAGGTTGCTCAAAGCCCTGTCCAACCTGGCCTTGGGATGGGGCAGCCACAGCTTCTCTGGGAAACCTGTGCCAGGACCTCACCACCCTCACAGCCAAGATTTTTTTTCCTAAGGGCCCAGGTTTACTTGTTTTAAACATGTTGGGGAGAAGATCTAAAAGCTGTGTCCCATTGTCCCTGACAGGCTGCTCTCCCCATTCATGAATAGCTTTTCTCATTGCATCTCCTTTCCTCTGTGGTCACCCAGCCATAGTCCCCCCAAAATTAGCCTCTTTACCCCTAACAGCTTTCTTCCTATGGGCTCCATCAGCCTCAATCCATTAGCAGTCCAGATCCACTCTCAGTCCTTCTGTGTCTTTTCAGCATGAAATCTGGACACTCCCCTTCCTTTGTCAGCTCCTGGTCTCCCTTTCCAGGTAAACTATTTCTCTCTGGGTCAATCACTTCTGTGAAAGCAAGAAAACAATGATGTAATGAGAGAGCTATGCCAATTTGCTGAGGCACTGGTCAGAGCGAGGGAAAAGTCCTCTCTGGGAGATGAAATTCTTGCTCTGATGAATCAAACAGGAAAATTCCCATTGACCTCACTAGGGTCAGGACCTATCGCCAGAAGTCCAACAATTCATTCATCCAAGTGTCTCCATTCACCCACAGGCAGCCCAGCTATTCTCCAGCACTCCCCTGGAGATCCCCTGGAGTTGGATGAACCTTCAGATTACCCAGACCTGGCTGTTGGCTTGGGAATCAGTGCTGAAAACAGTGCTGGGCTGAGCCCAGAGCCAAATTCCTCCCCAGATCCAGCCCGTGTCTCTGACGCACACTGATGTACGAGGACAGCACAGGGAGGGTTTTAAATCAAGGCACCCTTCCAAATTAAACTGTTTCTCACATCCCTCCACAGAGTTCATTATTTGTGCCTCTTATCTGGGAATGCTCAGCCAGCATGGTTACAGCCTGGTTTCCTAAGGAAGTGAAACGTGGGCTCATGCAGCTCACCTTGCACGTCTCTCTGATGGTCACTGGGCCTTCTGCTCCTGGATATGTTTTGGACCTGCTGGCCAGTCAGTTTTCAATCAGGAAAGGTGGAAATGCTCAGTTTATAGGCAGCATTTTCTCTCTGGCAGTAATGAAAATGTAGGCTGCTGAAAAAAGGCATGTTCTCTTTAGGGCGGCCCCACTCTCCTGAGTCTGTGTGTTCCATTCCTTGCTGATCTGGCTGAAAATAACCCTCAAAAAATCATAGAATCATCATAGAATGGTTTGGGTTGGAAGGGACCTTAGAAATCATCTAGTTTCAAGCCCACTGCCATGGGCAGAGAAGTAATAAACTACTCTGAGTGATCATGTTCATCCACTCAGCACAGAAGTGTTTATGAGACTGCACTCCTACTCCAATATCATTTTCCTACCCTTTAAACCCAAAAGCCAAAAAATACTTATTGTTTGAAGCACTCAGTAAAAGCTATTCCCAGCTTGACCCTTTGCCAGAGGACTTCTATGCATGATCACCAGTCCTGCCCAGCTGTGACCATTTCTCAGAGTGCAGACACACATTTAGTCAGTGCATTCAGCTGAATCCAACCCTTTTACCTGCAGGATTGCATGTAGGAGTAGAGGGGACAAGCCAGACAAGCTTAGGGGCAAGACAGGGTGGCAGAGGTAATGAGAAGGTGACATATTCCATCCCTTGAGAGGTGCAGGCTGGTGAGAATTTAAACCAGGCTAGTGGTCAGCTCTGAAAAGACATTAAGGATTTGTCCTCATGGGAGAAAGTCAAATGAGGAGGAGGATTTTTGAGCTGTGAACTCCAGCTGTCTGTATCTGGTAGAGTTCAGAAGGCTACAAAATAGGGGTTCTTTAGTACTACCCTATTAGACTCATACCAACTTCTAAGGGGGATGCAAAAACCATCCAGGCATCTTGGGAGGTATATTTGGGGTTTCTGCAGCTACACAGACATCCAGGACAGAGCCTCACCCTCATGCCCAGTCTGTCAACCAGCACAAGCCTCATGGATAACTGGGGATGTTAGTTCATCAAGGCATGGCATGAATTCCCTCGTTGGAATTTGTTTGCTGTTCCCAGGCAACAGGCCAGTGTTTGTTTGCCAGAGAGAGCCAGATGAAGGTGAAACCTTCATCTTCTGCCCTAAGAACATCGTTGTGAATGGACCTGTGGAATCAGGAGCAGGATGGTGGTGGGATGGTTCCTGCTTGGGGAAGCTGAGCTCCCATGCCCAATCCCTTGGATCCAGGTCGTCTCTTATATCCCTGGCAATTCTACACAAACCATATGAAACCACCTGTATGCCCAGCTCTTCCTTCACCCCCACACAGAAGAAAGGGGGTGACATTCCACTCACTCATGTGACTGCCCCTCCACCTCCTGTGGAGTGAAAGATATCCTGCCACAGCCCAGATCCACAAGTGTGCTAGAGACATAAAGTAGTCTGGGATCCAGGCTGTATCGACACAAGTAAATCAGATCACACGAGGCCCAGGCTCAGACTTTAGCAGATACTCACACATGCTGTCAGCAAAGGAGCCCTTTGCCAAGCTGCTCCTTGGCACAGTTTGGAGGTGGGCACATGCCAGGAATGATCTGTAATAGACATCTGACACCTGGATGTGGCCATGCAGCCAGTGGGGTGAACTTAGCTGTGAGAACAAAAGGTGTGTTCTGTCCATTTGATCTGGGGCAAAGAACAACGTTTTCTGAGTCCACCTCTGGACTCCTCAACATAAGTCAGACACGGACCTGTTGGAGAGAGTTCTGAGGAGGCCATGAAGAGTGGTCTGTAATGAGAGCCTGCCCAAAGCCATGGGGATTTTCTGGGCAAGGGCTGAGCCCAGAGCTGAGCCCATGATCATTTCTTCCCAGGCTCAATTGCAGGGTTCTATCAGTGCCTGCTTGGCTGGGGAGTTGGTAAAAAGCCACCAGTGGGATGGGGAGGAGGAGGTGGCATTGCAATCTGGCAAGGGTTCATTCAATGAAGAATTTGCTCCTGCTGGCATAAACTTATCCCAGAATTCATTTAAAAATCATCCTGTCGAGGTCCTGACCCAAAGGCAGATGAAGTCAGCAGACACATCCCTCCTGTTTGGGGCTGTAGGGCGGATGCAGATTGATTTGACTCCTCCCAGCCCCAAAATCTCTCAAGTACCCAGGAGATGATTTTTTTTGCCATGTGTCTCTGAGCATAGATGAGTCTTTGTGCATGGTGGGCTCTGAAAAAAGACATCTGGTGGCAGGTTGGGAAGCAGGGAAAGGCAGAAGGCTGCTGGGCCAGCCCCAGTAGGCTCACCAGAGGCTGAGGCCAATACAGCATCAGAACCACACCAGAAGGAGCAAGACCAGCTGTTGTTCAAGCAGTTGCCCAGGGGACAGAGATTTCCTGCCCCTGATTTCTGGCGGAAATCTGGTTTTTGTTGGCACTGTCTAATTCTGGTTTTCTTCCCCAAGGCAAGTTCTGCAACTCAACCCATGCACCACAGCTGCAGAGCAGGGTCTTGTGGTGGTATGGAGGACACATCCTGGTCCCTGCAGAGCCTGCAGCATCCAAACAGCTCCAGGCACAGCTCACCCTCTGCAATGGTGCTGCTCCCACCACAGGAGAGCAGAGGAGCTAGAGATAAAACATGGCATTTTGCCATTCATCATCAGAAATACCATGGCCACGTGGTCCTCTGGCTCTGTGCTGAACATCCTCTCTAGAGCACATCAAACCTCCTGCACACACATGTTCAAGTCACACATTCAGGACACTCAGATGAGCATCCACACGCTCCTCCCTGCTTGGGCTGTAGCTCAGGAGTTGCAACCTTCTTTCTCTTAGACAAACTCCACCCAAATTCTTTGCTTTGGAAGTTCTTTGCTGTGAGGGTGGTGACGCCCTGGCACAGGTTGTCCAGAGAATCTGTGGCTGCCCCATCCCTGAAGGTGTCCAGTCTGCACAGGGGCTTGGAGCAACTTGGGATAGTAGAATGTGTCCCTGCCCATGGCAGGGGAGTTGGAAATGGATCATCGTTAAGGTTTCTTCCAACCCAAACCATTCTTTGATTCCATGATTCCAAGAAATCCCACTGTGCCATCTCTCACGTTGGAGATGCCAATTCTCAGCACCAACACTTGTAGAGAGGCTCTGCCCACACCCTTGCAGCCAGCCCTCCTGTAGAGGGCTTTCCAGACCTATTTTCTACCCCATGGACAGTCTGCATGACACCCTGTTTAAGTGCTCCGTGTCCCAGGAGCCAAAGTCCAACTGGTGAAGGCCCCTTATCTGCACTGTTTGATGAAGGTGATCCTTGTTCTGTTCAAGCAGCCTGAAGGACATGGGATTTACATTTTCCAGCACTGCCTGGCATCCAGCCTGCAGATTAAAAGCCATCAAGGTGAGTTTTTAAGGGGAAATGGAAGACTGGATGATGGCTTCTGCTGCGCCATTGCCGCAAAAAGAAACCTTTATAAAGTTTTTATTTCCTCTCCCTCCATTTGTTGTTGGTTGGGTGAGATTTCTGCTCGTTATTTGCTTTGTGTTGTTTTCCAAAGTTGAAACACAGGTCCAACCTCTACTGATTTCCTAGAACTGACCTGGAGAACTAGTACAAACCTGAGAGCCTGCCAGCTTTCTTTGGAGAGCTGGAATTTGTGAGCCTTCCTAATGCTCCTGAACATTTCAGGTTGGTATCCCAGCTTTCCCATTTAATAAATGCACAAATGAATAAAATACTAAATCGCTGTTTTTCTCGAGAGTTGCAAACAAAACCTTGGCAAGCAGCCCCTTTTCAGCCTAGAATTTGGGAAATAGAGGCAGACCTTTGATTTTATTAAGGATTCCATTATTTTCAAGCCAACTTTGTGTGTTGGAGAGTGCTGAGGAAGAGACTCTGGATTTTTTCACGCTTGACTCTGTCAGTGCTAAACACGGAGACTGGGAGCTGGAAATTAAAAAAAGAAATGACAAAACAACACTTTGATTCTGCAGACACTTGGACTGGATTTTAACATCACATGCTCGAGCCTGCAAACACAGAGCCAGACTGGGTCAGCCCCAACATCCTGTCTCCAGCAGCAAGCAGTAGCAGACTCCCCAGTGCTCAGTGTTATTTGTTGACAAAACCCTGCCCTTTTTTTTTTTTCACCTTTTTGGGTTGTTTTCTTCTTCTTTTTCCTTTTTTTTTATTTTTGTTTTTGCCTGTAACATGGTGTGACCAAGAGCAGGCACACCCCACGCAACTGTTTGCTGTCGTGTTGAAATGCACCTGAGATTGACAAAGTTCCCTCCACTCCAGGAGCATTACACAACCCCCCAGGCACTATAAATCCAGAATTTCCCTCTTCTTCATCTCCTTACGGCCCTCCACTCCTCCACGTGGTGGGAGCTCCACCCACGTCAAGACATGCGGATCCTCCAGCTGCTCTTTGCAGTCATTGTCGTTCTTCTCCTCCAGGACCTTCCAGGTAAGGACAAAATGCTTACAGGGGTTTCTGCAGCAATGTGGAGACAGATAAGACAGGTTCCTACCCTGAGGTAGAAAAGAATAAGACAGGGCCCTCAAGTCAAGGCTGACCTAATTCTTGCTTCCAAGAAACAAACTCCTTCTGAGATGGTCTCCCTTAAGTTCCTGGATGCAGCTGTCCCAGGTTCACAGGCTCTACATCCCCTCCTCTCCATCCCCTCAAAACTCACCTGGAAATGCTGAGCATAAGCCAGGAGTCTGAGCTCTGCTCCTGGACAGGATACAATCCTCATTCTCCACAAAGCAAGGAGAATCTCATTGGATTCTCCTGGAGTAGAATATAGATGGGGCAAATGCATGAAAATGAAAGCATGACCAGCAAGGTGAGGGAGATGATTTCCCTCCTGATCCACTCAGGTGAGACCCCACCTGCAGAGCTGCCTCCAGCCCTGGGGCACCAACATCACAAGGACCTGGAGCTGCTGGAGCAAGTCCAGAGGAGACCATGAAGATGCTTTGAGGGCTGGAGCCCCTCTGCTCTGGAGCCAGGCTGGGAGAGGTGGGGGGGTCACCTGGAGAAGGTTCCAGGGAGACCTGAGAGCCCCTTTCAGAGCCTAAAGGGGCTCCAGGAGAGCTGGAGAGGGACCTGGGACAAGGGATGGAGGGATAGGACAAGAGGAATGGTCTTAAGCTGAGGGAGGGAAGGTGTAAATTCGACATTAGGAAGACATTTTTGGCTGTGAGGGTGGTGAGGTCCTGCCACAGGCTGCCCAAAGAGGCTGTGGAGGCTGTGGGCTCTCCATCCCTGGAAGTGTCCAAGGCCAGGTTGGACAGGGCTTGGAGCAACCTGGGCTAGTGAAGGTGTCCCTGCCCATGGCAGGAGA
>JAWWEE010000105.1:113391839-113402930 GCA_035221455.1 Xenops minutus
GGAAGTGTCCAAGGCCAGGTTGGACAGGGCTTGGAGCAACCTGGGCTAGTGAAGGTGTCCCTGCCCATGGCAGGAGACAGGAATGAGATGATCTATAAGGTCCCTTCCAACCAATACCATTCTGTGTTTCTTTGATTTTATGAAGTCAAAGCCATTTTTTCAGGGGGAAAGCAGGGAGAAAGACTGCTAGTTTACTTTTAATTCTGTCTGCTTTCTTCTGGGATTCTGTTTTAATAGAAAAACATTCCTTGACTTGGCATTTTCACTGGTTGCTTGTATATATATGTTAGGAATTCAGGTTTCATTCAGGTGTAAGGTCACTATGATGTTACCAGGACTATGGCGGTATCACTTACACAGAAATCAAACTTGATAACTTGGAAGATTTACTTGCTTAACGTGTTTATGCTCTCATTTATTTCAGTCCTAGGGATAAAGAGGGGAGAGAGAAGGGTTTGCCCACTCCATTGGTGGTGGAAACCTATCATTGCATCCCTTCAGATCCCCCAAACTTGGTATTTGCACTGGGTGTAAAGACAAGCAGCACATACCCTGCTTATCAAAATAGGAAGATTTAGAAAGCCCAAATGGGCAATAAACCAAAACATCAAGGAAAAAAAACCAAACAAAAAACCCACCAAAAAACCCAACAACAACAAAAAAAAGCCAAACAAACCAATAGATAAAACACCAGTTCCCAAAGACACTTCTCTGTCTTTTGATGCTGTCCAAAGGATGCACCTCACCTAACTCATCTAATCTAACTTAGCCAATCCAAACCTGGATGTCTCACTTAGGCCAATTGTTAGGAGACTCCCAGTGCTTGCAGGAGGGATTTGCTCTTCCCAAGCACATCTGACCTTCACCATGGATCCATAGGAAAATTTGTGTTGGAAGAGACCTTGCAAAGTCCAGCTGAATTTCCCCGATGCCAACTGAAAGCATCCCACGGCTCAACCACCGACACAGCGGGGCTCCAAGTGGGTTTCACACCTCCTAATCAGGTCCCCTGTGCTCTTCCCCCAGCGGCCAGAGCCCTTTCAGACAGCCAGCAGTGCAGGAGCAGCCGCGGGCACTGCCGGAGGCTTTGCTTCCACATGGAGCACTGGGAAGGGAGCTGCGGGAACGGCCGCCTGCGCTGCTGCCGGTGACAGTGGCCACGCCAGGACAGCCCTCAGCACCCCAGCAGAGCCAGCCCGGTGACCCTGCAGCCACAGCTGTACGTAGGACCTGCTCTCAGACACCTCCATGCTTGCTCTGTCCATCACCAATAAACCTGTCGATTTTTACGTCCTTCTGGGTGCAGAGTGCAGCTGTGTTTCCCTCTGAGATGGACCACCCTGCCTTACACTTGGGGCTTGGTGCTGCTTGAGGTGCACTGGGATAGCCAAAACACCTGCACGAGGCCAACAGATGTGGTATAGGACCAAGGGGTGTCCTTCTAGAGTGGCAGCAAGAGAGGGGTCTGCTGGGTTTGTCCAAGCAGTTAATGAAGCCTCTCTTCTAGTCCATTCCTCCACCTTTATTTCAGCCCTAGCCTTTTTCAAACTCAATTTATTGCTCTCCTCAAAAAAGACCATGGCAGGATCCATCTTCTTCCAGGAGATGAATCCAAGGCAAAGGTATGATTTGCCCTCCAGAAGTGTCTCTTCCTCTCCAATAGCAACAACAAGGTGAACCAGGGTATATGACTCGTTATCCAACCTGATCTAGTGGAAGATGTTCCTGTTCTTTGCAGTGGGTTTGGACTAAATGACTTTTAAAAGTCTCTTCCAACCCAAATTTTTCTATGATTCACAGAATAGATGCCACTCAAATCATATGAGGGACCTCACTGCCTCTTGTCCTGCATATGCTTATCTATTGACTGGAATTATGAGTGTGAGTGGGCCAAAGCCAAGTTCACTTACAGCAACTCTTCATCAGGGAGTAAATGTTGACTGTGAGCTAAGAAAGAAGGGGAATTGTCTCTCATGATGTGGTCTGGAGCAGGACCCCAGAAGCAAATCTTCACCTTGAAGGTGGTGAGGTGGAAAGAAGGTGGTGTAGGGTGAGCAAGAATAGAAATGTCTTGGAGGTGTGAGGAAAGAGATGGCTTGACAGGATATCAAAGTCACCCAGAGAGAAAAGCTGGAAGATTCATCTCTGGAAAACACCCAGTATGGTGCCTAGGACACAAAAGCAACAAGGTGGACAAAACTCCCACTCTAAAATCCCCAGCTACACACCTGGCTACAACCTAAACCCACTCTGCTATCTAACCCAGAGGGACCAGTGTTGTCCTGGAGGAAACAGGGAGACCAGTAAAACCAGTTGACAGTGGACAGCCAGTGTAGATCTGTCCCATCTCTGCCTGGACTGTGAGCAGGGAAAGATTCTCTCCCTCCTCCTACCAGTCTCCATACTGGAATACTCCATCCTTGCTCCCAGCTCTGCAGGCTGCCAACACGGTGGCACTGCCCTCGTGCAGTCCCCTCTCCTGGATGCTTCTCCTCTCCAGTGAGTGACATCCAGCTCCACGGGGCCCTGGAAAGCTCAGCCAGAGGTTAGCAGCCACTCCGGCTCACATGAGCCATCAGCCCCATCGACAGATAAGGCTCCCCTTGATAACAAGACCTGCCAGAAAGGAGCCTCCAGTCTTTCCACCTTTTTGAAGTCTAGGCGGTGAAGTTTCGCAGAACCTTGTCTTTTTGCCAAAGTAACCAACTTCCAGCTCCAGCCTTTGCCTTCCCTGCTTTCCCCCCGACCTCCTCCTCCTCCTGCCCTCCCTGTCCCTCCTCGCTCCTCGGCGCACACGGCTCTCCGCGGGGCTCACAGGGATGCTGGAGGGGGCGGACACGGGGAGGGGGTGATGTCATCTGTTTTTGGCCCTTCGGAGGAGCAGGAGGTGCCGGAGGAGGCAGAGGTTATTCAGACACGTCTGCCTCTACCCAGCCTGGCGCCGGGAGCAACTGGGAGCCTTCCTTTGGCAGCCGCCTGTGCGCCTTATCGGGGGCAGGATGACACGTCGGGGACGGGATGCCGGGGGTTGCAAAGGGAAAAGAGGCGGGGAGCCCCTCAATGTGAGCCTGGGGAGAGGCGTGGACTGCTGGGTGTGCTCGTGGATGTGTGTGTGAGCTCAGTGGCAGCGGGGAAATCGCTCCCGAGCAGGATGGAGCCCGCTATCAGCCGCCGGAGAAATAAAGAAGAAATAAAGAAGATGCTGTGCCAAAGCCCAGCCGAGTAAAGGGCGATGCTGTCACCCAGCTCCGCTCCTCCTAAAGCCTGGGAAAGTTTAACCTCTCGTATCCCAGGCAGACAACCTGGAAAATGGCATGGGATCATCCCAAAAGGGTTAGAAGGTACCCCTTGCCACCAAGGGAGGAGGTCAGGGCAGAGGGAGGGAGGTGAACCCATCTGTCCCACACCCAGAATTTGGGGTCAGGAGGGATCTCAAGCAGAGCTGGGGAGAAATTGTCCATGCAAATGGTTTTGAGATGGAGCGTTGTGTCCTTCCCTAAAAGTTTTGGGCAAGTTTTTTCCAACTTGAAATGGAAAAATCTTCACTCCCCATAAAATAGCAACAACCCTAACACCATCATTTCTTGTCGTCCCCAGAAATGTGGTTTGATCAGAAAACTATGAAATATTTTTGGTGAAATCCAGACCCAGCTGTGCTTCCTATCTCCTACAACACAGCCCTCAGGAGGGAAAAGCCTTGTGGGACACAGGAGCTGCAGCCCAAGGAGGGAGAGAGAGTTCCCTATATCAGTGGCCTTTTAATATATTTAATTTTGTATTAATGTTAGAAAGAATATATCCCACTTTCCCCCCCTCCCCACCCCACTTCTGATGGATCATCTTGCTCACTTTGGAGATCAGTGCTTTAGAGAAAAATGGAGAATTTGAGGAGAGGATCTACCCTGAGGCATGGGACAGAAATCTAAATGATGAGTGGTTCTCTTTCCAGCTGGAAAATGTATAAAAATAATTTTCTTTCTCTAGGAATAAATAAAGATTTTTTGCAAAAGTCATTCTCAGTTATTGGAATCACAGTGAGAAAAGAGATATCAAAAAACTAGCAGTCCTATAAAATCAGGGTCACCCTCAGGGACTGTAAGCCCTGTTTCAGAAGAGCCCCTTCATCTCAGGCAAAGCTGAGCCCTTATATTGGATAAACAATTTGAATACCTACAAAGCACAGATCTCCACCTCTGTAGCCTCCACAGCTCTCTTTCAACCAGAGGAAAAGGCTCTGTGCAGTAAGGATTCATGTCTTACAAGGGCTTTCTTATCTCTGTGGATGGCAAAGGGAGCCCAGGGCAACCCAGCACCATGGAGACTCTTACCCTCAGTCAGTTTGCAGATGATGCCAAGTTGAGTGGGAGTGTTGATCTGCTGGAGGGTATGAAGGTGCAGCAGGGATGTGGATCAGGATCTGGACAGGCTGGATCTCTGGGCTGAGGGCAATGGTGTGAAGTTCAACAGGGTCAAGTCCATCAATTGGGTCACAACAACGCCCTGCCCCTCCATGCAGAGTGGCTGGAAAACTGGAAAAGGACCTGAAGGTGCTGGTTGACAGTGGCTGAACATGAGCCAGGTGTGCCCAGGTGGGCAAAAGGCCAGGGACATCCTGGCTTGAACCAGCAATAGTGTGGCCACAGGACAGTGCCCATCCCCTGGCACTGCTGGGACACCTCCAGTGCTGGGGGCAGTTTTGGGGCCCCCAGGACAAGAAAGACATTGAGAGGCTGGAGCGTGTCCAGGGAAGGGAATGGAGCTGGGAAGGGACTGGAGCAGCAGGAGCAGCTGAGGGAGCTGGGAGGGCTCAGCCTGGAGAAAAGGAGGCTCAGGGGGACCTTCTGGCTCTGCAAGTCCCTGACAGGAGGGGCGAGCCAGGTGGGAGTCTGGCTTTGCTCCCAGGGAACAGGGACAAGGGGAAAGTAAATGGCCTGAAGCTGCACCAAGGGAGATTCAAGTTGGACATCAGGAACAATTTCTTCCCTGAAAGGGTTGTCAGGCATTGGAAGGTGCTCTCCAGGGAGGTGATGGAGTCCCCTTTCCTGGAGATGTTCAAGGAATGGCTGGATGTGGCACTCAGTGCTCTGGGCTGGGTGACAAGATGGGGATCAGTCACAGGCTGGAATCAATGGTCCTGGAGGTCCTTTCCAGCTTAGATGCTTCCGTGATTCTGTGTGATTCTGTGACTCTGCTGGTCAAACGAACCTCTGTCAGCAAAACCTTGGCCCTTTTTTTACATGAATAAATTGCTGCCCTGTTTGTGCACCCCAACAAGGGGACTAAGAAGCAATGCAGCCACTGGCACTGCCCCGTGCTGACCTCGGCTGTTCACATCCCAGCCAAAGCCCGGCACTGGGTCAGGCTGTGTAATAAAGTACATTTCTTTTCTAGGCATAAATAAATGACTTCACCCTTCTGGCAAGGTGCTCCGGGCTCTTTTGGAAGGACAGCAGTGCTGGAGCAGAACAGCCCCCTCTCCCCAGGGACAGAACGCTGGATGCTCCAAAACAAACACTGTTGGTGAGCAGCTGCCAGGCTGCTCCCCAGCGTGACAGCAAAGGCACCTGAAGCCAAAATCTCGTGGCTCTCAGTTTGGAGATGACTCGGGCAGTGGGGAATTTGGGGAATGTGCAGGGGAATGGCTTTGCACTCCAGATGAGGGAGGGTTAATAAACCCTTTCCCCTTCTCCACCCTTCTCCCCGGTGCCACCACATGCAGGACCCTTTTCCAAGCCCCTCGAGTGCTCAGTCGTTCCTCCAGGACCATCTCCCTGTGCCTGGGATGGACACAAAAGCTGTCAGGAGGTTTTATTGTCCAGATCTTCATGGTGTTATCAGCGACTCCCACACACTGGAAATGAGATATGTGTGACAACATTTTTTCCATCAGCGAGCTTATCGTTGCTGAGAAGAGGGGAAGGGGCTGGGGAGGGTGATGGGGAGGAGGAGTGAAGGAGGGGAGGTGCATGGGCATGAATGCCCACCCACCCCATGACCCCCAAATCTATGAAAGAAGAAGAGGAAAAATGGGGGTTTGGATGAATGTGTTGTCAAATCAGTTGTATTAGACCTAAAGCCTCCTGGCCCAATAGAGCCAGTCCTGAATTCCTTGGGTAAGATCCTAAAACACTCTTCCTGAAAACACATGTCCCAATTCATATGGATGTACATACAAATGGAAGAGGTCTTCTGCAAGGATGTTGGCTGGGCTAGCAAGACCCCAAGGGGTATGACCCCTCCTTGGTGTCAGACAGATCCTTCCCAGGGCTGGGGGAAGCTCCAGCCAGCAGGAATGATATTAAAGTAGCAAAAATCTCATCTGTACCAGACCAGGACAGAGCAACTGGGACCCCATCACTGTGAATGGAGTTGGGAGCTGTGTGCTGCATCTCACTGGGGTTTTGCAGTGGTGACTCCAAAACCCCAAAAGCTCTGTGAAGGAGGAGTCCTGGCCAATTCTGTTTTGTAGAGTAGAATCTGAAAACTGGCTTTCTCTGTCTTCATCTGGAGAAGATGGAGGGAGCAGAAGTAAAAGGGATGGTTCTTCAAGCCTGGAAGTCCATCCCCAAATGCCATGGTCCTGGAGTACCAAGAAACAGCAAAGTTTATGCTACAGGAGTTGTGGGGACAAACCCAGACATGCAGCTGGATGATGGGAAGGATTTAGGGACCTACAAGACTTGGTGAGTCTTCAGACAGAGGTCTGGAGCTGGCAGCACTTGCAAGGGCAACACATGCCAGTGAGGTCTGCAGGGCAAGGAGCTGAGGATGTAGGTGTGGTTTCATAGAATTATAGAATGGTTTGGGCTGAGAGAGACCTTAAGGACCATCTAGTTCCAACTCCTCTGACATGGGCATGAAAATTTCCACTAGACCAAGTTGCTCAAAGCCTGGTCCAGTCTGGCCCTGAACAATTCCAGGGATGGGAAATCCATCTGGGCAACCCTTTCCAGTGCCTCATCACCCTTAGAGTAAAGGATTTCTTCCTAATTTCAATGAGTCTGTACATTTGCTCTGGAAAACACTAAGTTTATTCTAATTTCATGCATATCCCAAGTTTGCCATTAGTTCCTTTTCTCCCAGGCTCTGGGTTTCTGCTTGGCCCACAGCAGCCTTTGGAAGCAGCCACGTCAAGTAAAACACAGTTCCTGGGATGGGAAAAAATAGAGATTAAATGACCTCTCCCTCCATGCTGCTGCTTGCAAGGAAAGCCAAGGCAATACTGGTTTTGCTTCAAGGCAGGAAGTTGGGCAGTGCTGTCCTGGGACTGTGGGGAGGTGATTGTTCAAAGGAGACATCTCTGAAGGCAAAGGTGAAGCTGAGATCCCCAGTGTGGGCATGGGAACACGTTTATCTCCCCAGGGAGGACAGTTATTGATTTGCCTGATGGACTCTTTGCATCATGGACAGTTAAGGATTTGCATTATGGACTCTCCACGCTGATGTTTCCAAGGGAAGGGCTGGATGACAACACAATCCTTCAATGTATGATCCACAGTTTCAGGGGCAGCCCTATCTGAGCACCAGACATCTCCTGACACAGAGCACATGGAGAGAAAACACACGGGATCACAAGGCAGGGGAAAAATGTGAATGTTTTGTCTGCTCAGTGCTGTGATTAGTTCTGGTAGCTGGGCTAGGGAGGTGGTGGCTGTGCTTCTGTGATTAATGGGAGGTTTCACCATCAGCATCGTCCCTCCCAGGCTGCCTCTTCCTCTGGGAGCTGCTATCTGCTGGGAGATGATGCTCTTTATCTGCTGGGAGATGATGTTCCTCAAGCACAGTTCGTTAGCAGAGTCCCCTGGGGGGTGACAGACTGTGGTGGGTTAAGCAGAGGCTGGAAAAGGGTCTCTTGGATTTTGTGAGCTGACACAGGGGGGGTTGAACTGAGGTCCTGCTGAGTGTAGCCAGAAGCAATTTTGGCTCAAGCTAATCCAGTTATCAGCCCCCCCCAACAGCCCTGTCACTCACCAGAGTCATATGATGAATGCCTTCTGAGATCTGTAGAATTGTCTCACCAGCCACTGCCAGCCCCCAAACCACCAGCCAGATCATCCTGAGATAAAAATGGATCTCAAAATATCTGTGGAGACCTTCTGTGACTTGGGCATGGGGCAGAGATGAGTGGGTTTCTCACAGATGAGTCTGCAGCAGTAACCCTTCATGAGGTCAGTGGTCAGCCTTAGACCAAGAAATGATGTTTGTGGAGGGAAGTGGTGCTATAAGGTCAAGGAATACAGGGACAAACATTTTAGCAGGGTCTTTTGGAACAGGACAAGGGGTGATGCATTTAAATTAAAAGAGGATCCATTTAGATTAGGTATGACAAGAAGTTTTTGCAATGAGGGTGGTGAGGCCCTGGCATGTGTTGCCCCATCCCTGGAAATGTCCAAGGCCAGGTTGGATGGGGCTTGGAGCAACCTGGGATAGTGGAAGGTGTCCCTGCCCTTGGCAGGGGGTTGGAACAAGATGATCTTTAAGGTCCCTTCCTCCCCAAACCATTCCATGATTCTATGAAATATCCTCTGGTAGTGTGGGGAAGGAGAAGGTGCATGAAATTTTGGGGGAAATCCCCTGTTATCTGCATATAAGCACAATGCATCCATGTCAATGTTGTGCTGCTCCTGAGAACAGAAGACTTTTTGCCAGATTGCTCTTTCACCATCCAGGCAACTGAAGGGGTGAAGGCTTTTCTTCAGACCCCCAAAAGGGATCTAAAGATGTGATCACCAACCATGTCCTGGCCAAGTTCCCTGTGCACTTGTGATTGTGACTCTCAGGCTGGGATTTCAGTTTCCAGCCCTAACTAAACAAGAACTAAACAAGCCCTCAGCATAGTTTGGCCATAAGAACATTCTCCACAGACTCTCCTGCAGTGAAGGGGTCTCAGACCTGAAATGATTCTGAAGGAGCACCATGTTAGGTGTCCCTTCACTGCTCCCATGTGTGTTTTGGGGAGGGTGACATCACAGGTTACTATAATCACGATGGAAGATGGTAAGCACCTGGACAAGGGATTTATCCATGCAGGTGTAAAAGAAAGGCAGTGTCTTGGAGCAAGGACAACATTTCCATGGGCCAAACTGCTCCAAGGTGAGACCTTGGAAGTGATCATACACCCAAGTGATCAGCAGAAAGTGGTGATGTCTGCAGGAATCAATCAGGAAACACAGTTGTTATTTTCTGCCACATTAAGATTGAACTCCAGGACACCAACACAGGGGACCAGAGGCAGGACAGACCTGGGACATGGACACAAGCCCCTCTCCCTGACATGTTTCACTCCAGCAGGATGGCAACAGGCTGGTTCGCATCAAATCACAGAAACAGAGAATCAGAGAATGGTTTGGGTTGGGAGGGACTTTAAAGACCATCTTATTCCCACCCCCTGCCATGGGCAGGGACACCTACTAGACCAGGTTGCTCAAAGCCCCATCCAGCCTGACCTTGAACCCCTCCAGGACTGTCCTGCCCCCAGGATTGTCCCTCTTTAGGGACAGCTTGCACAAGGCAGTGACTTCTTCTCATCACAGTGGAAAAGGGAGCCACTAAACGATTAATTATCAGGCTACACAACAGGCTAATTAACATTTTCCCACAGGGCTGTACTTGCAGTTTCCCAGCCAGGTATGACCCCTGTGGGTGTGTGACAGCCCTTGCACACAGGCCTGCTGGAGCATCCCCAGCTCCCACCTTGCTGTGAGAGGCTGAGACCTGTCTCCTAACACGATGAGAAGGATATTTCCAGGCTGCTTTTGTTTCAGCAGCTTCCTCTCGCTGCTCAGCGTCTGCTGCGGGAGAAGCCGTGATCTCCATTTCCCTCCTACCCTCCATTATTCCTCAATATTCCTCTTCCAGGTTCTTTTCCTTATCTGCCACCACCTTCCTGTTTTTCTTCCTGGTCCAGCACCCTCCAGCCTCCCTGGCTCCTGGACCATCAGCTCCTGTCGAAGTGCTTCCTCCTCCTCTGGCCAGTGTCCTCCCAGTGATAGCCCCAAGCATCCCGGGGGACCACGGGCATCCCGTGGGGTCCCCTTGGGAGAGGGTGACAGTGCTGACCCCACGCCAAAGGAAACAGCCCCGGGAGGAAACGACGGCATTGGGCTCCCAGAATATCTCCCCCAAGGGTTACCCCAGGGATGCAGAGATAAGCAGAAAAAGCCTCTTGGAGGGGGAAGGAGGAGGAGGTCAGGGCTGCTTGGCTGAGATGTTTGTGTGTCTTCTGGCACAAACACCAGTCTGGGCTTTCCCAACAGGCGCCAGCATCCTTTTAGGGGGCAATTGTTTGTTCAGCCTCTGCTCACCTTGGAACGTGCAGCTCAGCATCCTCATTGCTCAAGGCCACATGGAGACAGTGTTAGGAGAGCCAAGCCCTGACACAGCAGTTCCCAGGAGAGGGTCCCCTCTTTTTTTGGTGTTTGTTGCCTCGAGTGGGTGCCGTTTCAGGGTTAGGACCTCACTGTGCATGGTGCTGGAGGGACTCAGGGCTATCCCTTGCTGCTCAGGTGGGATCTACAGGCACTTGGTGGACACACAGGCCCACGGTGACACAACCCGTCCCACGGGACAGGTGACTGCTATAGGAGGACCACCACAGGTGGTGTCCACCATACACCTCCGTGGGCCAGTCTCAGGAGCCTGTGGCTCTTGCAAACACCAGCACATAGTGTCTGTCAGCTGCAAATCCTTGGAGAGGCTGCAGATGCTTGGAAAATGCAGGGAGCCCCCTCTGGGAAGACCCCATGGTGTTTTGTCAGCGCTCAGACTTTGAGGTCCATCCCCCAGAGGGTGACCAGGTGGAGGCTGCAGCCAGAAGTCATCACCACCTCTTTCTCCATCCCAGAGGCTCTCCATGCCAGGAACTTCCTGCAGCCAAGTGATGCCTTGGGATGGGGAAAAATGCCTTGGAAGAAAATGAAAAGGCCCTGGAAGAGGAAAACTGAGGACTAATGGGAACTTGGAGGGAAGTGAAGATCATGAGTTCTCCTACAGCATAGGCATAGCTTGAGGTAGCAACATTCTATTCTATTCTATTCTATTCTATTCTATTCTATTCTATTCTATTCTATTCTATTCTATTCTATTCTATTC
>JAWWEE010000105.1:113418616-113442077 GCA_035221455.1 Xenops minutus
CCTTGGACACTTCCAGGGATGGGGCAGCCACAGCTTCTCTGGGCAACCTGTGCCAGGGCCTGCCCACCCTCACAGGGTTATATTTCTTCCCAATATCCTATCTAACCCTGCCCTCTGTCAGTTTGAAGCTGTTCCCCTTTGTCCTATCCCTCCATATACTTTCTAAAGTCCCTCTCCACCTCTCTTGGAGGCACTGGAAAGGGGCTCTCAGGTCTCCCCAGAGTGTTCTCTTCTCCAGGCTGAGCAACTCAAGCTACCTCATGGCCCATAGGGAGGCTCCATGCCCATGGGAGGCTTGGAAAAAGGTTTGTTTGCTGAAGCAAGAGGGCAGCTCTCAGCTCTTTGGCTTGCCTGGGTTGCTGGCCCTGGGCCATGTCATGGGGCAGATGCAAAGCAGCAGTCAGAGGGGAAACTGCAGGGATCTATTTTCTCTTTGGTTTCGGGTTGCCTGGAGTGTGGTCTGGTAACCTGAGGATGAGAGATGTCTCCTGTCTGTCCCTCAAAAGCTGGGTGTGAGCAGCCTATCATTGCCTTGCAGGGTGGGTTTCGTTCTGTCAGCAAATTTACAAGCATCCTGCTGAAAAGAAAATTGTCTCTCATGTGACTTCTGGCCTCAAAAATGCCTCCTTTCCTGTGCTACAGAAAAAACAAAGCTGACTTCAGGAAGTACAGAGGGTTTTTTTGGGTTGGATATTTTTGTGTATGCATTTTGGTGTTTTTTTGGGTTTTTTTTTAATGATTTTTCATTAAAATATGCTTCAGCTCAGGCTGGTCACCTACAGTCTTCCTGTGACCATGTTCAAGGGGCACAAGGCAAAACCCACAGCAGTCTTAGAAATGAGTATTTATTTCTCTGGGTGTAACCTCCTTCAGTGGGGACACCAGGAATGCCAGCGAGTCCCTTGCCTGGAGAACCCCCTAAGCAAGCAAATAGCCATGAAACCACTTCAAATAGATGAGATTTAGGGGTAGGAGCACCCATCTGCTGCTGAAGCTCAGCTGTTTTATTTGCTGAGCATCCTACTGAAAGCACAAAGAAGAGGGAGGGGGGAACAAAATCAAATGGTGGAAGTAGGAGGGGAAAAGGGAAAAAAAAAGCCTGTGCTTGTTGCTGGTAGAAAGTAGGACACTCCTGCTGGGTTTTCTTCTCTGGAAAGGCTAAACTTGGCTGTGAGTGGGTGGAAGCAGCAGGCATGGAGATGTGTGTGAGTCTCCCATCCCCTGCTCATCCAGCTCTGCCGCCCTGGGGATGGAGAGCTGCTGGCAGGAGCTGCGTGTCCAGTTTAAGCCCAGGCTTGCAAAGGTGATTACACGTTCAGCTCGCTGAGATGAGCAGGAATTAAAGCCTCAGTGTCTCTGCTGTGGAGTATCAGAGGTCTTGGGTGGGTTACCAAGCTTGGAGATTGTCAGGGTGGGTGTGGGGTTGGTGGGAGGGAAGCTGGGAGGGTTTGGAGGAGGAGAAGGAGGGTGCCTTGGTGTGTTTGTAGAGATAGAGGAGCTCATGATGATGTGTCTGAGTCAGTTGTGGGGACTTGGAACAAGCAATTGCTGCTGGTGGGGGGTTAAATTGGAGTTGGGCAATTGGATATGAATTATATTAAAGGAGGCAAGAGAGCAGAGGGACCACCAAGCCCTGGAGCACCTTTGGGTGGGTAATGCTTGTGCCCCTTAGTAGGAGGCTGTGGTCCATTCTTTCATGCTCTTGGATTTCCCCTGTGTCTCTGTTCCCCAAACTGGGACTTTCCTGGTGCCCTGCACCCAGTGGGAGGGGAGCAGGGGGGCAACAGCTCCAGTGCATGTGGACCCCCCTCTGCATGGGCAGGGGGTCACACCTGGGGCTGTGACCCCATCAGGGTCCCCATGGCAACAGGCTGGCCAAAATGAGGCTGTGAAGTCCAAAAATGTGATTTGGGGTGATATCTTTATCAGGAAGAGCAATGCCTTAGGGCCAGGAGTCAGAAAGTCTCCAGGGCTGCAGCCCTGCCTGTGGTTTACCATGGATGTGGGATGTCACTTTCTCCTTCCCCTAGTCCTTATTCTTCATTTTCGTGTGAGTAAGCACAGGTTTTAATACCCTACAAATCCCTTGGAACTGCTTTGAAAAGTGTTTTCCTGCTGCTAATCCTGCAGCAGTCAACAAACAGGGTTGCCTTGTCTGATGTCTCCTGAGCTGCAGGAGTGGGGTTATTTCTCTGCTGCTGTGTCTCTCCTGACCTTTGGGATAATTGAGGATACAAAGGGATCTGGTGCAGCCACATGTTTTACCCTCCCACGTGTTGCTGTGATGGTCCTTCAGCCTTGCTCGTGGTCTGAGCCCACCTTGGGAAGTTTCCAATGATGCTCCAATCTGGCTGCAGGTGGAGTGTCCCTTTCTGTAGCCAAGATGTGGCCGTCCGTGTCCATCCTGTGTGTCCTGGTGGCCTTCGCCAGTGCTCGCAGCATTCCTTACTACCCTCCTCTGTCCAGTGACTTGGTCAACCACATAAACAAGCTCAACACCACCTGGAAGGTGAGTACTGGGTTGATTTTGGGAGGGTTTTTTGGATACACTGCTAATAGTGTCTTTGTGGGATTCAGTGGCTGAGCTTTGGGAGTCTCACCACAGTGGTGACATCAAATCAGTCTTGGTCCCAGTTGAGTTTTTCTGGTGAGGTGATGCTGTCAGGGATTCCTGGAGTGACAGTAGCTGGAGCTTCTCCTCTTTGGAGCAGAGCACTGATGAGTTTGTGGAATGGGAGCAATGTAAGAGGAGGAAATTCTGCAGGAATCTGGAAACCAATGCTGTTGGGGAACTGTCCAAACCCTCCTTGGCCAGTTTGCTGTGGCCAAAGCCTCGAGATGGACCTTACAGGTCATGATGGGCTGATCCTGGGAGGGCCTCTGTTCTGTGTCTGTGGGTAGTTGGCTCTTGACCCCTGGGTTTTAAAGCAAGGGTCAGGCTCTGGTTGGGATTCAGGGAGCTCTGGAGCACCAGGCTGGCCCCAGCAATGCGCTTGGTGGCTGTGAAGAGTTGTGTCCCATTGCTGTGTGTCTCTCCCCAGGCAGGGCACAACTTCCACAATGCTGACATGAGCTATGTGAAGAAGCTCTGTGGCACCTTCCTGGGTGGGCCCAAGCTCCCTGAGAGGTGAGTGCTTGGAGAAGAAGGTGAAGCTCCTGCAGAAACTTGTGTGGATCCTCCAGGTGTCTCTGGAGTGGGTGAGGGACTCTGCTGGCAGACTGTGAGCAGTGTTCCCATGGGTGCAGCCTGGTGGACATCATGCATGGAATTAAGCACAGAGCATGCATGAGGGGAACGTCCATCCTCTGTCCTGCCAGCTCCTCGACCGGTTGTGCAATTTGTTATCCTTGAAAATTAACATCCTAGAGGAGCTGCTGACCTGGTCTGAGGATGTCAGAAGTATTTATGCTCCTTCAGCAAGCAAACAACAAGAGCCCTCATCCCCCAGGTCACCTTCAGAGGAGGCTGAAGAGCCCAGTGCAACCAGTCCTGTTACACTGGTGTTCCTGTGACAGGACTTCCCTCTTCTCACTCATAGGGTAGACTTTGCTGCAGACATGGAGCTGCCTGATAACTTCGACTCACGGACACAGTGGCCCAACTGTCCCACCATCAGTGAGATAAGAGACCAGGGCTCTTGTGGCTCCTGCTGGGTAAGAACATGCACAGTTTAAGGTTATGTTCATACAGAGTTTGATGGACAAAAACCATGCTGTTGAGTTTGCTACTGAGCTGTGTGAATCACAGAATCACTTGGGTGGGAAGGGACCTTAAAGCTCATCCAGTTCCAGCCCCCCTGCCATGGGCAGGGACACCTCCCACTGGACGAAGTTGCTCTGAGCCCTGTCCAGCCTGGCCTTGAACATTCCAGGGATGGGACAGCCACAGCTTCTCTGAGCAACCTGTGCCAGGGCCTCCCCACCCTCACAGGGTTATATTTCTTCCCAATATCCCATCTAACCCTGTCCTCTGGCAGTAAGAAGCCATTCCTTCTTGTCCTGTCCCTCCATGCATTGTCCAAAGTCCCTCTCTGCCTCTCTTGGGCCCCTTTGGGCACTGGAAGGGGCTCCAAGATCTCCCCAGAGCCTTCTCTTCTCCAGGCTGAACGCTCCCAGCTCTCCCAGCCTCTCTCCAGAGCAGAAGGGCTCCAGCCCTCAGAGCATCTTTGCTGCCCTTTGTGCTAGAACAGGAGATCCTGCAGTGTCTGAGCTCCTTGGTGGCTTCTCCCAGCCAGACCCATGCCTGCTTGCCAGGAGATTTCCTGGTTTCTCTCCCATGGCCAGCTCTAATGGTGTTTTGGGGCTGCCCACAGGCTTTTGGTGCTGTAGAAGCAATTTCAGACCGAATCTGTGTTCACACGAACGCCAAGGTCAGTGTGGAGGTCTCTGCTGAAGACTTGCTGTCCTGCTGTGGCTTCGAGTGTGGCATGGGGTGAGCTGCTCCTGGTCCTTGTGCACTTGGAAGGTGGGTGGGAGAAGCTGGGACACAACCTGGAGATGCTCATTGCCTTACCTTGGTCTTCCTGGTCTCCCTAACGAGCAGGAAGCTCCACCAGAGGTTTGTGCTGTGAGTGCTGGAGTTAGGTGGGAGCATAAAGGTGATTTCATGGATTGAAAGCCCTTCTGGGACACATCCTGCTCCAGCATAGTGGATGTTGGTGGCTGGTGGAGGGAGGGCAACCACACAGCAATACTCTCCCATGGAGAGCTGGCAGCTGCCAAAGCCAAGGGAGGGATCTTTTCATAGTCCCAGAATCTCGATTTTCAGGCACAAGCCTTTTGCCTGTGGCTTTTCTAATTGTTGAGAGCAGGGTAGGGAGTTTGGTCTCCAAATCCTGTTGCTCCTGGCAGCAAAAGCTGATGGGGACCTGGTAAGGAGGCACTTTGGGACTTGGAGCCATCAGTGCACTGATCTCCTTGCCTGAGGCTTTTGTGTCTCAAGGCAAATCCTGGGGAAGGCAGGAATAGACTGAAAAAAGGCTCAGTATGTCCAAAACTTCCCTTCAGCCACCTGAGCTGGCCCCATTCTCCTGCCTCCCCCAAAATGGGATGGCTCTGAGCAGGCTGGGGCTGGAACTGCTGCCTCTTCCCCCAGGTGCAATGGTGGTTACCCCTCTGGTGCGTGGAGGTACTGGACAGAGAGGGGCCTCGTGTCTGGGGGTCTCTACGACTCCCATGTGGGTAAGTCCTGGCAGATACCCTTGGGAAAGCAAAGAGGAGCATCTCTGCTTGGTTAAGGTTCGTGTCCTTCAGGGTGCTTCTGTCCTGGTCTGCATCCTGGTGGCTGCTCCCTCCTTCAGGTCTGGGCTCAACTCGAGCACCTCTTGGAAGCAGCTGGATGCTCCTGCCCCCATGGCTCCTTCTGGTCAGTCCTGTGGGACAAGGGTCCCTGAGCAGCACCTGAAAGCAGGACACCCATCTGGGAAGGGAGCCAGTAGCTCTTAACAATCCCACAAGGCTCCTGCTTCCATAGCAGGAAAGAATCAGGCTGTGGATTTCTTGTTGCTGCTGGTTTTGGACCAGTTCAGTATATTTAGGGTGAGGTCAGGAGTCTTCCCGACATGTTTCCCATTCAAAAAGTAACTTCCAGAATGGAAACCTCTGCCTCCCCCTAGCATGGCCATGTTCCCATCATGTTTCTGCCTTTTCCATCTCCTTGTCAAGAGGCAGGTGGTGGGAAGCAGGTCCAGAGGGAAACCCTTTGCTGATGGAGGGATTGCCCATCTGGCAAGGGAAGACCTACACTTGCACCCCACTGATCTATGGGGTTCCTGGGTCAGAAAGGCCCTTTGTTGGGGCATCTGGTGTCTTCTGCAGCATGGCTGTTGGGAAATTTGGGAACAGCCAGTTCATGTCACCTGTGTCCCCTACAGGCTGCCGTCCCTACTCCATCCCACCCTGCGAGCACCACGTCAATGGCTCCAGGCCCCCCTGCACCGGGGAAGGAGGGGGAACCCCAAGATGCAGCCGGCACTGTGAACCTGGATACTCACCCTCTTACAAGGAGGACAAGCACTATGGTAAGAGAGGTGACCTCCAGCACAGCTCCAGAGCTGCTCCTCGTGGCAGCTTGGTGGGGTTGGCAGGGTTGGACCTGTTCCTGAACAGCTTTACAGTGGTTGTGTTCTGTGCCTTGTCCCTGGGGACTCCAGTCTTGTGGTCCTGGAGCAAACATCAGCCTGGCAGATCCACAATATGTATTTTCTGAGACTCACCTGAGATGGGGAAAATTGAGTCCCTAAAGGTGCATGTGGCTGGGTTGAAGAGTGTGGTGCTGAGCCCTGTCTGATGTCAAAGCCACCTCCATCTGGCTCTTTGGCAGTATCCAGCCCTGTGCATTTAAGATAATCCAGATTTGTTTTAGCCTCAAGTAATTTGGATTGTTTTTTGAGGATTTACAGGGGAAAAATTTCCCTTCCCTCTAGAATAAGTCTTTGGGTACAGAATAGGACTCAGATGAAATAATTCCCTGTAGAAGAGGGATATCTGGAGCCCACTTTTCCTGACTGACTGTGTCAATGTCTCTAGAACAGCTGGGTTTGAATTTAACCTGAATTTCAGTAGAAGAGGCCTCTTGAGCAGCCCCAGTTAAGCCATGCAATCCCTGTGTGGCCTGACAGTGCAGTCCTAATGATGGGAATTCTTTCCTCCCTAGGCATCACATCCTACGGCGTCCCTCGCAGTGAGAAGGAAATCATGGCTGAGATCTACAAGAACGGCCCAGTGGAAGGAGCCTTTATTGTCTATGAGGATTTCCTGATGTACAAGTCTGGTGAGCACCAGCACTGAGGCTGTGGGGAGCCCTGTTCCCTACTTCAGCCAGAGGGTCCCTCTTGTGTGGCCCTTGTCCCTCTGCTCAAGTCTGAGAGAAGATCTCAAGCTCTCACTTGAGGATCTGATATGGCAAGACCATGGGCAGATGCCATCTCCTGTATTCATTGGTTTATAGCAAGAGGAATTGGTGCTTTGGACTGGATCAGAGAGGGAATCCCAGTGTGGACCCCCTCAAATTCCAGCTGAGAACAGTAGCTCAGATTTTAGGTAAAACCCTGACACAAGGACCCAAATTTCTTGTTCTGAACTGTTTTTGAGCCCCTTGCTGGTTGTTTCTGGGTGTCCTGTGTGCTGAGCTGGTGTTGAGCATCAGTCACAGAATCACAGAATGGTTTGGGTTGGAAGGGACCTTAAAGCTTATCCTATTCCACCCCCCTGCCATGGGCAGGGACACCCTCCACTGGACCAGGTTGCTCCAAGCTCCATCCAGTTTGTCCTTGAACAATTCCAGGGATGGGGCATCCACAGATTCTCTGGCCAACATGTGCCAGGGCCTCACCACCCTCACAGCCAAGAATTTCCTCCTAATACCCAATTTAAATCTCTCTTCTAGTTAAACCCATTCCCTCTTGCCACTATCTCCCCGTGTAGAATTCCTTCCTCCAGACTCTTTAAGTTTCAGGTTCACATTTAGCCAAAAACCTTCTGGGTCGCCAGATCAGGCATCCCACAAGCTGCCAGTGCTCTGTGGTGTGGAGACACAGAGCCCTTGGCCAAGTTGGTGTGTGTCCTTGCAGGGGTGTACCAGCACGTGTCCGGGGAGCAGGTTGGAGGCCACGCCATCCGGATCCTGGGCTGGGGCGTGGAGAACGACACCCCGTACTGGCTGGTGGCCAACTCCTGGAACACCGACTGGGGGGACAACGGTGAGGAACCACAGGGAACCCCCTCCCAGCCCTCCTGGGCGTGGTGGGGAGGTTGAGTTTTGCTCTTGGTGTGCTTCCAGGCTTCTTCAAAATCCTCCGAGGGGAGGACCACTGTGGCATCGAGTCCGAGGTTGTGGCCGGCATCCCCAGGACGGAGCAGTACTGGAAGAGGATGTAACCCTGCTCAAAGCACAGATAATCCTGAGCCCCTGATGCTTTTAACTGATAGTGGGTTGGGTGCAGAGACCCCCCCTTTGAAGAGACTATAGTTGAGATTACTTTATTAAAGCTTTTTATCTTTTCTTTTTTTCTTTTTTTTTTTTTTTAGTATTTTGGGGGTTTGGGTTTTTTTTTGGTTTTTTTTAATTGTACATTGGAGCTGGAGGTGGAATTGCTCTCTGCCAGCCTTCTGCTCCTGGTGGGTCGCAGCCACGGAGCATTCCCTGCTCAAAGGACTGCTGGAGAGCTCGCTGGCCTCTTGGTGTTTGGTTAGCCTGGACCCCTTCCAGCCCAGTTTGTTACTGGGAGGGCAGGAAGCAGTAACTTTGTGCTGGGATTAGGGACTTGCTGGGGCCACAGAGATGGATCCTGCTAGAAAGCCATGGCCAGGGGAAATTTGTGCACCCCTGGCTGGATTGGTCTGACTGGTAGGACCCAAAACAAGCAGGGAATGTTAGTGTGTGCCTTAAATTGGCTAAATTTAGACCTATTAGTGACAAAATACTGATAAACTTGATGTGGGGCTGCCTGCACCAAGTCCTTTGTGCATTGCATCCTCTGCTCCATCCATTCAGCTTTTTAAACCACTTCTTGAACTGTTCATTTGCTTTTTTATCTGCTGTAGTCTGGGGTTACTGATCCTGGGGAAGGGCCTGGCTGGAGCTCCATGAGCCTTTAGTCAAGTATCCTACCAGCATCCAGGAGAATGCTGGAAAGAGCAAACCACTTTATATCCATGGCTGGGTAGCTTGGCGTGTGCAGCAGGTCGTGCCTGGGCAAGGGTGCAGCATCCAAAATTGGGGTGCTCTGGTGCTGAATGCTGACCTGAGAGTCTGCTGCAGGGAGCTTATGCAGATGCTTGGAGGTATCTCACTGACTCACACACAGTTGAAGCTTTTTTTTTCTTGAGCCACAGGTGTTAAGGAAATAAAAACCCTTATTTTTGTTACTGGGGGGAAGTGTAGTAGTTGTGTAGGAGGAATCATGTGATTTGACAACACTAATATTGCAAAAGAGCTTTCTTTTTTCATTTTAAAGCAAGAAGTATATTACTGAGCTGAGGCTACAGGCTGAAACATGTGAAGCAGGCTCTCCCATGCACTGTAAAATAGCCCCTTACCTCTGCTTACTCAGACACCAGTGAGCCAGAGCTGTGCTGTATGTGGTTGGAACAACCGTGCCAATAAATGATTTCTCCAGTGTCTTGTCTCCTGGCCCCTGGTTGCTTCTGCTTGACTTCCAACCACTTCAAATTACTGTCCTGTGTGGAAGCAGGTGAGACCATTCTGTCTTCATAGAATGGTTTGGGTTGGAAGGAACCTTTACGATCCTTCAGTTCCAACCCCCTGTCATGGGCAGGGACACCTTCCACTAGCCCAGGTTGCTCCAAGCCCTGTCCAGCCTGGCCTTGGACACTTTTAGAGATGGAGCAGCCACAGCTTCTCTGGGCAACCTGTGCCAGGGCCTCCTCACCCTCACAGCCAAGAATTCCTTCCCAATATCCCATCTAACCTTGCCCTCTGGCAGTGGGAAGCCATTCTCCCATGTCCTGTCTCTCCAGGCCCTTGTCCAAAGTCCCTCTCCAGCTCTCTTGGACCTCCTTTAGATATTGGAAGGGGCTCTCAGGTCTCCCTGGATCAGGGGGGCAGCCAGGCCAGTCCCCAGCATCCCTTGATGAGGACAATGCACCCAAGGCACTGGAGCTGTGCCACCACTCCTGCTGCCCACTGGGCAAGCTCCTTTCAGTTAATTTACTGCTCCTCAGCTGTCACCCTGGTCAAAATTCTTCCTTTGTGTCTGGCACATGGGGCTGTACTGTGATACCCCGAGTTGGCACCAAGGAAGCACTGGAATTGCCTCTGAGCTGAGGGCTTGTAACTTGTGTGGGGAATGACTGGTGTAAAAGGAATGAGAGTCAGAATAAAAAAAACAATCCAACACTTTTTTTCCCAAAGAAAACTTTAATTTCAACAAGACGGGAAGCTGCACAAAGAGAGCCACTGCAAGTTTCTTTAGAACAACAGCTTAAAACTATCTACATTTATACCTGGGGGCTTGGGGTTCTCCTTTTGAACAGCCTGCCCACAGGGGCTGGGCCTTGCAAAGGCCACCAAACTGTCCCTGGTAGCTCTGTCCTGTACCAGGACATGGGCTCTCCTTCCCTTCACAACCGCAAAGCAGCATTTGAGAGGGGTGGGTAAGGACCTTGAAAACAACTATCCACCCCAGGAAAACAAGACTTGCCTTTAAAGTGTTGTTTCCTCTTAAAAGTCCAGCCTGATGTGTTTCAAACCAGCCTCTTCCAGGTACCACATCAGTGTAACCCAAAGCTGGAGCCAAGTAGACCATGGAAACCTGCCCTGGTCACCCCCTTCAGTGGCTCCAGCCTTCCCACCCCACGGTAGGGATCACTGCTGTCCTTCAGTGTCAATGCTCTCTCCCCAAAAAGCAACCCATGAGGGACAGCAGGGTGCAAACCCTCACTCCCCTGCCTTCCTCTGCCACCACCACCCATCCCCTTCGGCTGGGGAAGTGCAGAGCGCAGACCCAACAGTGGTGCTGGGCTTGGGGTTATGAGCTGAGGGCCACGCTGGCATCTCCCTCCTCATTTTAATCACCTCCCACTGATAAAACAAGGGCTTTGCCAGTGCAGGGATCATCTGTCACAGGGCTGGGAGTTGCACAGCTGCCTTTCAGCTGGGGGCACGTTAAAATAGACAGAGCATTCCACCTCCTATTTATGTAACATTAAAAAGGCTTGTTTCAGCTTCCTTCAGCACACCAGAAACGGGACTTCTGCCTGTTTCCAAGCTGCAGAATTGTCAACCAGCCTGGGCTGGGGGCCAGAAGATGGCCAGAGCTTTTTCCCTGGATCAGAAAGCATGTTCCTCTCCCAGCCGAAGCAACATCCTTCCAGCATGGAGCAGGTTCCAGAGACGTTGGGGAAGAGGCTGCCTAAGAAAGGGAGGCAAAACCCTCAGGGTTTTGCTCAGCTCTGAGCTGAAAAAGATGCCTCAAATCTCAAGGAGGAAAAGAAGCAAATGGAGCTTCTATTTCAAACCATTCTATCAAAAAAAAAAAAAGAAAAAGAAAAAAAAAAAAAACACCTCAGGTTAAACCATCCAACAGGAAAGAAGGGGGGAAAATACTCAACCGTAACCAGTAAGACTCCAATTAGCATTTGTAACCATCCAAGCAGCTGGCAAGGGCGGTGAGGATGAAGTCCAGCAATGCCACACTGTCACCCCGGGGGCTGCAGCTCACCAGGGGGTCCCATCCTTGCCCCATTCCTGGTGCCCAGGGCCTGGCCATCCCCATGGCAGGCGACGAGGAGCCTCCTGCCTGCGCTGCCCACCTGCCAACCATCTCTCCCCCCTGCCCGCCCGCTGCCCATCAGTTCTCTCCTGCCTGGACATACTCCTCGGAGGCCTTGGAGAGGGTGCTGAGGTACTGCCAGCTCAGGGCTGCCAGGAGCATGGCACAGGATAGGTAGATGGGGGAGTAGTGGTGCCGGGATGCCATGGAGCTGCCAGGCAGGCTCATGGCACGGATGGAGGCGATGACCTGCTGCGTCTTGTTGGAGGACGGGTCTGTGCTTGGGATCTTCTGGTAGATCTAGGGAAACAGAAAGGAGGAGTTATGGTTTCCACACAAAGCTGAGGGGAGAAATGGGAATACTGGGTGGAAGAGGAAGGTTTAAGGGACACCATGTCCTTGAGGGCAACCTCGGTGGTGGACTGCCATTGAGCAAGGGATGCCTGGATGGGTCCAGGCCAGTCTCCCCTGGGAAGTGCACTAAGCCAAGCTGCCTCTTGAGGGCACCCCATGACGGCACATGGACCATATGGATCCCTCAACCACCAGTGGTGTTAACTGGGACCAGTGGTTCTCACCCTGAAATCCTCACTCACTGCCACCGTGCTGCAGCCCACCTCAAACCAGAGGGGACACCCCAGTGTGTGACTGCCTGGAAACAGCCACACCCATCAGGCCATTCCATGGCGTTTGGGGTTTTCTCTTCAAATCCCATGGCATTTGGGGTACTTATCTGCACTAGTCTTAGCAAGGTGGGCACAAGCAGAGACCTATTTCTGGGCTAAGGTGTTGTGGTGTGACTGTCCCTTGCCATGGGCTTGGCCAACCCGCAAGGGGAGCTCTAATAACTCCTGGTTTAGGGTCTCCCTGGTGCAGAAATTATGTCTTTTTATTCGATAGCCCTCATGGGATTTGGCTTTTGGGGAGTGGAGTTGTTTCTTCCCATGAAACCACCCACCACAACCCTCCACTTTTAACCTGTGCAGGACCTTGAAGTTGGGAGTGAGAAGGTCCCCAGTAAGCCTCCTTTTCTCCAGGCTCATCTTCCCCAGATCCCTCAGCTGCTCCTTGTGCTCCAGACCCATCACCAGCTCAGTTTCCTTTCCTGGACATGCTTCAGCCCCTCAATGTCTTTCTTGTCATGAGGGTCCCAAAACTGACCCCAGGATTCAAGGTGTGGCCTCACCAATACCCAGCACAGGGGGTTGGTCACTGCCCTGGTCCTGCTGCCACACTATGACTGACACAGGTCAGGATGCCACTGGGCTCAGTCTCTACTTCTCAACACAGGCCCAGACCAAGGGTATGTTTAAGGCAACACATCCAGCACCCAGTGTGGGCCAGGCCAAAACCACTGAACTAAGGGATACAAGGAAAGGATTAACAGAGTCACCACACGTGTTCCCAATTCCACACCAAGAATGGGCACACGAACAGCCAGAAATCTCTCCAAGCCAACTGCTGAACCTACCTCTTCCACATACTGGTACATGATGGCTTTGACAGCTTGTATGTTTGTGGCATCCATCATGAGAGTGACGGCCTGTCCCTTGCGGATCTTCACCACCCCCCTGAACACCTGCTTGTTGTTGTAGCAGGCAGCCAGTGTGGCAATGGCCATCACCTAAGGAGACACAGGAAGAGCCTTTATGCACTGTGAGGAACTTGCCAAGGGGTCACCTGGGCTGTAGTGACATGGATGGCAAGACACTGGAGTGGAGCCACAACCTCACCAACAGTAAACAGTAGGCAGCAGGAAAGGAGGAAGAGATGGAAGCAAAACAGGCTAAAACCAACATGATCCAAAACCTCCTTCACGTCCAGCTTCTCATCAGCTGGGCTGCAGATGGTGAAGAAGCACTTGAAAAGAAAACTCACCTGGGGGATAGCACAGAAGTTGAAGACACTTTGGTTTTTCAGGCGGGATAAGTAGGTGAGGACGTCGGGGACGTGGTGGAGGGCGTTGGTGATGAGCTCATTCAGACACTGCACAGCCATCTCGATGTTCTCTGGCTTGGCAAGGTCCGAGAGCTTCTGTGCGTATCTGCTCCAAACCTAAACACCAAGATAAGGACTCACGAGTTGGAGAGGACACTCATGTCATGAGAGAGACATCAGGAACAGCCTGAGGTGTGGGAGAGCAACAAAGAACCACCAGAGACCCACAAAAGCCTTGAAGCACTACTAGGATAAAGAAAAGCAGGAAGAGCAGGCTGTGGAGATGTGATGGTGACCTTTGTGGATACAAAGGGGTTGTAAAGAAGGATGAACTCATCCCCACATCTTCTGGAGGTAGGGGAAAGAAAAGATGAGTCACAGATCAGGCTGACACACAATGGTTTCAGTTGGAAGGGACCTTAAGGCCCATCTTGTTCCACCTCTCCTGCCATGGGCAGCAACACCTCCCACTAGACCAGGTTTCTCCAAGCTCCATCCAGCCTGGCTTTGAACACTTGAACATCACGAAATGCTCTGTTACACAGCTGAGCCACATGGAAAAGGGAGAGAAAAATTCTTGGAGGGCCTCAAGACAAGCAGACAAGAATCTGTCAGGTACAGGCAGAGCTGACCCTGCCCTTGGGACCAGCCCAGGTACCCTTTTGGGATGTCATCCAGCCTTATCCTCCCTCATTCCTAGAGCCAGCCTAACAAAGAGGGAAATAAAGCTGCCCAACAAGTTCTTGGCAGTCTGGTGAGACATAACTTTGTCCTCTCATGTGTACCTAGAGAGCTGTAGACAGATGTGGAACTTATCACCCATTTTCATTAGAAGAACTGTTACTATAGAGCTGTACAGCCAACAGTAGTGATTTTATGAGGTTGCCCCTCACCTCTCTGGGCCAGAACTCCCTTCCTTCCATCTGGTCCTCCAGATAGTCACGGATGATGTTGGTTTTCTGTAGGAAGAGGCCCATGGAGTTTGCCAGCTCCGTGTCCTGCCCCACAATAGAATCTTCCAGCTCTGATGCAGAGAAGAGACGGGAAAGGCCGATGCCCACCAGCCCAGCAACATAGTGACAATACTGTGAGGTGCCAGGTTGAGAAAGGGTGGAAAAAAAACAAGATAAAAGGAGCAGTTACAAAGAGCTGCCTGTTTGCCACAGGGAGTTTTACGAAAACGATGCTCAGTAAGAACTGACAGTTCATTTTATGCAAGTTTTCATGGCCCTCCCTGGGTTGTCTCGGTTTTGCCATGAAAACAAACACCTTATCCCAAACATCTCACCAGGGATGTCCAACCAAGGTGTCACTCTGCCTCCAGCAGCCAAATAAACTGCCCATAGGGAACAGCTGATATGATGGGTGATGCAAAACATGTGCTGATGGGCAACACCAACAATCCACACCATCCTTCTGTCACCCACAGGACCAGGAGGCTCTCAATGCCTTCCCTAGCCCACACAGCCTCCCTCACCCAGCTGAACCCTCAGGCAGGAAGGCAGAGGTGCTCTGTCTCCTCTTTTCATGGGCACAAGGTGGACTCTACCTGAAAGTGTTATGTGTGGATGTGGCACTTGGGGACATGATTTAGTGGTGGCTTTGCCAGTGCTGGGTTAACTGTTGGACTCGATGATCTTAGAGGGCTTTTTCAACCTTAATGATTCCATGATTCTACTCATGTTCAGTCCACTCCTCTTTTTAGGCTGACTTACCTTATCCCACTCACGCTGAGAGTCCACTTTTTTCTCCAAGAACTCTGCCATTCCAACACCCATCTTGTGGCAAATATCTGAAATCACCTCCTGGTAGACCTTTGACAGGTTCCTGAACTCCATGGAGATCTGTAGCATGGGTTAAAAAATAAAAGAGTCAGGAAAAAACAGCAGAGCTCAATATTTATTGAGAAAACAGAAAAATACTGTCCATCAGGCTCCAATCCCACCCTGGCTGGAGATCTGGGACAACTCCCCCAACCAGAGCTGTTTCAAGGTCCTTGGAGCAGAGGCTCAGTCTGTTCTCAATCTAAATGGGACAATCTCTGGCAGGAGATCAGAGACAGCAACATCTTTGGGAAGGTTCTGTGACCTTGGATTGGTATCTGGGAGCTGCAGGACAAAACTGACTACACTTGGTGTACAGAGTTGTTTTCTCTTGCAGTTTGAGAGCACCCCATCACACCAGCCACGGAGAAAAAATGGGGAGGTTTGTGGTGCTCTGTTCTCCTGAGCTCTCAGAAGTTCTGGCTTCACGAGGCATCTTTTTTATAAAGAAGGCATGAAGCAATGGATGAAGTGTGAAATCCCTCTTCTGCATGTGCAGTAACATGGAATCACAGAATGGTTTGGGCTGGAAGGGACCTTAAAGGTAATCCAATTCACATCCCCCTGCCATGAGCAGGGATACTTGCAATGTCTCAATCACTCTCACACTGAAAGAAAAGTTTAGAAGTTCATCTTCCCCTTCCCAAAACTGTGCAGCATCACATTTTACTGTGCTTATTCTCCACCAGTGGGTAAGTGCAGCCAGCCCAGTGTGTGTGTGCAGTAAGGTGTGAATGATTACAGCCCTGACACCACTGCAGATCCAGGTTTTCCTCCTGGCTCTATCTGTGGCTGCTGGCACATCCCTGCCTCATGTCTCAGTCTGTCTGTAAAATAAATATTTCAACTCTGCTTCTGCCTCAGTGTCTTCAGTTCTCTACACAGAGAAGCACTACCTGCAAATAAACCTCTACCAAATATTTAGAAGCTTTTTACTATGAGGGTGGTGAGGCACTGGCAGAGGGTGCCCAGGGAAGCTGTGAATGCACACGAAAAATTCAAGGTCAGGTTGGACAGGGCTTTGAGCAACCTTGTCTAGTGGAAGATGTCCCTGCCTGTGAAAGAGGGGTTGGAATGAGATGAGCTTTAAGGTCCCTTCCAAGCCAAACCATTCTAAAATTCTACAATTCTATGATTATTAAAATCATACCTGACCATGTGAATAGCACAATAGTGAATAGGCAAGAGTGAGCATCAAAGTGCCCTTCTCAAAACACCTTCTCAAAAGCTTTTCTAGAGCCCCAAGCCACTGGCATACCAACCATATCTGTCACTACACAGCCAGAATCCACTGAAAAATCCATCTGCCCCTTCCCAGAGAGGGCACGGCCATTGTTGTTCCAAGGATGAGCATCAGAACCTATAACACACCTCAGTTTCCCAAACAATTTTCCCATTCCCACCACTAGGGAAAGTTTAAAAAGGGTAGAATAAATTTTAAATGGTAACAAGTTGAACAACAGAACTTCCTCAGAAAACTGAGATGCTCCTCCCTAGAACTACTTTACTTTTTCTTAAAGAGAGCTTAAAAAACACCCTCATAAACCAACCCAGATATTTTTGATCAACATAAGCAACAAACAAACTGCAGCATCCACCAAGGGCCAGCACCTACAGCAGAGGGTCGAGGCCCTACTGCTACACTTGCACTAGATATTTAAATATCTAGCATGGATTCCAAAGACCTTCAGCTCCCCCATAAGTGGAGCCCTGACATGCTTCTGATCCCAAACAACCCTCAAGACAGCCCCTGGGAAGTAACAGTGGCCAAAATCCACTTCTCAAGGACAGTCTGGGATGCAAACACCCTGTCAAGGCCACGTTGGACCAGGCTTGGAGCAACCTGGTCTAGTGGAAGGTTTCCCTTCCATGGCAGGGACATCCCTTCCACTAGAGCAGGTTGCTCAGAGCCCCATCAACCTGGCCTTATATCACATCAAAGATCTTCAGACAGACTGCTGGAGCTCTAGAGCAGATCCTGCAGGATCACTGTGAACACTGGACCATCTATAAGCCAGGTGCCAGACAAGCTTTCCTTGTTTCCCAACCTGTTAGAGGACACAGGACAGCCGACCCTGGTAACAAACCCAAATCTCTCTCCACAAAACAATGGTCATTCACTTTCCCAACAGAAGAGGCAAAAAGCCACTTTTCAGAGCTGTCACTTTTCCACAGACAGATCACCTCTGGCTCATAGAGTTAGGCATGACATGGAGAGCCAACCAGGCACCCAAAGGTGCCAGAAGGCAGCTGAAGCCAGGAGGAGGATTCCTTACCGTTGGGAAGTCTTCCAGCACCTGCCGGTCCTTCTCCTTGCTCTCCATGTACTTCCACTCTGGCTGATAGAGATAGGAGTGGAACTCGTGCAGCATGGGGACCTTCACATCCAAGGGGATGCTCATGTCATCCTCCACAGTGTCCAGGGCACGGAGCACCAGGTAGAATATACAGACAGCATGTCTGGGAGGGCAGAAAAACCAGGAATCCCTTACTAGGATAAACAGGTGAGATTAACCTCAGCAGAGGCACTTCAAGCTCAGTATGACACACGCTGGCATTGCCAGGTCGTTGATGACTTTAGAAAAGAGCAGCACTTCCAACACGCCTGAGCTGGGTCAGGAAATCCAGCTTTTTCCATCCTGAGGGGAAATATGGCATGGCTTTTGGCTTTCTAAGATGTGTAGCAGGGAAGGGTCAGGCCTACAAGCAAGACCAGGGTTTGCTAGGACCCAGAGGACAGAGCCTGAAGTCATCTTTTTGGAAAAAGCAAATGTAAAATAGGGAAGGGGAAAAAATCAGCTGTACTTTTCCCATCACTTCCCCTTCTCTGCACATCCTGTTTGGGGGGAGTAAAGGGCTGCCTTACTATGCAACAGGAACATCAGGACTGGCAGTTAGAGCCAGATCACCCTGTATTTTGTATCTTCATGCACAAGACATTCAAGCCAATCCACATTTCCCAGCATTCCAGATTCTGGAGAGCTGCTTCCCCTCACAGTCCCACTGCCCCTGCCTTCCCCATCCCTGTTTCCTTCCCCATTCCCTGCCCTCCCCATCCCTGACTCCACATTCCTGCAGCTGAAGTGAAAAAGAAAAATAGAAAAAAGAAAAAAGTTCCTGTTTCCAGCCGTAGGATTTACATAAAATAATCCCTAGGTCTCCAGGAGCACAGTGATATGTCAAGGAGATGAAGCATTTATTAATTGCTTAACAGATGGAAACTAGCTTGGACTGCTTAAATGCTAATTACTTGGTGACAGTGTTGTACTCCTGGGATGACAATGTGCAAGTAGGGATTAAGCATCCAGGGAAATCTGACTTGCTCCTAGAGCCAATACTGTTAAATTTGGCCTTTTTACCTTGACTGAAATGTATTTAATACCTCCATCAAACCACACATCTGAGGGATCATGAGCATCTCTCTCATTCCTGTTCCTTTGCACGACTGAGTTTTCCATTCTAACTGGGTTGAAAAGGTTTCTCTAACAGGATGTAAGTGACCAAGACTCCATCCCACTTCCAGCAGCAACTTTTGCCAGCAGCAACCAAGAAAGGCAGAGCAGCACCTGAAATGTCCTCCCAGAAGCACCTCTCAAGTGACATCATGCCAAGGGAAGAGCCAGCAGTAATTCCAGAGCCCAGCATGGTTAAAACACTTCTTTAACCCCAATTCTGCATCCAGAGCAGAACTACATCCCTGACTTTCATCATATACTGAATTTAGACCTGTGGCAATTTGGGCAAATCAGAGAAGAAATTCTTTACTGTGAGGGTAATGAGGGTCTGGCACTGTTTATCCAGAGAGGTGCTGGATGCCCCATCCCTGGAAACATTGAAGGCCAAGCTGGATTGGGCACAATGGAAGCGCCCACTTCAAAGAGCAAGTCTGGACCATCCCAGGGCTCAAGCTCCAGCCCTAGGCACAGTTCCCTCCTTCCCAGGTAAAGAGGGCTCCTTTTTCCCTGCCACCACCTTCGCCCTCTTCCAGTCCAAAGCTGTGGAACCTTGAGGAATGGATCCTAAAGGGTCCCAGGGTCAGGCAGAACAGCAGGGCTGGAAGTGGGGGAAGGCAGGAACATCCCTCTCCTGCACTCCAGCATCAGGAGAGGAGCTATGATGTTGGCTTACACTCCTCTCCACCAGCAGCATTGGCTCAGCTGCCAATGAAACTGCAGTTTTGAGCCTCCCACCTTCCAAGACAACGCCCTAACCACAGAGCAATGAGCTGGACAGGGCTCTGGACAGCAAAACATGCGGGTTATGGGGCCAAAAAAAATAAGCAAGAAGGAACCAAACATCTCAGCTCAGCTCCCAATACCCTGCCTGGCTGGGGAAGCTCTGCTCCAAGCACTCATCTAGAAGTTCTCTGTTTTCAGCAGTTCCTCTGGAATGTATGTCTGTAATCCAGGGGTTCAGTTGAACTCCCTGATAGGGTTAACATCAATGCAAGCACTTTTTTGATCCAGCAAAATTAATTCCTTTGGTAAGGCTGCTGCTCTGCCTATTTCTATAACCTCCCTATTTTGTATTTCCTTCTTTTGTGCCTAAATTCTCCAGCAGGGCTACTGTACTTTGAAAATGAGTTTCCCCTGATCCACTACAGAGCCAGCTGTAATTCAACCACCATCCCTGCACTGCCCTGGGTTGCAAAGATCCAGCAAGAGCATTTTTAGGATGCCAGGAAGAAGTTTCTGTGCCTTGAAGGGAGGAAGCCTTCCTGATCCAAGCAAGCTGCAAGGCAAGGATTAAGGAACAAAAAAGATAGACAAAGAAGATAATTGCACAAAGATCAAGGCAAGCACACAGCAGACTGACAGTGCTAACAGGTTTCATGGTGCTTTCTTAATTGGCCCTTTTTTCCTTAATTTCTACATTAGCTAATATACCAAACATGGGAAAAAAAAGTTTAATTCTTGGCCCCACTTGTACTTTTCCAAGCAATTCCAGCCAAAACCGCTGAATTTCTTTGCCTTTCCTGTAAACCAGGCTGCAGGCACACTGGACACAGCTGTGGGGCAACTCCAAAATGCCAAACCAGGGCTCAGAATTCCAACAAGTCACCCAGTGTTTGGGCACAACTGCTCAGCAGGGCTGCATCGTGTCTGGTTCAACTTACAGAACCCCCTAATTTGATAATTAACCCATCCTGGGATTAACTGGAGATTTACAAGCTGAAATCAGTAATTACCATATGAATATAAGGAATTATATGAAGAATATTTACATGCACGAGGCCCAGGCCAGCTGAGCTTTACATTCTCTGTTATTATTCCCATTTGAAGCTTTCCCTGCACGGGGCAGCAAAATTTACAGGGCAAAAAATGACTGTGCGACAATGCAATGACTGTGGAGGGTTTGAGGCAGCTGCTTCCAAAAGCACCTCCCAGGCAGGGTCCAGATCCTCTGTCTGCCCCAGGTTTCTCCTCAGCTCCTCCTTCTATCCAGCCCCAAGATCAGTGCCAGCCTTGGCACTGCTGGGACACATTCCCAGAGTGTCACACACGGCACACGGCCAGGCCCTGTGTTTAACAGTCTGCTGGCTGGGAAGCTGCTCAGCCCAGGGACCCAGTTTGGGGGGGGATGTGAAACAGCAAGCTTGGACGTGAAAAAACCCACGTCCCACTGCACGGGGTGGGGCTGAGCTGGGTGAGTCCAGCCAGCTTCCAATGGGAGAGGCAGCATGTCCCAGCAGCTCTCCTAAAGAAAACTAGGATATGGGGGTACTGGACATGGACCAACTCCTGCCAGCTCTGCCAGGGAGCCCTGGTATTGGGAGGCATCACACCCACCACCTCCTGGGGAGCTCCAGTATTAGGGGGCATCACATCCATCACCTCCTGGAGAGCCCCCGAGTGGGGAGGCATCCCAGCTAACACCTCCTGGGGATGCCCAGTGCTGGGGTGGCACTGTACCCACCCCCAAACAGGGAGACCCAGTGCTGGGGAGGAGAATTACGCCCATCACCTCCTGGGGAGCCCTAGTGTCTGGGGGGCATCACACCCACCACCTCCCAAGGATCACCAGACTCAGGGTACCATCCATCACCCCTGCCACCTCCCAAGAATCACCAGACTCGGGGTACCATCACCCCTGCTACCCCCAGGAGAGCCCTGGCATCAGGGTCTCATCACACCCACCACCTCCCAAGGATCACCAGACTCGGGGTACCATCACCCCTGCCACCCCCAGGAGAGCCCTGGTGTCAGGGTCTCATCACACCCACCACCCCCAGGGGATCCCCAGTGCTGGATGGGGGGTCACTGCACCCCCATATCCCCCCACCGCCGGACCCCAGCGACCCCCCACTCACCGCAGCTCCCCGTCCAGAGCCTGGATGACGGCGGCGAAGCTGCGGCTGGTCTGGTTGAGGTAGTGGTAGCAGGTGCGGAGTCCACATCCCAGCGAGTCCTGCGGGCAGAGCGGGGCGCGGGGGCCGGGTTGGAGCGGGGGGGCTGCGGGCGGCGGGGCGGGGGGCACCGGGGGCGCTCCGGGGTGATGCTGCTGCCGCCCCCGCCGCCGGCCCGACCCCCGGGGGGGGGTCCGAGGCGGGGACAGCGTCAGTGTCCGGCGGAGCAGGGACACAGCCCGCGACCCGGCTGCCATGGGGGCGCGGAGGAGGCGGTGGGGGGCTCAGGGCGCTCCGCCCCCGGCCCCAAACCCGCCCCTTAACCCGCCCCGTCCCGTGGAAGGAGCCGCTGCCATGTACGGGCAGCACCGGGGCCGGCCGGAGACCGGGGGGATGCTCGCAGGGTACCGGGACTGTGCCATGGTCGGGGGTGATGCCGCGCATCGCTCGGTGCCGGAGGGATGCAGGCAGGGTATCCCTGAGCAATGTATGGGAAGCCAGAAGCTGGTGGGATGCAGGCAGGGTATCCCTGAGCAATGCAAAGAAGCCGGTGGGATGCAGGCAGGGTATCCCTGAGCAATGCTTAGGAAGCCAGAGGCCGGTGGGATGCAGGCAGGGTATCCCTGAGCAATGCATGGGAAGCCAGCAGCCGGTGGGATGCAGCCAAGGTATCCCTGAGCAATGCTGAGGAAGCCAGCAGCCGGTGGGATGCTCGGGAAGCACCGGGGCTGTGCCATTCCCGGAGCTGGTAGGATGCTCACAGAGTACCGGCATTGAGCACTGCAAGGGATGCCCGGAGCCAGTGTGATGCTCAGGAAGCACCGGGGCTGTGCGATGCCCCGTGTCAGTGCGATCCACGCGGGGTGCCAGCAGTGATCAATGCCCGGAGCCTGTGGGATGCTCGCAGGGCACGGGCACCGAGCAGTGCATGGGAAGCCTGAAACCGGTATGGAATGCCAGGGGCAGAAAGCACCGGAGCCGTGCTGTAGAAGCAGGGTACCGGCACCGAGCGATGAAAGGGATATCCGGAGCCGGTGGGATGCAGGAATGCACAGGATGCCCCGAGCCGGTGGGATGTTGGCAGGGCACGGGCACTGAGCACTGCAAGGGATGCTCGGAGCCGGTGAGATGCTCGGGAAGCACCAGGACTGTGCGATGCCCGGTGTCAGTGCAATCCAGGTGGGATACCGGCAATGATCAATGCAAGGGATGCTCGGGAAGCACCGGGGCTGTGCGATGCCCGGTGTCAGTGCAATCCAGGTGGGATACCGGCAATGATCAATGCATTGGATGCCCGGAGCCGGTGGGATGCTCGCAGGGTACCGGCACCGAGCGATGCAGCCGGTGGGATGCAGCAATGCAAGGGATGCCCGGAGCCGGTGGGATACCCGGGGTGCACCGAGGCCACGCACAAAGCCGGGTCGGTGCTGTCCCCACCGGGGCCGGTCCTGGGGACAGCGGCCGTGCCACCGTCACCCATGGCAACGCCGCATCCCCCACCCCGGGGGCACCGCCGCGCGTCCCTCCCCGCTCACCGGGTCAACCCGCGGCATGACGGCGCGGTAGCCGCCCATCTTGAAGCGCAGGAGGTTGTAGATGTCCTCGGGGTGGCCGAGCCATTTCCGCAGCAGCTCCATCGGGGTCCCCGCCGTCCCCTCGGCCCGCTCCGCTCCCCCCCAGGCCCCCCCCCGCCGGGCACGGCTGGCCCCGCCCCCGCCCCGCCTCTCCGCCAATCGCAGCGCCGCTCGCATCGCTCGGTGGGGCGGGCACCGCGCCCATTGGCTGAGGCGCGCTCGCACCAGCGCAGCGCCAGCCAATGGGAAGGCGCCGAGGCTGGTGTGACGGCCGGCGGCGGGCGCTGATTGGCGGGGGCGCGCGTGGGCACAGGCGGGGCGGGAAAGGTGTGTGTGTGTGGGGGGGGGGAGTCACTGTTGTCATGGAAACGGGGGGCGGTTTGGGGTGAAAGGGACCTTAAAGAGCATCCAATTCCAACCCCAACACCTTCCAGTGTCGCTCCCAGGCCCGTCCAGCCTGCCCTTGCACACTCCCAGGGATGGATCCAGGGGCAGCCACAGCTTCCCTGGCAATTCCAGCCCAGCCCCTCCCACCCAACAATCCCT
>JAWWEE010000105.1:113442177-113455665 GCA_035221455.1 Xenops minutus
GGAAGCCATTCCCTGTGTCCTGTCCCTCCATGCCTTGTCCCCAGTCCCTCTCCAGCTCTCCTGGAGCCCCTTTGGGCTCTGCAAGGGGCTCTCAGCTCTCCCTGGATCCTTCCCTTCTCCAGGTGAACACCCCCTGCACAATTAACCATCAGTGCTGCATCTTTGTTGTCCAGCTGAACACAACCCTGTTAATTAGTTTCTTGATCAATCCCAGGACCTGCAAGCACTCCAGGGAGCTGCAGTTCACAGGGGAGAGGCTGTGCAAGCCTTGCCTGGGAAGCAGCAGCCTAAATGAAGGGGTTTACCTCCAGCATTCCCAGCTGATTTATAATCCATCTTTAGGTCCAGTTCCCATTACAGAGAACCCAAGGAAAGCTGCTGGTACCACCCTCTACAGGCAGCATCAAATTCCAAGCAGATGGAATTTCCCTGCACACCTCGGGTTTTAACCAAGGAACTGCCAGAAAAGACACACTGAATTTAAGATGAACATCACTAGTCCTAATTCCAGCTTTTAAATTTTCACTCAAGTAAGCGATTTATTCATAAATTAAACCCAAACTCAGGGAGAGGGGACAGCAGAAGCTTTTTCTTCATGCGTAGAGACACAGCTCAACAAAGAAAGGACCACACAATCTCTATCTCCAAACCTTTTTGCTTTCAGGTTTCCTTGGAGATCCTGAGTTTTATGCTATCTCTGTCACACAGTATTTTTAGTGTTTTTTTTTACTTTTACAGAGAGATGTGGATTTGGTAGTTTGCCACAAAGCTGAAACCTGTGAACACAGTGATGAGCTCCACCAAGCACTGCTGACGTAGGTTGTGTCCCCCTGGAAGGAGGGAGCTGTTCCTCCAAGATCTGACACAGGGAACAGCCCCTCACATTTAACCACACAGGTATTCAGCTCCAAACAGAGGCTGGATTATTTAATTCCTAATTAATCAAGCTGCTTAGGCAGAGGGATACACTCTGTTCTGCTGACTCCACCAGGGTCAAGGGATAGGGTCACTTCAGACCACAGCAAACACCTGCTCAACACTCCACACTTTCCATGTGCCGTGGTCTGAACAGGATGACCAAAATATCTCAGAAGTGGTCAAACCCTTCACTCTGTTCGCTGTGAAAACAAAAAGAAAGACATTTACAAGCACTTTGAGTCCTGCAACCTCCACCTAGAACTTAACTATGCCAACTCATTGTCACCAAGGTCCAAACTCAACAGCTGAAAGGAACTATGAAGACCTTCTCAAGGCAATTAAGAGCGTGGTTCAGAGACCACCTAGCACCCTCGTGGAAAGGAGGAATGCAAAGCCAGGTCACTCTGTGGCTGGGGAAGGATCCCCATCCCCTGGCAGCACCTCAGGCTGGCACTGAGGACACCACCACGTAAGTCTCTTAAAGCCACCCGAGGGTCCAAAAGCTCCCTTCATGACCGGGTGCCCGAGGGGACACTGCTCCCTCTGGTAGATGTGGAGGTGCAGCCCTTGGCCACGCAGCTTTCGGTGCAGCCAGTCGGAGCTGAACTGAAGGGCGCAGTCGAGCAGGCGCTCCCGGTCTGAGAGAGCCAAGAGAGACCCTCGTGTTAATGGGTGGATCTTGGCCAGGTACAAGATCTCGTTCTTAATGACGTTCCCTGGAAAGGGTCAGAAAAAAAGAGACAGGGTTTCTAACGAGGATTACACAGACCTCTGGCACCAAATTGTGACTTTTTGCTCAAGGATCATCACAGCTAGCAATGACATTCCCTGTATCAGAGGCAGCATGCAAAGAGTAGACTTAGAACTGGGATTGGACTGGAAGATGTTTTCTTCCCTCTCCCCTTGAAGCAGACCTTAAGGATGGCCACATACCCTCACAGCTGGATCAACCAGAAACCACAAGGTGAAGGAAAGGAGTAAAACTCTCAGACATTTTAGCTCTGGATCTGCAGAATCCCACACACCTTCCTCCACTTCTTGCTCTGTCACTATTCCCTGGAACTCACCCAGCCCTGAAAAATATCTCTGGTCTAAGAGGGTGTAGCAGATGGGATTGGGTGCACAGAGGGCATCCAGGGCCTGCCCACGGTGGAATTCCATGGACAGGATGTCAGAAGCGGGATCAGCCCTCGGAGAGGAGCACCAGTGCATCCGGCAGTTGTAGAAAACAAGGAAGCCTCCACTCTCGAAGTGCAGAATCAGCCTGGGAGAAGCAAAGAAGTGGAAGTCTCTCATCAGAAACATCCCTGAACCATTTGTTCTATTCTGCACCAGGCCACTCTCTCAAGGTAAGGTGGCATCTTTAATGATTTCAGCCAACTTGGTTGTGATCCCACACAACTTATGGAGAGTTGTTTATTTTGCTGCCCTGTGGTCCCTGGATGACCAAGGCTCCAGCAGTAGGATCCACAAATCAGGGAAACCAATGCCAAAAGTAGCACAGAAAACTGTGTCTAAAAATACTTGTATAGAAATGAAGTAAAGCTTCAAAAGACTGCAGGATGGGGTGCATGGAGTGTGTCCCTAAAAAGTACAGTGATTCCAGCTGCCCTAAATGTTCGCTATTTATCCAAGGCTTTTTTTAAACACATACTTAAGAGAAGCTGGCATTTTCAGGGCATGATTCAGCCTGGCATCCTAAAACTTCTGTTTTTAAGATAAAAATGTTAACTGAGCTGGTACTATGATCTTCAAGCTGGCAGGGAGCATGCATCCCACAATCCCACTGCAGATTCCCTGGCTGAACACACCCCACACCTACTCTCGCCATCTCTCATGCCAACTTAACTTAGGAATTATCAAAGAAAATCAAGACTAAGAGCATCCCCACACAAATTTAGTTTGGGACAGAGGAGTGCCTCTCCAGAATGAGAGGCAGGGAGAGAGGGGGCTCCATGAAATACCTGGGTACAGGATCCTTCCAGTCCCCCCTTTTATTGGCTCTGTTTGCTCTGGAGAACTCGTTTGCCCGGATGCTGCCAAACAGACCGAAGTGAAAACGCAACCAGTTGCCTGGACCCTCTGCTGCATCTGGGGCTTCAGATCCTGAGTGCTGGAGTTCCTGCAGCTCCCCATCCTGGGGATGTGGAGCACAAACCTGTTCTTGCCCTCCCTGGACAGCAGAACATGCCAGAGCAGCAGCCTCTTTTTGCAGCACTGTCCCTTCTGCAGTTGGTCCTAAGGGACTTTCAGCTGCCACAAAGGACAGGTACAAGTTCTTCCCATGAACCTGAGAAAAGAAACCTGAGATACTCAGGATGTACAAGTACCAAATAGGATCATAGAATCAGAGAATGGTCTGGATTGGAAGGAATCTTGAAGATCATCTCACTGAAACCCTCCTGCCATGGGCAGGGGCACCTTCCACTAGCCCAGGTTGCTCCAAGCCCTGTCCAACCTAACTTTGAACACTTCCAAGGATAAAACCAACCTCTGGCTGTTTTCATACAAGTGACTATTTTCTACCACCTCTTTTAGAGGGAGGGCACATCACCCCAGACAGAACATGGGATTCATCAGCATCTAAGCCATTCCCACCAGGGCTGCAGTCATCTTCTCAGCATCCCTTGTCTTTATGAAGCACAAGGTGCTAGGATGCCACTCTAATGTAAATCTCTCCCTGAGGCTTCTGTTAGGCCAAAAAGAGACACACCAGGACAGACACTCAGGGTTTTGAAATCTTTCATCATTGTTTCTGATTCACCTCTCCACTTTGTGCTGGGTGCACTTCATGCTTCTTATTTTGCTCCCCACTTTTAATCAGAGGTGAAGCTGCACCAGCATTTGGCCAGTCAGGGCCAAAACATCATCTGAGGGATATCAGGGAAGTGAAACCTGCAGCGGGACCAACCCAGTGTGACTATCTCATAAGGATGGCCAGAGCACAGACATCTCAGCTTAGCAAGGAGAAACCCTGGGGGAAACACTCTCAGGTTCTGCACCTTCTGTGACCCAGATGCAGGATAAGGGTGGTTTTGCTCAGACTTCTCATGGATCAGTAAGTTTATCCTTTAGCACAGCTCACCTGGGAGTCCTGGAGCCTCAGGGCATTCAAGTCATTCACATTGATCTTCCTGCTGCTTCCCCCCACCTTGGCCACCACTTGTCCCACAAAAGGGAAGGTCAGCAGCTGGAACTTCCTCACTGATGGGCCCTCTGGCATCTCCAGCAGCTGTTGAGCAATTAGCAGGTCAGTGTCACGCTTCACCCTAGACGTGAAGGGAAGTTGCCACTCAGAAATACACAAAACCAGTCAGAGGCTGAGCTCAGCACAGTCTCCTCACCCCCATCTTCTTCCTTAAGTTGCTTTCAGGACCTGGGAGATGGAGGAGTTCCCATCCTTGGGGATACATGTAATTTAATCAAACACAACTCTGAACAACCTGCTCTAATGGCAGTTTTCACCCCATGAGCAGGAATTTGGGGGATCTCCAGAAGTCCCTTTCCTTGGTCTAGTGGAAGGTGTCCCTGCCTATGGCAGGGACTTGGAACAAGATCATCTTTAAGGTCCCTTCCAACACAAACCATTTTATGATTTTATGATAATGACCCACAACCCCCCATCTTTTTCCTGATACAGCCACCATGGAAGGTGGAATTAGCACATCTCCACCCCTTCCTTTTCTCAGGGATTGCAATGGCATGGAACCAGTTAGGGAGCATTCCTACACTCTATGAGCAGCATCTGGGATCAAAAGAATGTGGATGAGGGGGAGGTGAAGCGGCATCATCCTACAGCATCCTGTGGCTCCCTACAGAAAGTCATACCAGTACATAAGGAGTTGTATCTGGCATGAAATCCCAGTCACTGCAGTTCCTAGGACTTCTACCAGGACTGGATGTATAAGAAAGTAGGTTCCAGGACCTGGAAAGCTCAGTCAGGCTTTCATCCCACAATGCCAGTTCTCCCAGAGACCAGCACAGACCAGAGGCTCAACTTCAGGCTCCACAGCTCTCAGAACATCAGGATCTGAGTTACCTGGCCCAGCTCTGAGACAGACTGATGTGAAAAATCAACAGCAATCCTGGGGTCCCTCGCCAGAAGAGCCATTCTCATCTCACTGCAGCATCTCAGCTTCTCTGCTGCCTGGGCTGGCTCAGAGAGAGCAGCCCATGTTTGCATCAGCTCAGAGTGACTAAAACCAAAGCCTTCAGTGCCACATGCTCCTGCCATAGTGAAGGGACAACCTTTGGCATGGCTGTGAGCAGCAGCAAGGTGTGGGGATACCTTCAACAGGAGCAGACAAGGCAGCAGGGCTGTAAGAGTCTTTCTATGCTGTAGCACAAACCAAATCCCTTTTGGAAAAGCTCATGAGAAAAACACATCAGGGAACATTAATGTCTTAGATCCAGGTAAAGATATAAACTAGTCACACAAACTGGCTTTACCAGGGTAAAAGATTGAGCTTTAGTCCTCTGTCTCCAAGGATATGGGATAATTATTTACAGGCCTGCTCCAGTTTCATAAAAAAAAATAAATTGCATATTGTGATAATGAAGAGGCAGATTAAGAGACAGCTAAAGAGATGCTTGTGCTGCTAAAGATACCAGAACTTTGGATCCCTGAAGCAGCATTTGGCTGCTGGACACAGCTCATCCAAGGGGTCTGCCCCAGTTATCCAGGCACTATCCATGGCTTCATGTCCCGGAGCTGCTGATTCAGTCCTTAACAGGCTCATTGTGAGAGACTGGAAGTGCTGGGCACTCTGTAAGGTGTTACTGCCCACACTCCCCCAGCTGTAGCCCCTCTGACAGCAGAGAAATGCTCCCCTTCAAAAGGAGAGACTTTTCTATTCCCCAGACTACCAGAACAACCAGTCTCTGACCCCCTTCTCTCCACTTCTCTCTCTTCCTCTAGACTTACTTCAGTCTCTTCCAAAACACTCCCCATTCCAAGGAGGAGGAGAACCACCCCCAGCCCTCTGCAGGGCATGACACCCATCTCCCCAGGAGCACAACCACCTGAGCTGGTACCTCTACAGGTCTGGGGCAGTGAGATAGATCTCCAAGAGAAATCCTCCCCCCCTGCATGGGCTCATTTCCAGTCCTCAGGCAGAAACCAAGCACCCACAGCAGAACGGAGCAAGGACAAGGCTCATCCGCCCCAACCCAGCTCTGCCAGCTCACCTGCCCCCAGGGACTGCAAGAAACCCCACTGTGACCTTACACCCCTGTACGAGGCTCCTGCAGGGATTTCAGAGCACAGCCCTGACTCTCCACATGGCAGTCATGGGGGTGCAGAACTCCCCATCTTCTCACGCTCAGCCAAGCATCAATTTGGAGCTCTCAAAAATAACCGAGCCCCAGTTCCCACCCCACTGTCCCCCAAGTCTCCTCGGGGCAGGGGAGGCACCCACTGCATTCCAGCTTTTAAGCCACTACTCCCCCCAAGCCCACCCTGTGCATCCATTTGGGGAGGAGGTCGAGCAGCCTTTCTCCCCACCTTCTGCTCCTCCCTGTTCCACAGCCCTTCCTCTGCCCCCAGTTCTTCCTCCAACAACCTCCCAGAGCATCCTCACCACCTCCCCTACCCACCCTCAATAGGACCGCGGGCAGCCAAACCCCTTCCACCCACCCACTTTTACAGGGGAGGAGCATCCTCCTCCCAAATAGCAAAGGAGCTGCCCAGTTGGCTGGTGCGGGAGGAATGGGCGGGTCTCAGGTGCTCATCTCACTCACCCCAGCCCTGTACTGGGCTCTAGGACCTGCTTGGACTGGGAGGGAAGCTGCGCATCTTGGGAAGAAGGCTGAGTGGTTGTAGGAGGGCTGGGCTCAGCCAGCTGCACCCTCTGCAGGAGCACAGCCCTTGTGGAATGTGATTTTGGCTTGAGGGTGTTGCCTCTGAGTTCAGCAGAAACCATTTAGGCTTAACAGCAGCTTACTGAATGGAAAAATATTAGTGAGAAGACCAAACCAATAAATTATTAGTAGAGTACCCTGAGAGGCTTTTGCCCTCTGCGCCGTGTTAGGGGTGTTACCAGCTGCATGGAAAACATACTGGGTGCTTTTCCTTATTTGTATTAGAATGATTTGGGTTGGAAGGGACGTAAAAGATCAAATCCTTCCATCCCTCTGCCATGGGCAGGGACGCCTTGCACTAGACCAGGCGGCTCCAAGCCCTGTCCAACCTGGCTTTGAGTTGCTCCATTGCTGGGTCTGTCACTTCTGGAGTTTGTTATCCTGCATTGGCCATCCCAGCTCCTACAGAACAGGCTCTGCGTGGCTTCAGGGCTTGGAGACAAAGCTCAGTCTCCTGCAAGGACTCGTTGCTTGGGTGTTGCCAGGTTTGGGCAATTAATTTAGTAAATATTTTCCCTCTCATTTATTATATGGGATATTTATATAGGACAAGGAATAAAGGCTACAAATTAAAAGAGAGGAAATTTAGATTAGATATTAGGAATAATTCTTTCCTGTCAGCATGGTGAGACACTGGAACAGGTTGCACAGAGAAGCTGTGGATGCTCCATCCCTGGAAGTGTCCAAGGCCAGGTTGGACAGAGCTTGAAGCACTCTGGTCTAGTGGAAGGTGTCCCTGCCCATGGCAGGGGGTGTAACTGGATGGTCTTTAAGATTCCTTCCAACCCCTTAACATTCAATGTTTCTATGATTCTGTGATTTGGAAAAATATTTCCACTGTGAGGGTGATCAGAACAGGAGCCCACAGAAGTGGTGGAATTTCCACCCTTGGGAATATTCAAAACCTGACTGAACAGGACTCTGAAAAACCTGATCTCGTCCTTTTGGACTTAAAATTTTTCTCTAATTCTAAGCTTATGAGCTGCCTGGGGCAGGATCCACTGCACCATTTCTTCTCCAGGTGCACTTAATATCTTTTCATTTACCCCCATCCCTCTCCAAGAAGCCCATGAGGGCAGACAGAGTGAAGCAGACACCTGGTTTTATTATCATTGTTTTATTTCCATTAGTTCTAAAGGTGTAGAAGTTATGTGGATTGGTAGCCATACTACTTTGTAATAGATATTTTTTTACATCTTTAAATAATTACAGCTTGTTCAGTTGGTTGGTTTCCCTCTCCCCCTTACAAATAAGTGTCTGTTTCCATGAGACCTTCCCAGATGACCCAGGAAACTTCAAACTTTATACAAGGGGAGAAAAAAAGACAAAAGAAAACACCACCCCTGACATAGTCACAGCTTCAATGGTACATTGAGTTGTTGATTGGTTTTAAAGCTCCCTTGCAATATTCCTGAGCTCCTCTTGGTTGCACCCTCTCCATCCAAGCCCATAAGATTGCAAGTGATCCAAGGATCTCTTCTGATCAATTTACAAAGAATAACTGAAGTGAATCAAGATATTGCACTTCCATAAAGAGCAAAGACATTTAAGTGACCTTTCTACCCCCCCGTCTCTCCATCTTGGTTTTCATCTGCTCATCTCACTTTGGTGGCCACTGAGCAGCCATTGCCAAGGTCTGGTTTGTCACAACCAAACCTTGTGCTGCAAAACCTTTTGGCATCAAAATTTTCATGATTCGTGATACCTCTAAGGGAACAAATCCCCAAAATGCATTAGTGTATATGCTGAAGTGTTTCACAGGAGTGGGCTTTTCCCAGGGGATTGTTCTCAGTCCTGCATTTGGGTAGGACCTGGCCTGGTATGGTCCTCATGAGGTTCTCCATCAGTAATAGCAATAATAATAGCAATAATTGCCTTGCCTTAGTGGGTCTCAAATAACTGTATCTATTTCATTACCAAAGCAGGTTCTAAATGCCTCCCCCATCACAGGCAGGAAAGCAGAGCTCAGGTGGAACCCAGAGTTTTGTGAGTTGCTCCTTCTGCAAGAAGGGGCTCAGTGTCTTGAAAGTGGTGGCACTTTTATCCTCTTGTCCTTTGAGTATCCCTTCATCTGTCACTTCTGGAGTTTGTCCTCCTGCATTGGCCATCCCAGCTCCTACCTACAGTGGTCTCTGTGTGACTCCACACACATTGGCTTGGAGACAATGTCCAACCTCCCACATTGACTTGTTTCTTGAGAATCCCCAAGTCTGAGTAATTAATTTACCAATGATTATATTATAATCTATCATTAATTTGGAAAAAAATTTTCCACCATGAGTGTGGTCAAACGCTGGAACAGGAACCCAGAGAGGTGGCAGGGTTTCCATCCTTGGGAATATTCAGAAGTTGCCTGACCAGGGCCCTGAGAAACCTGACCTAGTCCCTTCTGATTTAAATTACTCTGTAATTTGGTCATTACAAGCTCTGAAGAAGAGGACCTGTCAATTATGGTGAATTTGTACACCACCTAAAATGATGGTGCTGCATCTGAGGTCACTCTCTCGATACCAGCGTTGGCCAGAATACAGCAAATGCTTCTGGATCAAAAATAGCTTTGCAATAGTTTTGGGTGATTAAAAGAACCACAGAACCAGGTGTATCCAAACTTTGACTGTTTTTGGTGCAAAAAGGGGATACAAAAGTGTTGAATTCTACCTCTAAAGGGTTGTCCTCTATCTCTAAAGTTGTCCTCATATCCCCCAGGGCTTCGCTTTTTGAAAACAGGCATCTTGTTCTGCTGTCAGGGTCTTGTAATTCTCCTCACTCTGTTTCAAGAATTATTTTTAAGGCTTTAAGAAAGGCTAAAAGCCAGTTAATAGATCTCTACAGTGGTCATTTAGATAACCTGAGGGAGCATAAGGCAGACTAAGGTTCTGCAGGGATTTTCCCCTCTGGCATTGCAAGCAGAGTCCTTTATGACATCTTGGAGTGTGTTTTAAGGAGAAAAATTCCACCATGGAGTTTGGCTTGAAGGGGCGGAGGAGGAGCACAGCAATAAGGCAAGGTGGGCAGAACCACTGGCAGCATCCATATGGAAAGAGAAATGGGAGGTGTGGTTGCTCTGGTTTTCAGCTCCTCTCCAGGAGGCACCTGCTCCACTCCCTCTCAGGTTCTGGGTACTCAAATGAGTGCATGAGCCAAGTGGCTTTTTATGGTGCAGGCTGCTCTGTTATGGCCAGAAATTCACAGCCAGATCCCAAGAGAGCTCAACTGTCATTTACAAAGGAATTTAGTTCAAGGAGGAGGCTGCCTAAAAACCTTCATGCCAACGGAGAAACACCTTTATGTTTTCACCCCAAATTCATACTTTTAGGTGCTATTCTCCTTCTCTCTGAAACCTGTCAGGCCTGAGCAGAATCCCAAAATTTCATTTATTTTTATTCATGTTTCACAAATATCTTTTCCTCATCTGTAATTAGCATTAATGAGGCTAAACATTGCATTAGCTCAGCAAGAGAGGTCGGGAACACTGGTGCAAACACCATCCAGCCGTTCCCATGGCATCATTGCCATGGTGTTTTTCTCTAGGGAGTGTAGAGGTTCTGTCATCCCTCCAAATCCCTGCAAATCTGAGTTACAGAGAGCACAGGGAATGTGGAAGGGTCTAGATCTGTGCTGTGACTGCAGTCCTTGTCTTTACTATGACCAGTCCAGTCGAATCCTTCTCCTTAAAGAAGCTAAGGAGGAAAATGGTGAGTTCAGACAAAAACAACACAATGCCATTCTTTTCCATCAGACCTGTACGTGGCTTTCCTCTTCACCAAGCCAGGTGTTTGGGTGGAAACACTCCTTGTGGGAATGTTAAATAGTGGGAGACAGGATGCCACATTTGGGAGGGAGGCGCATTCCCTCTCAGAGATTTTCACTTGGTAGTTCCATACTCGAGTTCTGGATGCAGGAAGGAAAAGAGAGGATTTGGGCAGGCAAGAAGGGGAACAGAGCTCGGGAGTGGACAGAAACAAGAGTGGAGAATCTTGTAGCATGAGGTCTCCCAAAAATTCTCTGCCTAGACAGGCAAAGCTCTCTCTCCTTGGAAATATTGATGAAAACATCATTGCAAGCATCTGGAGAAGCACTTGCACTGCACAGGGAGCTGTGGCATCTGCAATGCTGGAGTTTGTTAAGCACATGCTAAAGAAAGATCAGCAGGGCTGGGTTAGGCAGAAATGATCCCTTTGGGATAAGGTAACGAGTCAGTGAGCTCTTAGCATCTCTTCCAACTCCATTTGCTAGGATTCCCTGGTTCCTGAGAGCCTTATGGGCAAGAAAATAGATGAGTCTTGCTTAGTACTCATACATGAATGGAGTTATGCTCCTCTTGCAGGCAAGCAAGTCTGTGCACGTGTTTGGTAAAGAAAACAGCCCCTGCCACCTCCGTTAGAGGCTGAAGCCTTTGCTTGTTGCCAAAGGTGAAATCCTAAAGGATTAGATGTGCGAAATTGTCACGAGCCAGCTGTAGGGGGGAAAGTGGGCACTCACAGTACAGCCAAAAAGAAGTGACAGTCAGATTTCATCAATGACATCCAAACCAACATAAAAGTAGGCAAAATAATTATCTGTCTCAAAAGCAATGGCACAGCAGTGTTAGAAGAGCATCTTTCACTTGCTGTGCACTTGAATCATATCTAAGCCTGGCTTGTTTACTATCCACAAGGGAAGAGCCCAGCCATTTCCTCCAGGATTTGATTACCAACGTGGGTCTCCTCTACCTGCTTCCAGCAGGTTTCTTCTTCCAAAATCCCATTTTGACTTTGGACAGACCTTCTCCAGGCTGAGCCAACAACCTCTTGGAAACACAGTCTCATGATTTCGTAATGATAAATAGGAAAGGAGTTACTATTAAATACAGACATTCATTAGCTTTCCAGACCATCTAGGAAAATAAAGACAATGCTCTACATGTGTGAGCTGAGGAGGGGGAGGTGTCTCTTTTTTTCTCTGCCCTAGATCATATCAAATCCACTAAAGCCACTAAAGAATCTCTAGTGAAGTCTGTTCAGCAAACTGTTCTGGAACTGGCTCCGTTTGGTGGAAGATCACTGAATTTGGGTCATGAGAAGACTGTGACATTTTCTTCTGTCCAGGGAAAGAATGCATGGTGACAGAAGAAAAGAAGTGTCTCTGCTCCACCATTGTCTGAGTCTCAAATGCCAGATATTTTTAAATAAAACTGAAGAACTGGGTCCATCCCTGTGTTTCTGTTTGTTTCATAGAAGGCAGTGACAATCAAGTAGAGAGGCTCATTTAAAGTGGGGACAAATGCTTCAAATCCAGTAGGTTTGAGATTTTAGTCTTCTCTATCTGTTCCATAAGAGCTCTCCTGGACCTCAGAGAAGTCCTCTTTACCTCTTTGCTGGAACATCTCACAAAGGGGAGAGAAGGCAGGAGAGCAGGGTAGTTGGGAAGCAACATTGACTTGGTGATTACGTGGCATCCTCTTCATCTCTCGAGCGGATCAACCTGAAGTTGGTGGGTGGAAGCCCAGGTTATGCAGTTATGATATCCCCATGGTTTTCAGCTAACACCAGGCTGTTCCAGGAGTCCTGTTTGGAGCTGCTTTGGGGAGACTGGCTCATAGTTGACTGGTAACCCTGCGGGGAAAGCTTCAGAGCTGAGATCGCAGGGTGAATGGATGATCCATGGCCAGACATGGCAGAGACTGAGAATGCCTATGGAAAAAGGAGAATCCTGTGAACAAAGCTTCAAACCACAGAGGACCATTTAGTGTGGGCTGGTGCTATTGTAATAATGTCTGTGGATTTGCTGCAGAGCTGCAGAGTGCAGCTTCTGTGTGATACTTTGGGCAGGCTCTTTCCTTCTTTTTCTAGAATCATGAAATCATACAATAGTTTGGGTTGGAAGGGACTTAAAAGACCATTTCATTCTCACCCACTTCCATGTACAGGGTCACCTTCCATTAGACCAGGTTGCTCCAAGTCCTGTTCAACCTATCCTTGAAGACTTTTGGAGAAAGACTCTATTTTTGCCTACTATTGATTACAGGGTATTTTGTTCTCCTCCAAATGTCAGAAATTATCATTTTACTTCTGAACGTTTGAAATTTTACTGGCCTCGGGTTCTCCTAGCTTTCAAGTGAAAACATGTTGGGTGAATCCCTTTTGTGCTGGTTCCCAGACCTCTAGTGGTGGCTTTGGTGCAGATCACACCACTTTACCCTGCAGCTCTGCCCTCATGCTCATATCACCCAAAACACAGCCAGACACTGCAGAGAAAGTAGGGAAATATTGCCAAGTTTTTTTCTTGCTCAAGCCAAATCAAGTTTTAGAAAGATAACAGGCATTTTCTTGCAATGGGATCTATAGAGCTGCCCAACTAGAAGGAATTTAATGTTTTCTAAAAGCAGAAGTTAATGTCTTCAAAAATGCTGTTACTTCCTGTTGTTTGTTCAGGACAGCCACGTATCATTGAAAAGCTTAACTGACAAAAATCTGGGGGTTTACTCCATCCTGAAGGTTAAATCTCTTCCTCTGAACTCGTAGACCCCTGAGTTGAAAAGAAGCAGCCTTTTTCCACAGTGATTCATAGAATCACAGAATGATTTGGGTTGGAAGAGACCTTAAAGATCATCTCATTCCATCCCCCTGCCATGGGCAGGGACACTTTCCACCATCCCAGGTTGCTCCAAGCCCCATCCAACCTGGCCTTGGACACTTCCAGGGATGGGGCAGCCACAGCTTCTCTGGGCAA
>JAWWEE010000105.1:113455765-113485126 GCA_035221455.1 Xenops minutus
AAGCCCCATCCAACCTGGCCTTGGACACTTCCAGGGATGGGGCAGCCACAGCTTCTCTGGGCAACCTGTGCCAGGGCTTCATCACCCTCACAGACAAGAATTGTTTCCTAGTAGCCAATCTAAGCCTATTCTCTCTGAATTTGAAGCCATTCCCCCTTGTCCTATGACTTCAGGCCCTTGTAAACAGTCTCTCTCCATCTTTCTTGTAGGTTCCCTTCAGGTACTTATATCTAAGTACCTTAGTAAGGTTTTGAGTATGTTCTTCTCCCCACGCCTACCATCCTAGTGCCCACCTTTATCCCATGGGCAGCATCTCCCCCCCATACCTGAGAAACTGGGCTGGGGTGCCCGTAGTGAGATGAGAGCCCAGGTTCTGTTTTTATGGGCCGCATTTCCTCGGTGGTCGTGGCGCTGCTGCTGCTGCTGGTGGAGTTGGTGGTCGGGGTAAGACTCTCGCTGCTGGACGGCCCTGTGAGAAAGCAGGTGGTAAACCAGGCTCCTTCCAAAAACCTCTCCGGGCAGAGCTGTGCCCACCCACCAAGGAGTTAACGTGGTAAGAATAGATTGAAAAATAGCAGGAAGAGCTTTGTTGCTGGTGAAAGGCATTTAGATAAAACCTATTTTTTTTTGAAAATCAGCTGGTTTTGCGGTTGGATCTCTGAGTCACAGGACATTGTGGTCGAAAACACAAGTGGACACACATATAATAAACTCCTCCATTCAAAACTCACCTGCTGGTGCCTTTGTCTTGTTAAGATTCTTTGGCTTGCGCTTTCTCGTCTGAATGCCCTCTTTTCTCATTGCTAAAGGCCTTGGAACCTGTGGATCCAAATATAAAAGCCCATTGGTTTCTAAACGTCTTTAAGGTCACCTAGGAGAATGTGATTCCAGCTCTACCTTGTGGGTTCCATGAAAACCAGCTGATTTAATTGAAAACAACAAGATGGTGCCCAAACTCCCTGGTCTCTTCTGTGTGAAGAGAGATGTCAAGGCTGAAAGATGTGCATCCAGATGGGAACAGGTAGGCAGTTCACACCTTGGGTACTGAGTGGTTTAAGGTCAGAAGATACAACAACTCATCTGATTGACCTTCCTGTTTAACTCAGAGCAGAAACACCTTTCTGGCTAATACCTGCTTTTTAGAAAGGTACCAAGCCTGTGTGGGGTGACCTTCCTTAGGAGCTGATCCCACCCCAGAAACATGCTGGGATTTCTAGGAAGAATTGTTGTGTTAGGTAAGGCTTCCCACCTTCTCTTCCAGCTTTAACCTGTCTCTCATGAATCCATCTACTCTGAGTCACTGAACATCACTGAGAGCAAATTTAGTCAGGCACAAACTGTTCAAGCAAGAAATACAAAAAATTTAAAGCAGTTATTTATTGCTTTATGTGATTTTTATTGTATTTAAAGGTGTATGAAACCCCTAGGAGCTACAATCATAGAATCCTGGAATGGTTTAGGTTGGAAGGGACCTTAAAGACCATCTAATTCCAATCTCTCTGCCAGTGCAATGAGGAATGGAATTGGGATCGGCCACTTCAACACAAGGATGTTGAAGGCCTCTGAATCTGCCATGGGGGTGACCCCATTTCCATTGACTGATGGGAGGAGGGCTGGAGATTTGCACCTTGAAGTCCTGCTATGCCTTGGCCTCCAGCAGGACTATTCTGGATATGTCAGATGTGACACCAATACACAAAGCCCCCACTGACAGGAAGAGACTCTCTGGACACCTGTGCAAGAAAAGTCCCCTATCCATCCCTGATGAGTGCAGCCCAGTCTTAGCTGGAATCTGACACCCTGGTGGGGGAGCTCAGCCCTTCTTTGTGCTTCTGACTTGGATTTTTTACTAAAGTACCTGAATTTAGGTGGGAAGAATCTGGGCCTGGTTTTGTTAGGTTTTAAGACTCTTTTTGCAAAGGGGACCTAACAAGTATGTAAGAAATGCCCTGCATGCATCACCCCTTGACAGAATAAACATGATGTAACGTTGAGGAACACTAAAACCCAAAGGGACAGCAGGAAAAACAGCTGCAGGATAGCACAGAGATGTGCAAAGACCCCAATCCCCGGCTTGGTGCCGCGGATACCCTCCCGCAGAGAGTAGAGATCACTGGAGGATTTACCCCGTGGAGCTTCATGTAGAGTCCACAGGCGTTGCAGACGGGCTCCCCCTCGGCGTTCCTGCGCCAGAGCGTGGTTGTGGTCGTGTGGCAGTTGGCACAGGAGAGGCCAACGCGGCGAGACGCCGACTGTGGGGACATGCAGAGAGAGAAAACACATCAGCCCTCCAGTGCTGCCCACCAGCAGCATCCCAGGTCCCAAGGAGGTCGCTCCAGCACACCTCCTTCCTCTCCTCTTGCCTCTCTTATTTCTCTGTCTTTTCCTCTTTTTGTCTTTTGCAGTGGTTGACACAACTGCCTTTTTCTAACCCTGCTTGCCTTTTGGCTTCTGCTGCAGTGCCTTTCCACTGCCTCCAGAATATCTCAATCGTCCTGAGGCATCTCACGTGGTGCCAGAGACACAGAATAGAATCATAGAGTCATTTAGGCTGGAAAAGACCTCTGAAACCGAGTCCAACCTTTGAACAATCTCCACCCTGACAACCAGCCCAGAGCTCTGAGTGCCACATCCAGTCATTCCTTGAACACCTCCAGGGATTGGAACTCCACCAGCACCCTGGGCAGCCCCTTTCAGTGCTTAACCACCCTTTCAGTGAAGAAATTCTTCCTCATGTCCAACCTGAACCTCTCCTGACATAGCTTGATGCTGTTTCCTCCTGTCCTGCCACTTGTTACCTCTGAGAAGAAGCCAACCTCCACCTTTCTACAACCTCCTGTCAGGGATTGTAGGGAGTGAGAAGGTCCCCCCTGAGCCTCCTTTTCTTCAGAATCACACATCACCTGGACAGAGCCCCAGATCTCCAGCAGGTCTAGTAGCAGCCTAGAGACCCACTGCACCTGTACACACCTCCACTAAGGTGTCTGGATCTCAAACTCTCCTGCCTTTTCAGGCTCCCAAACCCTTCACCTTCCAGGCATCATGGCTATCCCAAGATGATGATACCATTTCCATGAATGTTACATACTCCTTGATGGCTTTGTGTGATGTGGCTCATGTGGCTTGAGGGGAAGAAAAAGAGAGCTTCCAGCTGCATTTTCTTCCTAATAATATGTGGGATAATTATAGGAATCTCCACTAATGAATCAGTGCAGGGAACAGACCTTCTCAAGTTCCTTTTCTAAGTGAACTCAAAAGGCCACAGGAGAAAGCAATGGGCTTGAAATCATAAAAAATACAAATTTTGAGCTTAGAAGCAGAGTGGGAGGTAGAAGAAGAAAAAGGCAGATCCTCCACTCCTGCCTGACTCTTCCCAGAATCCTCCAAAGCTCAGATCTTTGAGGCTGAGGGTAAAGTCTGGATGGGCAGGGGACAAATTACCTCTTTGCTTGCTGATAAATTTGGGACTGAACGGAAGGATGAGAGCTGTGTGTAGATGTTTGTTCTCATGGAGTCTGCAGGGAGGAAATCTGGTGGTCTTGGACATCCAACCAGCTCTGCAGCCCTGAACAGCCCAGCTGGCAGCTGTGTAATGGGGTGGAAGCCTGGGAGGTGAGGACCTGGCAGCTAACAGGAGTTTCCTCTGTGACCTTTGCCACAGCTTTCTCTCTGTGTTTTCTCCCTCATTATGAAACAGAATCAGTTAATCTAAAGCTGCAGTACAACAAAATCATTGAAACTCAAAGTAGTTCATAAGACTTTGAAAGCCAGAAACTCCTTTGGTGCAAAGAACCCAAATTTTAGTTGTAACCTCATCATGTTTTAGCTTTGATCATGGGCCTTTGTAAGTGGAGTGAGAGCTTAAGGGAGATGCTTGCAGCAAACATCTCTCCTTGAAGGGCTCTCTGGAATAGCTCAGTCCCCAAAAAAATTTGGTTACACAGCCACAAATTAAACCAAATCCCTTGCAGTGAATATATTTATTTAGACAGACCAGTTGGCATTACTTTCACCACACCCCCATGCTGCATTCCAAGACATGTCCTTCTTCTCTTCATGGAAATTCTATTCTAGAGGAAAAAGCAGGAATTTGGCCATTTTTGCAAGATTTCAAAGACTGAAAGATTGCCGGCTGTCCAGCCAAGTGACAAAAGTGCACATAAATATCTGGACAGCTCATGGATTTGTACTTCTTATGGATTTTCCCAAGCCTTACCCTGAGGCTGTACAGAGATACCAACATCCATCGCTATAAAAGACCATCCCACAGGCAGTTCTTGGCTACAGAAATGTGCCCAAGGATAATGTGTGCACCAGGAAATGAGAGAGGGAAGCTCCTGGGTGGGAGGGTGAGATCCTGCCTGGATCGGTCGGTGCAGTGTCTTGGAAGGAGTTTTCACAAGAGGGCGCTGGGTGCCTGTGGATGGTGGCAGCGCTCAAGCCGCTGGTGGCATTTTTGGCACTTTCAGGGGATGGCTGGGTTTGAGCACAGACAGGTCTGAGGGATGCAAAGGGCAGGGCAGGTTGGGGATGGAGCCTCGTGGAAGGCAAGGAATGGGGAAATGTGGCTCTCAGGGGTGCCTTGGTGGCTCTTTTCTGCCTGAGGTCATGATGGACTCGTGTCCCCGGTGACACAGAGACCCTCCCAAAAGCCACTGACCAAAATGGGCAGGGACAGACAGAATACCAATGCCAAGCTCATGGAATCATAGAATGGTTTGAGTTGGAAGCACCCTTAAAGCTCGTCTTATTCCAACCCCCTGCCATGGGCAGGGACAACTTCCAGTGTCCCAGGTTGCTCCAAGCCCCATCCAACCTGGCTTTGGACACTTCCAGGGATGGGGCAGCCACAGCTTCTCTGGGCAGCCTGTGCCAGGGTCTCATCACCCTCACAGGGAAGAATTTCTTCCTGATATCTAATCTGAGCCTATTCACTCTGAGTTTGAAGCCATTCCCCCTTGTCCTGTCACTCCATGCTTTTGTAAGGAGTCTCTCCATCTCTCTTGCAGGATCCCTTGAGGTTCTGGAAGGCCACAGTTAGGTCACCCCAAAGACTTCTCTTCTCTGGGGTGAACCTTTCTGTCCCCCAGGTTCCTCATGAATGCCCCACACTGACCCCACAGCTTTTGAGATGCCCTGACCTGCCCCACAAGCTCTGTTTCAGCTCAACCAATGGAGCCAGGAATAGTGTATCCAAAAGAGATGGCCAGGCACCAGAAAGTCAGATTCTAAAGGAAAGACTGACTTCTGCTAAACTGACACCAAGGTACACCCTGTGCCCTACAGCCCCTTCCACTGCTTGTCCTAAATGCCTGGAGAAATGGTCTGGACAGCACAAGGCCTTGGAGTGTCCCAAGCACCAGACTTGCTTATTTGGCTTATTTTGGAAATCCAGACTAAAACCACCTAGTCTGGGCAGATGGGGACCCAAGGAGTTGAAACACCCCTGGCACCCCCAGCTAGCCGAGGTCTGTGCCTCACCCTCACCCCACATGCCTTGTGTGGTTTTGACTTACCAGCCTCCTCTGAGGTTTGAACAGGGGCCGGTTGATGCCGTTCATCTTGTGGTAGAGCCCGCAGGCGTTGCAGAGATAGTGCCCCGTGCCATCCCTCCTCCACAGCGGGGTGGACATGGCCCCACAGTTGACACATTCTCGCCCCTCGGAGTAATCGTCAAAAAATTCTGCTGCCATGACAGGAGAGAAGGGAAAAGACTTGGTTAATTTGGCAGCCGTACATTTAATTGCTGCTCTGGCTCTCAGTTTAGCCCAGAAGGGGCATTTCAAGAAACCACAAACAGTCAGATTTTGTAGGTTGCGAGAAACAGCTTTTCCTTTCCCAAGGAAGCCCCCAGGGTTATTGGGAAGAGGGACTCCTTTCCCTGCCATACAGTGTTGGCTTCAGGACTTCAGTGGCAGCAGGGATGTGCTGGGACACAGATACCAGGAGACAGAAATAGAAACCTTCCCTTCTGCTCTGACGTTATTCAATTTTCAAGACTGGACATAGCCAGGGCAAACAGATTGGGGCAGGCAAACAGCCGTGTTTACAATCCAGACAAATTCCTGTGACCACGGATAAACACAGGCCCAGACCCACAGAGCAGAACTACCCCAGGATCAAACAGCTGCCCGAGCATCTCTCAGCAGGGCAGGAAAAGCTGTGCCATGTGCCCTGCTCCCCACAGGAATGCTCCTCACCCAGCCCATTCCAGCTCCCTCCCAGCCCCTGTGCCAAGGGGAATGGCTGCAGAGAGCCAAGGGGGGAGATGTTCATGTACCTTCTCCCTGTTCTCTACAAGAAAAGCATCTCCTGAGCTGCACGAATCCACAGGTGCACCATAAAGATTTCCTGCCCATGGCAGAAGGTTAGAACAAGGTTATCTTTAAGTCTTTCCACGATTCTCTGATTCTAACTCCCTAGCTGACACCTAAGAAGAATCATTGGGCATCATTTATGTGTCAGAGGCTCAGCTTTTGATGGAATTCTTCCTCGGCTTGATGTCCCTGTCCAGGAGTTGGTGCACTCACCCACCACCTTCTTGGTTCATCCTGTACCAGGGCTCAGCTGCTGTTGTGACATGAGGGTGAGGACAATTGGACCTGGAGTGACAGGACAAGGGGAATGGCTTTGCACTGAAAAAAGGCAGGGTTGGATTGGATGTTAGGAAGGAATTCTTCCCTATGAGGGTGATGAGGCCCTGGCACAGGCTGCCCAGAGAAGCTGTGGCTGCCCCATCCCTGGAGCTGTCCAAGGCCAGGCTGGATGGGATTTGGAGCAGCCCAGGATAGTGGAAGGTGTCCCTGCCCATGGCAGGGGGTTGGAATGAGATGATCTTTAAGGTCCTTTCCAACCAAAACAATTCTGTGATTTTATGAACTGCCCTGGGCTGGGTCAGTCCAATCCCTCTGGCTGTGGCAGGTCCATGATCTGCAAGGCAGTGCAGAGGTCAAACACAACACACCTCAACTGCACCATCATTTGGAAAGACACAGGTCAGCTCACCCTTCCATACAAAGCCTTCAAGAGGCCAAGAACTTCACTATAGTTTGTCCTTGTTCACCTGCTTGTTATAGGAGTATCTCAGCTTCCTGCTGGATGACAATAGTTCCCCAAGGAGCAAACCAACAAGATCTGGCTTCTCGCCAAGCTCTGTCTCAATCCCAAGTGGATTCTCTGATATCTAACAGGGGTTATGTTCAGACATCAGCCTTATTTTCACTTTTCCCCAGACTATTTTTGGAAAATCTGCAGGAAACTACATAAGCATGGAGGAGCCAAAGGATTAAAAAATTAATGAAGTGGCGCCAGTAAAACAGAGACACCAAGAAAAAGATTCATGGAAGTCTGATTCTCCCTAGAAAACCAGGCTAAAAATGGCAAGAGATGATACTGTGTGTTTGTGAGGAAATGGTAGAAAGCAGTAAATGACTACCCAAAGCTCTGGAGCCAGAAAAGCAGGAATCCAGTGTCTTCTCAGCAGCTTAGGAAAATCTCATTACCCTTGAGCAATTCTGGTGGTTTTAAAGAATGGGAATCCCTCCAGGTGATTTTTGTCCACATGGATTCTGTGATACCATAACCATAATGCCTCACTTTCCCCTTTAAAATGGCAATTGAGTCACAGCCAAAGTCTAGATCAAATAAATGTCCTTTGGAAAGAGAAGGGATTGGAACAGCTGGTCAGGAAAGAACTCATTTCCTTGAAAAATCTCAAGAAAGGAAAACATTTCACTATCTTTTTTTCATCTTAGAAGTTGTTGAGGTTTTTGATTATCATTTTCCAAAGAAAAAGCCAAATTATTTTCACAGTAATTTTTGTCCTGTGAGAAAATCCCTTCTTCTTTGGAAATAACTCAGTGCAGAGCTGTGGAAACAATCCAGGGAGAATTTAGCAGAGCAGAGGTAATCAAAAGGTAACAGTTAAAACCTGAGTGATTTGTGTCGGTGACTAACTACAAAATACAATCTTTCCTGGAAGTTTCTCCACCAGAAAAGCAAAATATGAAAGTTTTTAATCAAAGAAAAAGGAGAACATTCCTAATGTCTCTCAGAAATGCTAAGAATTGGGCTAGCACTTGAATAAGATGTCTGATAATGGGTATGATATGAAGAAATGTCAAGTATGGGCATATTTCTGGTTTTAGAAAAAAAAACAGAGGATGTGTAGTTGAAACCAGGCAAAGTGTAAGTCTCCTGCTTTCTGACAATAATCAAATTTGCTGCTGAATTTTGAGTGTTATTTCCTAAGAGTTTGTGTGACACTCAGCTACTTTGCCCATGTTATTTTCACTGGTGGTTTGCCATCAGACATTCAAAACACCAGTACAAACCGGTCTTGAGATTTGCTCTCCTTTTCCATCCATATTTGTCTGAGCTGTACATTCTTCCCTGTTTCTTTGGTGGTTTTGGGTTGGGGTTTTGTTGTTTGGGTTGGGTATTTTTCAGTTTCCATGGGATTTGCACCAGAGCTCCTCTCTTGAGGGACTTCCATAGAATAATAGAATCACAGAATGGTTTGGGTTGGAAGGGACCTTAAAGATCATCTCCTTCCCACCCCATGTCGTGGACAGGGAACCTTCCACTAGACCAGATTACTCAGATGCTGATCCGAACTTTCCCTCGTTTAATTTTCCCAGAAGTCATCTTCTTCTTCTGTAGCAATAACAATAAATAATAAAATAAATATTTGTGCAATTTTCCCGCTCAGCTGCAGACAAAGGTGATCCTTGGGAACGTTCATAAACAGGAGTCAGATGGTGAAGGCACAGACTTTGTTCCCAGGGCACACCGAGGCTCCACGCAATGGGTGGCTCTCCCTAATCACAGCCCTCATGGGGCCATATCAGATGGGTGCGTCCCCTACGTGCACCACCCTGTGCTGAGTCAGAAAATGACATCCACAGAGTGCAACCTCTTTAAGAGCATTCCCGGAGCCCTCTCAGAGCTCCTTGACCTCCAAAGGTATTGCCTTGGAAGGAAAATACCCTCACCTGCCTCAACGCAAGCTGGAGGATGGCAAAGGAGGTGTCTTGGACACTGCTGGATGTTGGCTTAGAGAAGATGACACTGAAAGTACATGTTCTGTAGTGAACAAAGGGTGTTTGGGCCCCAAAGAAGTGGAAGACAAGGGACTGGATTTCTTTCTAAAATAAATCATATATACATAATTTCACAGCATCACTAAACTTAGGGATGAAGTTGCCACGGGGAGCTTTCTGAGCAGTCCTTCTGGTCACACCTGCTCTCAAAAACCTGAGAGTCTACAAAATATTGAGAAACTATTACCTAAAGACCCGCAGCCCAGGTGAATGGGTGTCCAAGACCTAGGAAACCCCAATGTTCCCAGGGCTCTGAGCCCACAGGAACTGGGATCCACCATCAGGCTGAGCTATATTGGGCATGGAGGTCACTGGGCTTCAAGTGCACTAATTGTTTAATTTGTCACTGTTATTAATAATGGGGATTAAGGAGACTCCCCAGGAAAAAGCAGCAAAGTGTTTTCTTGGCTTCTGTCTCGGGGCTGGAGCTCTAAATCCTGGCATTATGAGATCCCCTGACACTTATTCCTTGTACTTAGCAGCCGGGAAAGGAAACGTTTATTCAGGCAGCAAATTGCCCAAGCGGCTCCCGGAGGGCCCTGAACAATGCAGGGGGAAGGAAAGGCTCCCCCAGTCACACTCAGGGCAATAATTTCCGTCCCGTGGCACAGGAGCCGCTGCCTGATAATGGAGATTTATGGGTCCATCCGGTGACCTCTGTAACAGCCTTTCTGCTGGAAAGATTTACTCCCTCTCCCAAAGCCAGGTATGGCCAGCACTGGGACAGGGTTGAGGAGAGGATAACATTTGCTGATCAGGCTGAGGAGGATACCAGTCCATGGCTGGAGTAGCCTCGTGTTTGCTGAGTGGCCTCCTCTTTCTCTTTGAACTTTCAGCTCCCCCACGTGCCTTTGTCGAGCCTTTATCTTGTATAATATCAATCCTGGGATCATTTTATGGGCTGGGTCCATAGTGTTGACTAATGCTGATGGCCTTCTACTTAATTCTTCATAAAAGCCTGTCTTTAGTCACGGAAGGAGCTTCTCACATGAAAGCAGATCATGAAATCTCTCTGAATGACCAGTGGAAAGGATGGATTAAGTCCTGTCCCTGTCCTGGTCATCAGCTTGCTGTGCAAAAGGAGATTTTTTCCCCTCACACCTACAGTTTATGAGCACTGCAAGGTCTCCAGGGCAGGAAATGTCACTCCTGTGTTGCACAACAGCCTCCTAATCTTGGGTGAGGCCACAAAGGGACATTCAGTCCCCAGGGAGCCAGGAGTAATTTCTAAGTGGGACACTGAGGTCTGGTAGGGAGAAAGAATTCTTGGATATGGCCCTTCATGCTCTTAGTCATTGGGAGTGGTCCTACACTTCCACCACCAGGTCCTTGGAGATCAACCTTTATGGACAATGCTGGGACCAACAAGAGAGCAGATCTGAGAACAGGCAGCCCAGGCTGTGCTACAGGCACTTTTCCCAGCATGGGAAGGTCGTGAGAGCAACTCTGACCAAGGACATGGCCCACCCAAAGCCTGAGGACTTTTACCTTTGCAACCAGGAGAATCAGATACTTTCTTGAAACAAGTCAACTGGGGATCAGAGGGAGCTTGCCCAGGGCTTGAGTCTAAAGAGTGGCTTGAAGCACCTTCTCTGGGTCTTTCCACCATCTCTGCAAGCCCCAGTTCTGCCATCCTGACACTGTGTCCACTCCTAGATCAAGATCTCCGGGCTTTTCTTAAACAACCCATCTCTGGAAGTGTTTAAGACCAGGTTGGATGGGGCTTGGAGCAACCTGGGATAGTGGAAGGCATCCTTGCCCAAGGCAGGGTATTGGAACAAGATGATCTTCAAAGTCCCTTTCAACCCAAACCATTTCTGTGATTCCATGACTCTAGAAATAAATCTGTTATCAATGAAGGGACCATCTTGAACACATAAAATTGGTGCATCAGGACCCCAAATAATAATAACAGAAAAAGAAAGGACTTTGAATCCTTTGATTCAGAGCCAGCATCCAGTTTATAAGTTTCTATTCCCAAACCAGCCTCTGGAAGGGGACAAAGAGCCCTCCCTGTGCTGCTTTGGGTCAGACCCTCGTGAATGAGAAACAATGAGGTTGCCTACCTTCTACTCCCCTCCAGCCCCCTCCTGCCTTCACCCCCTCTGGGTGAAGACGAATGGAAAGAGACTTCCATTAATATAGCACTGGGGTTTTGTTTACAGCTGGAGAGATATTTGATATCAACATTTCCCCCTGCAGAAGTGTCTTCTCAACCCAATGAAGCAACTCCACAAAGGAGAAGCTGTCCTTCAAACACAGCCAGGCCACTTACAGGCTCTAAACAGACCCTGAGAGCAGTTTTCCCTGCAGAGAAGCAGTTTCCTAAAACGATTTGTTATGATAAGAGGTGAGAGCCACGATCCTGTGTATACACGAAGCCCAAATGGACTCTCAGGGGCACTCGCAGCTGAGGCAAAGGACATGGACACCCTGGAAGCCCACCCAAGTCACCTTCACCTTCTGCTGCTTCAAGGGACAGAGTGGCAGGGGGAAACAGGATTCACCATTCCTGGCCACTTTGCCCCAAATCCCAAGATTGTTTCCACTAAAAAGTGACAGTGTGGAAATCATCCCTACACTGCAAGCCTTTCAGGCTCCTTTTAATCAGTGTTTTCCTGCAGGTAGTGGAGCTCAAAGTCACATCTTCTGTTTATTTGGAATGGGTTGAGATGTTCCCATGAATTACATAATTCCAGAAACTGAAGTTTCAAGGGGAAAAAACCCACCAAAAGGTTTCTGGTCAGATCACAGCAGTTAAAATGCTGGTTGATCCAAGACCATGGTAGAGAAGGGCTGAATGGGAAAAGGTGACAGCAAAAAAACAAGTAAAGACAAAAGTAGAAGGGGCAGGGAGTGGCTGTAAATAAAAAAGCCCAAATCTGTGCCTGGGGGAGCCAAAGGAAAGCTCTCAGAGAGCCTTTCCTTTATCCATGGGGGTATCATCAGCTTGGCACACAGGCTGCGATCACAAAGCTGAGGATGGAGCTAATGCAGTCAAGGGTGTTTCTACAGAAACAGGTTCTGCCCATTGACTTTTTTGCCCCCTCCCTCTTCTCTGCCTGTTTCTCCTGTGGCAGAATTTGGGAGAAAGTCATTCAGGGCCTCACTGTTTTAGAGGCTGACAGACCTAGACATAGGGAAAGCAGGACAGTGCCTGTCTGAGTAGTGCCCATCACTGGGCTGGGTGCTGGTGGGAACATGGTTCCCTACTCTCCCCTGACCTGAATTAACAGAAGGCATCACTTGTGTGATTGATGATCTGCAGGAAGTGGAGAAACAGGTAAATGGCCCACACTTAGCCAGGAACACGGCTGCAAGCAAAAAGCATCATTGTGCAGCTTCACAGAAATGGCTTGGTGCTGTCCCAGAAAGTTTTAGGGTTTATCTGACACGTCTATGGTGGAGAAAATGGTTGTGTACTCAGTTGGCTGCCTGGACCCAACAGTTCTCCCTCTGAAAACATAAAGACCCTACTTATTGCTGATGAAACATTCAGCTCACAGCCTGGCTTTCCAAAAGGCAAAGAATTCTGTTTTTCCCTTGCTTCGTGAAACACCACGGCGAGGCTGTTCCTGTGCAACCCTTCCCAGGCCAAATGTTTCCCGTCAAGGCAAAAGGAACATTGCGTCCCTCCCCTGCACCGTTCCCTTGTCTGCCTGCAGCAAGCCAAGGTCTGTGGCACACACCATTGCCAGCAGCCAGGAATACTCCTTTCCTTCGTGGATATGTTTTCCCCGGTTTGAAGGACGGTGGAGGTAGAAGCAGCCAAAGGACCAGCTGAGATCATGTGCGAGAGGGACACAGAGGGAAGGTTGGTCAAATTCTGGCCCTGGCTTTGAGTTCAGTCTTGGCTCTGCAATATTCTTTTCATCTCCTCCAACAATGTCCTTCCCCCGTGAGAAAGAGCAAAACTGGAGGGGGGAAAGCAGACAACTTTCAAAAGCTGCATTCATAGGTGTGGAGGCAAGAAATGGATGGAAGAAAGGTGGGTGGAAACAGCCTGGATTCTTCTAAATCATATCTAAACACACTGCCTGGTTTTGGGAAGGGGCAGGAGATGGTTCTGAGGGTCTGGCCAACCTGGTTCCTTGGAAAAGCACTCACAGCTCTCCAGCAAAGCAGAACCACCATACCCCAAACCATCAGTGGTACCAGAGCTGAGTGGAGAGACAGTCTGTCCCCACAGAGGTGCTGTGTCCCACACCCCAGAGGTGCACAGCCTGCTCTGAAGGAGACAGGAGTGCAGACATCCCTAAGGATGTAGGGTCTTTTGGCCACCTGGCCACCCCTTTAATGGCAACCTGATGTCCAATAGCACCTTCTGCTGACTGTCAAATTGTTCCTGAGTGAATTGCAAGGTCTGTTTTCTTCTGCTGGGATACACGTCTGGTCCCATTCACCAAGGCGACCTCCCTTTCCTTGCTCCTACTTAGAATTCTTACACTTGTAAATATCTGAGGTTCTCCTGATAAACAGGAGATTCCTCTGCTTATCAACTGTCCAAATATTTTTTAACAAATCTCAGATTAGCATGGAGAGCCCAGGGAATGGGCAGGGTGGGGCCATCCACAGCCTGGGGTCTGCTTGGCAGGAGGCACCTGGAAATGGTCTTTCTCTTTGACAAAGGAAGAACAACCTCAGCATTATCCTCCTGGACATACAGTCCATCTCCAGATGGACTTGTCTGACAGCAGAACCTTCTTTGATGACCTCAGGGAAGGGACAGTGGGGAAAAAGTGTAGAGGATCAGAAAAGCCTGGGATTTGCAATGCCATGATCCTACCTGGCCAGCTGTTCCTGAGTTGGGCACAGGTGATGGCTCATGTCTGACGTGCAGCCATACATGGTGAGCCCACAGGGGACCACAAGCAGGTGTGCTGGGGAGTCATGCCAAGCTGCTGCTCCGTGCCTGAGCCATGGGAATTGGCCTTATGGCTGCAGGATGACTGGTGAACCAGGCCCAATTCCAAGTGAACCCTCAGCCTAAGCCCAGCCAGCAGAGTCTGGCCATGGTCAGGTGTTCTGAGACCCCAGTCTACAGTGGTCACATCCAAACTGCTTCCCAGGACCTGTGCCAGGAGGTGCTGGGGTCAGGCTGAGATGGTCTGCGCTTGGACCCTGTCAGGAGCTGGGATATTACTATAGAGTCACAGCATATCCTGAGCTGGAAGGGACATCACAAGGATCATCAAGTCCACCTCCTGGCCTTTACAGGACAACTCCAAAAAACATCAATGATTGAAGAGCATGGTCTGTTGCATTTCATTAGGAGCTGGAGGAATGTCCATCCTTGGGCATTCCCAAGCCTCATCCACATGAAGTCACCATTGCCCTCAGCCACTGCTGGTGGTTGTCCTTCTTCAGGCTGGAGATTGGACTAGGAATCCTCCAACCTGCACTTCTACAATCCTGCAACTCCAGAAACTCAAGGGTTGGGGTGGATTTTTTCCCAGACTGGTGCAGATCAGAAGGAAAGACATGTATCCAAGTCAAATGGGCAAAATCCTTCTTGTAGGAATACAGTCAATTGTATCATTGTTATTATATTTGTGTGTGTATTATACATGTGTGTATATATATATATATATTAACATATATATTTGTATATATGCACATACCAAGCCATAGAATCACAAAATGGTTTGGGTTGGAAGGGACCTTAAAGATCACTGAGTTCCAATCCCCTTTCCAAGGGCAGGCTTGCCAGGGATGTCATTGTAGCAAGCTAGGAATCATCTCCAATCAATTCTTTTTGGTTTTACTATTAAAATTATTATTATTGTTATTATATGACTCTACAGAACATATAGAATTTTGTGTGCATAAATATTGATATATACGTGCACAAATATAACAAACACAGACATAAAAATTTTAAAAACTCACTTTGTGTATCTAAAACACATATGATATATTAAAACCCTCATAAATATAAAGCATGTATATATAATGTGTAGGAGTATATGAAATATGTGGGGCTGCCCCACAAATCCAATCCCTCTCTGAGCATGATGGCTCTGACCAATATTGTCATGTCCAAACCCCCGTCCCAGTTTTTTTCTGATTTCACTAATTTAGACACAGGCTCTGCCTCCAATTTGGAAGGCGTTACACTGATAAATCCCACTCAGAGGAGCTGCACCAGAAGAAGCCAGGCCAGATTTTCACCTCCCAGTGGGACGCCAGCCAGGGACAAACAAAAAGGTGTTTACTGCGGCTCATCCCGTTAGAGGGGACAGTCAGTTTGTGTAACCCCTGGCCCTTCTCTTTTCCTCTTTTATTAGTTATTCTGAACGTTAAGTCAACTCAGCCCCCGAGCAGGGCGGGAGGATGGGACGATAAAGCATCTGCAAAGGTCAGTTCACAGCCCAGGCCAATAAAACGGCAGGTACGGAACTTATCAGGCCAACATATAACTTGCAGTTTTTCTAACTCAATTGATTGGACTTTTTATCTAAAATAACAGGCATTATAAGATAGGCGAAAGTCGAGATAAGGAGGAAAATTGAGTAGGTCTCGAATCAAGATCAGCTTGGGGACAGGTTCAAACTCCCACACCTGCCCTGCAGGAATCAATGAAAGTTTCTTGGCGCCGTCCGCTCATTTTGAAACGCTGCTGAAGTTGAGTGAACTTTGAGACTGCGGCGTTTATTCTGTGATTATAATTAACCTGCTCACCCGTTGTTATTGATTTTGTGTGAAGGGAGGTGACAGAGCCTGACTGGGATGTAGGTTTAGGAATAGACATGGATGGGGAGGGCAGGCAGTGGGGCAGGCGGTTCACCCTGGCAGAGTGAACTCCTTCCTTGGCTGGAGGCAAAGGGAAGGGGGTGTGAGAGGGATTTCACCCTCCTGATGGTCTTCCTATTTGGTTTGGGACCCTCGAGGCCAATCCAGAGGGTCAGGATAAATCACAGCATCACATATCCATCCCACTGAAGTAATGAAGGACTGAACATGGGAAGGCCCAGGATAAAAGCCTCAGTCATGCCCAGGATCCAGAGCATCCTCCCAGCCCTGGGGAGCTTGAGGATGAGACATCCCCAACAAACCAGCTTCCCCTCTCATGCTCCACACCACCAAGGCATGTCCCAACTTCCCAGCAGCCAGTCCCCAGAGCAGCCAGCCCCTGGGGCCAGCACTCCCTTCCCAAAATAATCTCAGACATCTGGGGCCAAACGTCATTCAGAGGAGTCCTGATGTCTGGGGCTCACAGCCTCACTGATTTTTTTACAGCTCCAGCACTGCAAGCCCTGAATATTGAATAACGGTGGCTCCCTGACTTGCAAACCCAAGAGCCTGGCTTGGAAATTCATTGGAGTTTAACTAATAAACATTAAATTATTTTTTGTGCCCCTTCTAGAATTCCAGCATGAAGGAACCAGGGTTTTCCAGCCTCTCCCTTGTCCAGAAAACTGCTCCTTCCCGTTCTGCAAAAGCAGAGCCTGACATATGATAACATGACTCAGGAAGCTGGAGCTTTTTGCAGAGCCAAAGGATGATCCAATGCATGATCCCTTGGCCCTCAAGGTCAGGGGGCAACCTGGAATTTGCTTAAATATTAGAGAGCTCTGTGCAAGCAGGGTGAAAAACCCAGGAAGAATTGGAAAAATCATGCTTTGAGGGCCTGGCTTGGTAACCTTCTCCCTCACTGCTCCGTCTCTGCCCTCTACCTTGGGTTTTAACCTTTTAGGAGAGCCTGAAGGCAACAGGCCCCCAGCCCTATCCCAGCACCCTGTAATTCCACCCCGCTGTCGCTGGAAGCATCGACCAGCGGAAACGGGCTGAGCTTTGGGAAGAAGAGCAAGAAGAGGTCTCCCACTATGGGACCTCTCCTGAAATGCTCCCCAGGCAGACACCAACTTAATTCCCAGGGATTAGGAGGAAGCATTTCCAGGCAGCGATTTTGTCATCCCAGATTCAGAAGCATCCAGTACCAGCCCCTGGTGGAGACGGGAGATCAGCCCAGCTTTATCCCTCATCCGGCTGCCCTCACCCCACCTCTGGTGGAAAACTTATTTTGACTTGGCTTTCCATGAATTATTTTTATTTCCCTCTTTCCCAAACAAAATGAATTTCCGAGTCTCTCCCAAGACTGGCTCTGATAAGGGACTCACCATAAGGAAAAGGGTCACTAAAAATAATTTAAAAAAATCACATAACCCTTTATGCTGCATCACATAAACCAAGTGGCCGCTTTTCAGGAAAAAAAGGAAAGTCCCACTGGACTTTGGGGCTTCACCTTCCTGAGAAAACATATAAATTCCCACATAATTTGAAGTTGGCTGCATTTCTTCCCTATGGAATCTCCTTGCATGGGTCTGATCCTGCACCAGCTCCCGGTGAACCTCTCTGTGCTTTAAAACAGGGGTGGTTTCACCACTAAACAAGCAATGTGGGTATTTTTGAGGTGTTTTGGGGTTTTTTTTGTCATAGTCCATACCGAATCTGTTTTTTAGAGAAGGGTTGATCCTGCAACCTGGGCAAAACAGCAGGTTTGGACTTAGGTAGACAGAGAAAAAAGCAAAAAGACATGGGAATTATTCAACTTTGTTCCCCCCAAGCAAAGGGTTCATCCTACATTTAAGTATCCACCCAATTAAGCAAAAAAAAAGCCCTTTGTTCCAGCAAATAATGGAGAAAAAAATTAATCACTGGGCATTTCTTGGAAAGGAAAATAATATTTTTGCTTCCCGTTGACACTGCCCCAAACTTGGCTCTAAAATCCAGACCTTGCCAAAACCCGAAAGCTGAAACATTTCAGCGCTGATGGCAGGCTCAGATCTGCATCCAGCTTGGAAAAGCTCTGCCCAGCTTTTTATTCAGAGCAGACCCACTACCTGCCTGTGCTTTTTTGGGGGATGAGAAAATCCAGCTCCAGCTTATCGTTCTGAAAAAGAAATCACCACCGAGTGCCCTGGGCGTTTGAAAGGGCGCAATAGCGCGGGGAATGCTGCAAGCCCAACATGCCCTGCAGCAAGGAGCTCCTGGAAAAATGTAAGGAAAAAAACCCAACATTTTTGGAGCAGGAGACTGTACGGCATCGCTCGGCACGGCAGGAACACGAGGCTTTTCAGAAAAGCCTTTAATTTAATACCACTCATGCCGAAGCCAACGGTGATCAAATTATTCTCAAGCGCTGTCACGCACTCATGTGCAGAAAGACCTCACTGCTCAGGCACGGCAGATAATTGGGTTTAATTTGTCATTACAGATGTATTTACAGCTCGGGCCTGGTCACCGTGACCGATGATGTGGGGAAGAATTGGAAAGGCCAGAGTGGTTTTAATATTTCGTAACCCGGGACGTTATCATAGACGCGCTGCAAGGGTTTTGTTTCCACAAAGGAAACCCACTGCTCTTTTATTATCCCCCCCAAATTAAAATAAAAATCAATCCAGCCTTATAATGAAATTTTCATATATAATTAGGGTTAATTTGGGAGGTAAGAGCATATTCTCACCCATTTCCCGGGTTATTTAAGCAGCATTTCACGCTCGCTCGCCAAAGGCACGTTGACGCCTTCCTGCCAGACAGCAGCATGAATTCAGACCTACCGACAAGGTGAATATTTGGCATCTCCAAATATTCCAATCTCCCTTTTTTTTTGCAATCCTACAGGCAAAGTTGCGCACATTCCTCCCTCCAAACCAAGTCATACCTGTAATAACCCAACCTCCCCATCGCAACCGAGGGGTTTTGGCAGCCTAATCGTGTTGTTCGGGGATCACACGTCCCCAGAACATGGGGCCGGCATGGTTGTCCCAGCAAAAAATCTGCATTTTTGCCTCTTCCCTCCCAGCACGAGCAAAACTGGCTATTTTAAGCCCATGGACTGAGATCTCGAGGTAGATCCCCACCTGGTTTCACAGGCAGCAAAAACCTGGAAGGACCCAAGATGTTGATCTGGATCCGTCCATCTTCCTCTGCCCTGTATACCCCTGGGAGCATCACAAAGCAGGGGGAGATCCCCAAATATCCCATTTTGCCACCTCCTTTCCAGTAAGGAAATTGTATGGAGGGAAGGGCCCACTGGGCTGCTGTGTCAATATGGGAATAAAACCTCTGCAATTTGATATATTTGCAACCCTTTTTTTCCTACTCTTACAATGCTCTGTGGTGCTCAAGGAGCAGAATTTTCAACCCAGAGCTCTGTACCAATGAGAAACAAGGTCTCTGTGGGTTTTCAAAATTGGATTTTACTTAAAATTGCATTTTTCCACCTTATTTTAACAGCCCCTGCACCTATCCTCCTGCAGCAGCAACAGGCTGCCAACCTTCAGGCACAAAAACTCACTGCACTGCCACTTTTTCACCCAGTTTGGGATTTTATTTGCTGTTTAGTGCCTTGTTGGTGTTTTTTCTCAACGCATCCTTAAATTTTCAGAGTGAGATGGTTTGCCCATGCAAAATACCCCTCTGCATTTGGGATAACCGGTTTTGGGGAGCCCCTCTCTGCTCTCAAATCCAAGGTCTTCCCATCATGAGAAGAATACAGAGGTGTCAGGATTAGGCTGGTTTCCTTTGGGAAACGCTGCCTTATAAATACTCATCTGGTTTCCAAGAATTTCACCGCTTTCCTCCAACACTGGTGGCAAAAAAATATGAAGGGAGCAAAATACAGGCTGCCTCTTATAAAAAAAATATTATTGTTATTGTTACAGGGATAAAGAAATGCACATGAGGGTGTGTGTGGAGGAGAAAAAACTAATCAATCCCAGCTTAATAAAGTCTTAGATTAAACACCACTATCCACTGCCTTAAGTTTTACAGCTCTACAAAAATTCATGATGATTTATAATATATACTACACCATATGTTCTATGCAACATACGCACTTGTATTTGGTAATATAGTGCAATTTTTAATTAAGGAATTAAATTATTAGTAAGGGTGACAGAGTGCCCGTGATTATATTTTTGTTACTATTGCTGCTTTATTTGCAATTTAAAATCTACTGTTTGAGGATTTTAGGGGGTGGGTGGGGTGGTGGGGAGGGAATAAACATTTGCCTGTTTGAGCCAGGTCTTGCTCAAAGATTAGAAACCCTAATTCTGTGGGTTCCAGCCCAAATCCCAGACTGACGGGTGACAATTAAATTAGGCGGGAGAGCAGAAGGTGGTTTGAAACCTGCAGGGGGGAACAAAGCCCTGGGCAAACCTTCCCCGCCGGCACAGCCGAGGTGAGAAATGCAGCCAGTTGCGAAACAGGGGATGTAGGATCCCGTGTAAAATGCAGACACATCCTACGGTCCCATCCCGCTGTCCCACAGCCCCATCCCTCCATCCTCCAGCCTTTCCCACCATGCTACAGTCCCATTTCTCCGTCCTGTGGTCCCATCCCACCATCCCGTGGTCTCATCCTTCCATCCTACAGCCCCATCCCTCCATCCTACAGCCCCATCCCTCCGGGGGAAGGGACAGGAGAGGTTCTGTTCTCCTCTCATCCCCTGCCACCCCACGGGGACAAACCACCTTGTCCTTCAGTGCATGGGGAAGGTCAGGGGCTGCTTGCAGGGCAGAGGGTTCTAACAAATGCCAGTGAATCACTGGAAATGCCGGCCCCGGGAATGCGACAGGACAAATCTCTTCGCATCCCCGTGGCAAAGCTTAAGATCTGGTTCCCAATATCTCCCCCACCACCAGCATTTTCCAGCCCAGCGTCTGCTCCAGGCTTTGATCTTCCCAGATGCTGGTGCTGCCTTCCAGAGGTGCCTGTTTGAGGAGCCCTGACTCCAACTTAGCCAAAAAACCCCTAAAAGCACCCACAGGGAATGCCCCACCGCTCCTCGACCTGATTTATTCCCAACCACAGCAATCTATTGGAGCCCACGGCGAAAGTAAAACCTCCTGTAAGCAAAATTAAAGGGGGTGGGGGTACCAAACTGGGATCTGACCCTCTATTCCGAGCCTGGAAACATCGAGGAGGCAGCAAGATGCGCTCAGACCCCCGTGCCGCCCTCCATCCCTGCTCCTCTCTGCCCGGGGAAGGGGGAAGAGGCAAGACGCTCATCCAGGCTAATTTTGGGAGAGAATTCGAGAGGTTTTTGGTGCCGGCAGGGAAGCCTTTTGAGAGGGGACTCTGCAGCGGGTCCTTTTCATGCCTCATTGAGTCGGGAATTCACTGTAACTCCATCCCCGGCAATGCCTGGAGCAAGTTCACTGCCTCGACCACACGATCTGATCCTGCTCTTCAGGGTAATGAAATCAGTCACCAGACTTACCCTGAAAAGCCCAAATTTGGCATTTTGAACTCACACCAGGGGAAGTTTTTCAAATGCGCCCTTGTGGTTTAGCCATCCAGCCTTCTCAGTGCTTTATAATGCGTTTTAACCTCAGCCAAAATTCCTCTTTTTAGGAAAAACAAGAAGATCTGAATTTCTTTTAGTGTTATTTTCTTTGAATAGATTTTCACTAAACTTCTTTCCCCATTTTAGTACGGGGATATATATATATATAAAAGGGACAAAAATGTCATGCCCGATTGCAGACTGTGAATCCCGTGTCTGCATATTCAGCTATGCTTGCCTAGACTTGATCTGTATTATTTAAAAAGATGATAATAATTAAATTTTAATGGCCCCAGGGGTGCCCTGCATTTAGCACTATCCAAAAGTGGTGGCTGTCTGGGAGAAGAAAACGAGAGTGCTGCAAATATCGCTTGATTTAATAAAGCCTTGTGCGAAGGATTCCATTGCCACCTCGAAATTCCTCATAGTGCAGAGAATACGAATTTCTTTAGTCCTGAGGAAGGGCAAAGAAGGAGTCGATTCCACATGCAGGGACTGCTCAGGTGCTGAGCCAGGCTCGGATGTGGTGTTAAAGTGGGTCTGCCCTGGGTGCAATCCACAACGGTGTTCCCTACCCACTACATCAGCCCAGCAGGCTTTTTACACTCTTTTACCTTTAAAATCATTAAAATAAACCCCTTTTCCGAGGTCAGACATCGCAAGCTGTCCTTTACATGCTTCGGACAACCCTCTCGACACCCACAGCCTGTGCAAAGCATCGTCCCGGCGTCGAGGAGGGACCCGGCAGCGGCCGCGAAGAGGGACCGGAGCTCCCCGGAGGAGCTGCCTTTCAAAAGTCCGTCCTAATCCTGAGTTTAAAACTTCCCAACTTTCAGGCAATTTCGTTTTTCTGGGTTTTGTTTGATGGTGTGTTTGGTTGGTTGTTTTTTTTTTTGTTTGGGTTCTGTTTGTTTTGTTTTGTTGTTGTTGATTATTTGGTTTGGGTTTTTGTTTGTTGTGGGTTTTGGCTTTTTTTTTTTTTTTTTAAACCAAAATCCAATCACTTTTGATTTAAAATCCAAGTGCTGTTCCATATTCAAGGCCGAGACGTAATTAGACCGATGCTAATGAATGCCGTGGATTCTGCCGCGGTGCCCTCGGCGATCCCGTGAATTCACCACCCGAATCAGGACCTGGCCATGGAGAGGAGTCCCGGCTCCTTCCTCCTTCATCAACAACCCTTTTCTGGACTGGCTCGACTCATCCCCTCTTTCCAGTGCTTTTTAAAAGCCCGGATAAAACCCACTTTTTGCCCTCAAAATGTAGACCTGCAACGCAAACCACGGGGCTCGAAACCCCCAAATCCCCACACTCGTTATTGGCACTTTAAAAGCCGACGGGTATTTTTGCTACTGCAATTCTGCATTTGCATTATTTTGGGTTTAGGCTACGTTTATTATTAAGGATCCTTTTGAAACCACTGCAAAAAGGTGATTTTTTTTTCCTCACGGAAGAGATGGCACAATAGTAAAACTCAGATGTGTGTATGTCCTCGTTGATAATATTCAATTCTTATTTGATTATTTGATTCACCCTACTTTTTTCTTCTACTTTCCATCTTCTGGCGGCTTTAAAAAAAAGTCCGGTTTTAGCCTGATGGGCTAAAATTTTATCCTTAATCTGTTTCCCATCTTAAGCAATTTCATAGCACCCAACGAGAAGCAAAAGGTATTGGCAAGGCCAAGCCTTCACTGACGCCCAACTTTCCTTCTTTAACATCTTAAAATAATGCTAAAGATAACACAAATCTTGGCAGACAGGATGGAAAAATAGCCCTCCAAAATCCAGGCTGAAGAACACAATCTTAAAAAATGTCTGCAGACAAATTTGAGGCATTTTCTTTGTTAACCCCGACCCTGATGCCGACAGAAATACCTTCACTGAGAGAAGGCGGGAAGGAAAAAAGGGTTTATGAAGCTGAAAAGCAAATTTGTGCCTCGCATTTCTCTGCCCATTTATCCCTCTTCCACCACACAAAATATAAAAGCGTTATTTTAAGCCATTTGGCCAAATTTTTGTTCTTAGAAACCTGGGGTACATAATGAAAAGAACTGCTCCAAGATTGGAATCAGCACAAGAGATCAGGGCTGAGATTTTTGGAATCAAGGAGATGCTGAAATACAAGGTTGGGGTGTTAGGATGTTCCTGAATTCCCCAAAGTGCAGGATAATAAAGGTGGATGCATTTCTGTTCCTCCTTCTCCATCGTCTCTCCCACCTCAGCTCTGAATTTCTATTCGGTCTCCCTTTTTCTAACCTAACCAACCTTTCAAAACAGTTTTAAAAAGGCCGGAACATAAAACAGCCCAAAAGAAAGATCTGAGATTCACAGAACAAGCTTCAATTTCTTAATTTTCCAGAGACATTTTACGCCTAAATCCAGCTCAGAAAGGGGCTGCCTGCATACCCATGGGACACCTTGGTCCTGCACAGCACAGTCATCCCCATCACAGCCCCTAAATCCCCTCGGAGCTCTATTTGTGGAGCCAGCAGGCCCTTGGCGCTGGAGCTCAGCACATCATTCCTTGCTGCCCCGGGGCCTACCCTAAATTTCTTTTATTTTTTTGGCAACTCTGATCTTTGAGGATATTTGGGAATGGTTTGCAGAGTAAGTGTATGTGCACAGTGGGGACCCCCGTCGTTTGAAGCCAGGGAGGAGGCTCCGACAGCGATATCCCGAATACTCCGAATTTCTCCCTCCTTGCCCTTCACGCCTCCTCTATCTACACCCAGAGGGATGCGTGCACCGAAACCTGCGGGGCTGCCGGGCTGAATCCCTCCCTCCCCTCTCCCAACCCCGGCCCTGCTCACCGATGTTGGCGTGCCGGGCGGCCGCGGGCGTCCCTCGGCTCTGCAGGTTGTGCAGCATCGGGCTGTCGAAGGGCGAGGAAGTCCAGGTCGTGGCCATTTCGGGGCTCATGTAAGCCGGGTAGGGGCTGGAATAGGAGCTGCCGAAGCCCCTGCTGTACTGCTCCCTCCCGTTAGCGGAAAGGTTCAAGGAGCTGCTGTAAGCCGCCGCCGCTTCCCGGGAAGAGGTGGCAGGGATGGGGGTGCTGGTGGAGAAGGAGAACCGAGGTGACACGGGAGGGTGAGAAGATCCGGGGTTGTAAGCGGCGCTTTCGGCTCCGGGTTGAGTCCAGATGGAGTGGCTGGAGACGGGGCTGCCTTGCTGGGAAGAGCCGCTGCTCTGGAGGTAGGGCAGGCTGGGGAGCATGGAGGTGACCCTCGTGGTGGGCACATAGACCGGGGACGCTGCGGCCGCGCTGTGCATGAAGCCACCTGCCCCCTCGTACGCCGGAGGGCCGGGGTTCGCTGCCATGGCTAAACTCTGGTACATGTCGCGATGGGCCTCCCCAAAGCCCAGCCGGGTCCCCGGCCGCGATCCAGAACGGTGGGGAGCGGGTGGGAGACCCCCGGCTCCACTTTCCCCTGCGGTGAGCGGTGGCCGGAGCGGTCTCGCGTGGGTACAGCCTTCCAGCCAAAACCAAAACGCCACCAGCGATGCGATTTTCCTCCACCCCACCCTTTCCCCACCGCCCAACCTTCCCCACCTTCAGCAGGTCCCGCCGCGTCTTCCAGACCCCAAGCAAGAAGTCCAGGTCCCTCCGGAGGGGAGATTTAGCTCCCGCCTGGATTTAGCTGCTCCCACCGGTCTCCATCCATCACCTCCCGCCCCCCCATCCCCCCCCGCCCCCCCATCCCCCCCCGCCCTCCACCGTGGGGCTGGGCTGTTTAAAACCCTCGGTCAGTCTCCTCCCGCCCCGCCCCGTCCAACACCCCCTGGGGGAGCAGGGGGAGATGCTGCCGGGATGCGGGATGAGGGATGCGGGATGCGGCGGCGGCCGGGCCGGGACCCCCCCGGGGCGGGGAGATAAGGAGGTTAGAGAAGGGGGGGGAAGGTGAAAGGAGGGGTACACAGCCGGGAAGGTGAGAGACAGCGATGCTCTCTCCTGTGGCCTGGAGCAAAAACCTTTGTCCCGCAGGTACGATCGGTGCTTTAAGTTGTTAATGGCCCCGGGGCCGGCGTTTGATGTGGGCGGCGGGAGGTGGCTGAGGAGGGCTGGGGGGGAGTGAAATTAGGGAAAAGCGAGGGGAAAGAAGGGGGAGGAGAAGGAGAAGGAGGAAGGCTGGCTCGACCCTCCCACCCCGCGCCTGTCCCACGCGTGTCCGCACCCTCCAAAGTTCGGCCACGCGTGAACGAGGGGGGCTTAAAGGAGAAGGGGGGCATTACCAGCTGCACTCCCTTATCCGTGCTGCCCAAAGTGGGGACCACAAGCAGCACTCACAAAACTCTTCCTCCCGAATGATTTTTATCCCTCCATTTTTTTCAAATGGGGATCTGGGAGAAGTTGGGAGCACAGGAAGGTGACCCACTGGGGACCTGGAATGGCGTGGGTTTGGATGGGGAGTCATCTCCTGGATCCGTGGGGCGGGGGAAGAGTGAGGAGTGCTTTAACTCATGTTCTATTGTGTTTTGATTTGGGCTTCTTTGGGGGAGTTTGAGGTGGATTTAGGCCATGGGATGCCATTGGGGCCCTGTGGGTGGATTGCAATGATAAGACCCCCAAAAAACACTTGTGGAAGGGAGTCAGGATGAAGTCCCTTTCCCTAAGAGGGTCTGGGAAGGGGCTGAGACAATTTGAGATGCTGTTTTCCCTGTAGGTCATGGAGGGATCCTATGGGATGGAGTTTGGAGCAACCTGGTCTAGTGGAAGGTATCCCTGCCCATGGCAGGGGGTTGGAAGTAGATGATCTTTAAGGTTCCTTCCAATCCAAAGCATTCTGGAGTTCTAGGGTTCTGTGAAAACCACCTTACACTGGGAGTAGGCCTGGATGGGGGTGGGTGGAATTATGGCCGGTCAAGTAATTCCTGGGACTGCTTTAGGTTTAGCTAACAGATTCCCCTGGCTGAACCCCTCCGCTGGGCTGAATTTAGCAGCAGCAGAGATAACCAGCAGATAAGGACTGATACCCTGGGAGGACAGCGGGAGACGGGCAGGCGGCCGAGGAAAGGGAGAGAAGCCGGAGGCAGCGCTGGGAAGGGGTAAGGATGGAAGCGAGCCGGGAGAAGGGGGTTTAAGGGAGCTCTGTGTCCCCCTGAAATCCAGGGGATGGTTGGTGTGTAACCAGCCTAGAATGGAGCGTTTCCACAGGACTCCCCACAGGAGAGGGAAAAGGAGTGAGCTCCCCTCCTGTTTTACGAACAGGAACGGCGATAATAAAAAAAAAACAACCAGAAAAACACACACCAAAATCGAGTTCGTTTTCAAGCCTGGGGAGACAATAGGAGGAAGCTTTCAGGGAGGCCTGTAGGAAGGGGCTCTTTGGGGTCCCGGCGTGAGAGCGAGGAAGAGGAGCGAGGGGACGGGGAAGCGCTACCCACCTTCAGTGCTGGGGGACAGGGGGCGGAGGGGGGCGAAGCCGTGGGGCAGGACACCCCCTCGCTGCGGGCAAGGCACAGGGCTAAGAGATGCCTGGTCCTGCTTCTTGGGGGGGTAAGGGGCAGTAGGGCTCTGTGTCCCCCCCTCCTTGGCTCCCCAGTACGGCCAGACTCCCCAGTCCCACTCGCTGACTGGTTTGCCCACGTCACGTGGAAGTGGGCGGCGATGGGAGGGAAGGGGGGGTTGAAGGGGGTGGCTGGTATCTCTTGCACCATCAGCCGGGCGCCAGGTTTCATTGCTGTGAAGCGGGGAAAAAAAAAAAAAAAAGGAATAAAATAATAAAATCAAAGCAGCACCACGGGCATCGCCCCACGGGCGGCCCACGCTGCAGGCAAAGTCCAGCCGGGCAGCCTCGTGTTCCCGTGCACCCAAGGGACACCCGTGCCCAGCTCCCAGAAACAATCAGAGGTATTCCCAGGCACCCCCCAAGCTCCCCTGTCCCTTTGGAGACAACCCCCTTCCTTCGGGATATCGCACGGCGGGGATTTCCCCAGGCTCCTGCCTCAAATCTCGATCCCAGATGGTGAAGAGGTGGCAGCTGTTCTTCCCCGTCATCTCAACCTGTTTGGGGGTACCCTCTCCAAAATGGGCACCCATCTTTTGTCACCCCATGTGCTGCAGAGACTGATGGCTCTGTAGGGTGATGGTGCAGTGCAGGGGACCTTCTGCACCCCTCTGAAATTTGGGGTCCCACGGGCACAGAGCCCCCCTCCCGCTGTCCCCCCTCTTCTGGGGGCTCATTTCACCTTGGGCTGGCTCCAGCCTGTGAGAGTCGTCGGGGGGGATCCCACTATCCTGTTCCCCGGGAATGACCCGCACACCCTTAATGTTTCCTACACTCTGCTTTTTCCCGAGGAAACTTGGGGTATCCTACGTGGGAAGGCGGCAGGCTGGAAGCGCCTTTTGGGACTTAAAATGAAAAAAAATTAAATTAAAAATTAAAATTTAAAATTTCCTTATGAAAGAGGCAAAGGGAGGGGAAAAGAAAAAGAGGGGATGAGGGAAGCGATTTATTGAAGGATGGAAGGCGAAGGGAGCACTTGGAGGGTGCTCCAGAGTCGGGAATGGGTCCCTGGGGACGTGAGATCCCCCCATCCTCTGCCCCGAAGCCACCCGCAGTCCCCTCATTACTCCGGAGAACCCAGGGGGACAACAAATCCCCAAAAACGGGATGTGTGCATGCATTGACAGAGGCTAAAAACGCGGCTGGAGAGAAATCCGCTGGAAACGCAAATACCGGGATGAAAACAGTTATAGATATGTATAGAAATAAAATCATAGGCGCAGAAATACATAATAAATAAATATCAGCAATGGTGTCACTGCGGATATTTATACTTTCAGCACACGGGGCAAAATACGTATTTAGTTTTATACATATAATTATATACATATCGGTAGAAAAATTGAGTAAAGATGGGACTTCATGTATATTATAATTCAAAGGGATGTGTGTTACATATAAACATGCGTATATTTTCATACGTAAAAAATTTATAACTCGTAATACGCTATGATATAAATTTTATATATATAAAATAAATTATTAAATATCTTTAAATATGCATGTAATATACAAATGAAAATATATAAAATGAATATATAACATCTAAACATATCAATACAAACATATAAATATATATAAATATTTGTATATATAAAATACACTTATGAACATCGGGCTATCAGCACACAGGGAAAAAAAGGACAATTAAATATATTTGGTGTCTCTTTTTGCACCCCTTCTACAAAGCAGCTGTCTATCCAGATGTGCTGGGTTTTGGAGATACATCTTTCCCTCCTTTGCAGAATCCCTGACGATTTTCTCTCCCAAAGCAGCGATTTGCTGAAGATTCGTTGAATTCCTACAGAACAGCAGCGCTTTACTCAAAAGAAAAAAAAAAAGGCAAAAAATATAATTAAAACTGATTAAACCCGCCCGAGCCGAAATTCCAGGAGCGGAGAGAACTTCAAGGACCTGCCTTGGCTTTGCAGTTTCCAAGGAAAAAAAAAAGCAAAAGCAATTCCTGTGGATCGTTTTGCGTGTGCGTGGCCGGATCCAGACCCTTTCCGTGGAGCTGGGCAGTGAATCGCGGGGATGCGCATCCCAAAAATCGAGGAGGTGAGGAACCGAGCCAAGCCCAGCCTGGTGTAACCCAACAGCCGGGAGGGAGAGGTTGGATTTCGGACACTTTCTCTCCCGAAAAAAGCAGAGAATGGGACACAGCAGAGTGCAGCGTCAAGAAAAAAACCTCTGCTCCGCACTCGGAGTTTTTTTCCCATGCGATTAACGAAATCTGGCTGAAAGTAAACCAGAGGAACAAATCTCGGCCTTGCCCTTCTCATTTCCAGCTCCCTTTTCTCCCCCAAGCAGGAATAAAATCGATATGATGCCTATTTTTTGTTTTGTTTTATTTTTTTTTTCCTCCCGTATCGATGTAAATTCCGCGGTGGTTTTAGAATTAAAGTTCCGCCTGTTGATGGATGAAAAAAAAAAAAAAGAAAAAGGAAAAAAAAAAGCAAGAATA
>JAWWEE010000105.1:113489259-113549453 GCA_035221455.1 Xenops minutus
AAGAAAGAAAGAAAGAAAGAAAGAAAGAAAGAAAGAAAGAAAGAAAGAAAGAAGGAAAGAAGGAAAGAAGGAAAGAAGGAAAGAAAGAAAGAGGCAAAAAATGTCTTTTCCAATAAGGGGGAAAAAAATCCCCTCTGGTGCATGCAAGTGTGTGATCTGAGGCTGGCAATGTCCTACAGCAAGGGGCACTTGGGGTGGGTGGGGCTTTCTGGGAATCTTCCTCTTTTCACCTGGGTCTGGCACAGATGAGTTTCCTGAGCTTGGGACACTGGGCTGAGACCCAGCAGTTTCCCAGATTCCCTGGTCTCAGCTTCGTAAAGGAAAGGAGGACACAGAGGGTTGTCCAGCCATGACAGGTGGAGTCCTCATCCATGGAGGGACTTAAAAGATGTGTGGATGTGGTACATGGGGTCATGGGTCAGTGGTGGCCTTGGCAGTGCTGGGAGAACAGTTGGACTCAATGATCTCAGAGGGCTTTTCCAACGAAATGATTCCATGATTCTATGAAGTGCTGCCAGGACTCTTTTGGATTATATCTAATTTCCATATGATCTACACAGCAATTTCTGGAGTTGAGGCAACATCATGCTAATTTTTTATTTCCTAATTAACTTCCACACAACTTTCCAGAAATATCCCACTAACCCCCCCTCACCTTGTTCTGCTGTTCTTCAGCCAAGCAAACATGGCAACCTTCCCTCACAGCAGCAGGAATTCAGATTATGCCACTGAAATTCATAGGGCTGCACAAATAAAGCTCCCAGTTTCCCTTTACCATTGGGAAGAGTCTTCTGCTTCTTCTTCTGGGTAAAATGTTTTTGATGCATCAGTCTTACTAGAGACCAGTAGAGCTGATAGTCCCTTAAATCTGCTAAAATCCAGCCTGGCTTTGGCTTTTGGACTCATCCTGCAGCTTCACACCCACCTAGGAATGCTCTCCAGGATGGGAAATCTTGGGTGAAGGTGGCATTTTGTCATGCACGGAAAAAAGTAAGAAAATACACAATGGGCTGTAATTGCAAAAGGCACCGTAACATGAAAGTTTGTTTTATCATGAAATGATATTGTTATCATCAGGCAAAACTCCAGTGAAGCACATGGGGAAAGAGTACTCAGGTCTGATGCCAAATTTATATCTAATTAGCCCTTGTTCTTAGATCATTAATGCAGTCTTGATATTGTTAATGAATAGTTGTATCTGTTGGGCAACACACTTGGGAACAGATGCACCTCTGAGTTTTCATTCATCGTACAAGTCAGGAAAGATGTGGGGCTGCAGTGTAGGAGGGGAGAGGTGGAATCCTGGACAGGGACCCCTTCCTCTAGCCCAGGTTGCTCCAAGCCCCATCCAACCTGGCCTTGGACACTTCCAGGGATGGGGCAGCCACAGCTTCTCTGAACAACTTGTGCCAGGGCCTCCCCACCCTCCCAGCTAAGAATTCCTTCCCAATATCCCATCTAACTGTGCCCTCTGGCAGTGGGAAACCATTCTCCCTTGTCCTGTCCTTCCAGTCCCTTGTCCAAAGTCCCTCTGCAACTGTATTGGAGCTTCTTTAGGCACTGGAAGGTGCTCTAAGGTGCCCCTGGAGTATTCCCTTCTCCAGAATACAGCTCTTGGTTTGCAGAATAGAGCAGCTCGGGCTCAGCCCCATGTTGTCCTACTCTGGGCGGGTACCAGAGACTGGATGGATGCCATGAGGAAGTGAGACATACTCCCTCATTTTTTGTAATAAAGGAAGATGACACCTCTGCTTTAGCTGGACAGTGTGAAATGCATCCTCCACCTGCTCTTGCAGTCTTGTCCCATAATCAGTCGGAGATTTCTTGCTTAATGTTCTTGCTGGTAAGATAAATGCAGCAATGAAGGAGGAGCAGGAGTGCAGGGAGAGGTTGTGGCTTTTTGGGGGAAAAAAAGATGCTTTTGCCTGGGAGCTGTGACAATTTTTAGGGCAAGCAGGATTTCCTGGCTTTTCAGAGATCCTGGATGGAGGGAGAGATACTCCTTTGTCCTCCCATTTGGGTGGCCACTACTTTCGTGGCTGATTCTAAGGGAACTGGTGAAAAAGCTGTAGTAACAGCATTTCAAGCAAGAGGGATGAAGCAGACTTTGATTTAGCATATAAAGCAAAGAAATCTCAAAAGTCTTACCATGGGCTAGGAAAATGTGTCACTGCAGTGTCACCCTTGCTGTCACCCAAGAGCCCAAATGAAGGATGGCTGTTCTGCAATGATACCTCCAAAGACAGGTTCTTTTTGTCTGGGCTTCTTTTTGTCATAAAATCATAGAATCACAGAATGGTTTGGGTTGAAAGGGAGCTTAAAGATCACCTGCAGTTCCTTGTGAGTTGCTCCTTGGCCATATAAGACCAGAATCAGGTTGGATCCTACTTTTTTCTTTCCTTTTCTCTTTTACAAAAGATCCCTGAGCACTTTACCAAGATTACCACGTTAAGCCTCACAACAAGACTGCAGGAGAGGTAGATCTTATTATCTGGGAAGACAAGGGAAAGGAGGATTAAAAGCCTTGTGGGGGACAGCAGATCCAGGACAGGACCTGACTCTCCCAGAACACTTAGTCCTGTGCCTTAACACAGGATTATGGATTTTTTGGCAGAACAGCTATGAAGTCTCACAGGAATTCCAGCAGGACATTGGAGGCATTGGAGCATATTCCACTTGTTAACACCCAAAGATAGATAAACCACTATGGAGAGATCGTTGCAGGCACCCATGGAGAGCTTCTCCCCAAAATATATACTTTTGATTTACTGTCTTTTTTTTTTTTTTTTCACAATGAAAAAGGGACCATTTTTATCACCTTTCCATGTAGACTGGAACTGTACATTTGTTCACTCCAGAAAAACACGCATGGCAGAAGTAGAACTCATTTGGAAACACATCTTTTCAGTTCAGTGGACAATTTGCCCTAAATCAGAAAAAAATGTAATTTTTGTTTCATCTGGAAGAGGCAGAAATACAAAATTAGCAAACTGAAAGGTTCAATATTTGTTGATTCTGGCTGGACAAAGCTACTAAGTTTAATAGTTTTGTTAATTTTTTTTAAATTTAATTTAATTTTACTTTCACTTTGGGCTTTTTGGTTTGCTTTTAGCTGGTTTGCTTGTTTCAAGAAAATTCTAAGATGTTTCTGGATGAATTGCTGTTTAAACTCAATAAAAAGAAAATCTCAGCTTGAACTGCTGTAAGCAATAAGTTTAAACATTTCTAATAATTTTCAGCTCTGTTTAGGATTGTGGTTTTGCTTTTGAAAGGACAGTATAAGGGGAGCATGAATTCAGATTACAATTATAGCTGAAAACAATGAATTATTTTCCTTATATTGCATCAAAATTTATTCTTTTTTTTTTTTTTTTTTTTGGTGGGAGGGGAGGTGTTTCATATAGAGAATAAAGAGCATTTTCAGAATTCAGTCTTCTTATTGCATTAAAAAAGCCTTGACTGTTAACAGCATGCAGTGGGAAAACAAACGTAGGGGCAAAAGATGTTACATTTTATATTGCTGCAAGCAAAAGCCAAACACACAAAGGGGAAAAAGGCCAAAAAACAGTGGGGCCATTGTTGTTTAATTCTTCATTCCTGGCTTTTCATCTTACATGGGAAATGTTATTAAAAATGTGAGAGCTGCAGCTCCCCACTGCAAATACCAGGATAACTAAGAGGTCACCAGTGGGTTTTTTTTCTCTCAGTTGCATCAGATTCACGTTTCTGTCATCACCCCTTGCAGGTGTTCCTTGTGCTCACCTGTTCTTGGAGCAAACCTCAGCATCACAGCTGGGTCCCATTGTCCCTGTCCTTGAGGTGAGAAGCACTTGGAGGTTTTGCCTCTTCAAGGCCAGGCTGGACAGAGCCCTGAACAACCTGCTGGAGCAGGAGAGACCAGAAATGTTCTGGGCTGCAACCACCCCATCCCTGGAGGAGTCCAAAGCCAGGTTGGACAGGGCTTGGAGCAACTTGGGATAGTGGGAGATGTCCTTGCTCATGGCAGGGGTTGGAACCAGCTGATCTCTAAGGTCCTTCCAACCTAAACCATTCTATGATTCTGTGGCTATTTGTTCTTCCCATTTCATATCCCGTTTGGAACAAATCACAGGGGTTTTTTTGAGGACACCCTAGAATCTTCCATTTTCCAGTGGTTGGTTGTGTGAAGAGTATCTTTGAGCCTTCTTTGTGCCTGTCTCGTTTCCTGCCTTTTGCCTGTCCTTGGGATTTCAGCCCCAAATCAGAGGTGATGTGAGGTAAGATGCCAAGCAGTGCCATTCACATCACAGAATCATCTAGGTTGGAAAATACCTCCAAAATCATCAAGTCCAACCTTTTACAAACCACCACCTTGTCACCCAGCCCAGAGCACTGAGTGCCACATCCAGTCATTCCTTGGACACCTCCAGGGATGGGGACTCCACCATCTCCCTGGGCAGCCCCTTCCAATGCCTGAAGCCTTCTCCTCTTCTCCACTATCTGGTGCATTCTGTGTGCTTTGACTACGGGGGAGATGCCTGGAAAATTGCTCTCACCATCTCTACTTTCTTCAGACATACAAGGCTGTCATCAAAGGCACAGAATCACAGAACAGTTTGTGTTGGAAGGGACCTTAAAGATCATCTCATTCCAACCTCTCTGCCATGGGCAGGGACACCTTCCATTATCCCAGGTTGCTCCAAGCCTCATCCAGCCTGGCCTTCAACACTTCCAGGGATGAGACATCCACCCAAGCAGACATATCCCAAACCTTTTGGGGAAACATGCCAAGACCATTCCCATGAAGCATCTTGGCTGTTGCCACTTTGAATTGGGAGCTGGGGTGTATTAGGATGGGTGTGGCCACCTGGCCAAAATCCAAGCATATCCTGTTATAGTTTATTTGGCGTTTCTGAAGATGCTGCAGCCAATTCCCATAGCTCCACTTCAGGCTGCCTGGGAGCCTCTGGGCAAATCTGGGCTGGATATTCCTCTGCAGTCACTCCAGAGAGGTGGGTCCTTCTCAGGTGGAGGAACTGTCCCTCTCCATCCACTACTGACAGAATTTGGATACCACTGGGAAGCATCTGAAGTGGGTCCAGCTGGGCCTCCAGGTCAGATCCTTTCATGAAACACTCTTTGTTTCCTTCCCTTGTATAATGTTGGTCACCAACACTGAACACATGGTGGGGGTTGAGGATATCCTCTGCTGGTGAGAGATTTTGGTGGGTTTGGTTTTTATTTTTTGGTTTTTTTGTTTTTTTGTTTTTCAGACTTCTTGACCAATTTCACACTTCTCGTGTCCATGGGGAAAAAAAAAAAAAAAGGAGCTTTTTCCTACTTTTATCCATTTTTTTTCTGGTTTCTCTTTTCCCCTTACTCATTTTTTTCCTCTCTGCTGCTGGTGGAGCCCAAATGCCTTATATGGACATTTTTGAAAAAAGTAAAAGAGGAATATTTAGGGGAGAAGTCTTCCCATTAGATTTGGCCTCTTTTAGAGCCTGAATTATCAATGAGCTTTGGATTTTACTTTTACTTTTTTTCTTTCTTCTTTCCCACTCTATTCTTGTCCTGTCAGATGAGTCCTGATCTCATCAAGATCTCTACATGTGCTTATCTCCTGTCCATTGACTGGAAGAGGGTTTTTCAGTAAATAAAGCTTAGCAAATGGTCACGTCTTCAAAAGATATCAGGAATTTGGATGGAAAAGTGTCTCTGGCCAAGGTTTCCATGTTTGGCTGCCAGCACAATAACACCCTGATTTGGCTGATCCTTTACAGGAGAAGGATGTCCTTAAGGCTTGGGAAACCCCCAGCTCAATTCTCAATTGTCCTGAGATTTTGGATAGGCCACTGCCCCTCTCTTGGGACCTCAGTTGTCCATCTACTAAAATAAAGATAGTTAAGTGCCCCTGGGGTGTAACTGGTGAATCTTTGACTGCAACGTGCTCTCCACGTAGTCGGGATCTGAGATGGCACGAGCTGAGGGGACATTCATCCCAACATCCAGCTCGGAGACAAGGGAGGGAGGGATTTGACCGTGCAAACAGAGATTAAGCCATTGATCAAAACACTCCTGAGTGGGCTTATGGATAAGTTTATCAGTGGATAGAGTTTGGTGTCCTCCCTACAAAACGTGAAGGGCTGATGCCGCTGGGGTGATAAGTTGATAGTGTTGACCAGAGACATTATCAGAGTTGGGGACAATGTGAGGACATGAGCAAACACCGGGCAGTGGCATCTCAAGAAAGGCTTTGGGAGTCACTGGTGTGATGCTATGACAAAAGGCAGACCCTGGGAGCCCCTTTCTCTCTGTGGAGGGGTTGGGAGAGGATTGGTGACTGTGGCAACCTTAGGACATGAAAGACTGAGGGTACAACGTGATGGTGTTTGGGCAACAGCACTGAAAAATCATCGTGCAAAGCAGATGTCTTGGACTCACACAAAGTGCACTGAGAGCATCAGTTCTCAGCCCAGATTTCACAGAATGCTTCAGGTTGGAAGGGACCTCTGGTGATCACCTAGTCCAGCCCCTCTGCCATGTCAGGGTCACCTTGAGGAGGTGACACAGGAACACATCCAGGTGGGCTTGGAACATCTCCAGAGAAGGAGACTCCATGACCACCCTGGGCAGCTGTTCCAGCGCCCTGCCACCCTCAGTGGAAAGAAGTTCTTCCTCATGATGCGGTGAAAATTCTTGTATTTTGGTTTATGGCCATTGCTCCTTGTAAACTTGTGCAAGTTTTGGCTGGAGAAGCCTGTTGGAAAACAGTCTTGGTGTTGTCTCTGCGTCTGTAGCTTCCTTTTTGAAAAGGAGGTTGTGTGAGTGTGCTGGCTGCTCTTTCTCCAGATTACATTTGCATTGACTGATTAGTTCAAGCCGGGTTTGGCAGAGGGGTGGAGACCTGCAGGTAAGAATAGGAATAGGTACCAGGTATGAGGATTCAGAGTCTGGCTGGAAGCAATGATGAGCCAGGAGCTGTTTGCATGTCCAAGCCATGGACAGGCTGCATGACTGGCTAAAGGTGAAGCAGATGTTCTAACCTATAGAAAACCACAGCATTTTATTCCCCCCTTTCCAAAAAAAAAGAAAGATTTCTAGCTTTCCCATGAAGGCAAACCTGCTTTCACAAGGTGCTGTTTCAAGGCAAAAAACTTGCACCCATTTCCACCAAGTCCGTCATTAAAATGAGATCCCAGAGCCCAGACCTGTCAGCCAGTCCCTGCAAAGTTCACACACTCAAATATTCCCATCAAAGCAAAACCCAACGTCCAGAAACTTGGCAGTAATTGCATCATGAAGTGCAAGCTCCCATGATTACATCAGGAGAGCCTTGCCAGGACTTTACTGAATCAAAAGAAATAATCAGAGGGCTGGAAAAGGGAACAGCTCTTCATTTAAATGTCATTAATCTCCTGTCCACTTGGCAGGGCCCACAAATTATGCACTTAAAGATGCAGAGGTGGCTTCTGGTGAGCACAGGCTACTGCTGCAGCAAGAATAAACCTTCACAATCCACACAATGGAAAGAAGCAAAGTCCAGGCTCCAGCTGTCTGGGATGTCCCTTGTCTAAAGGAAATATGTGTCTGGCTGCTGTACATTTTATTCAGGTTATAGGGTTGCTGCTCTGCTTTACAAGTCTCTTGGATCAGAGATCCTTCACTGAAATCCTTCACTGCTGGGCCAAGAGGTGACATCCCACATGGGTGAGAGGAAGGAGATAAAGGCATTGATCGTAGGATCATCAAATCATAGAATGAATCATAGAAGTTGGAAAGGACCTTAAACATAATCTAGTTCCAACCCCCCTGCCATGGACAGGGAGACCTTCCACTAGACCTTGATGGCTGGTTGGACAGGTCCATGTGATGACTAGAAGAAATGCAAAGGAGTGATGATATTATTTTCTCTGGGGAGGTCTAAGGTTGCCCAGGAAAGTTCTAGAGCTCTCCAGTTTATGCTGTACTGGATGGAGAGCTTTCAGCTCTCACTCTGGTGCTCAGGAGGATATTTGTCTAGAGGTTAAGCCACATGTTTGGGACTGAAAAAGAATTTTCCTAGCAAATGCCAGGAAGGCACAGGTTTATCCCTGCTTAGCCATCACTGAGGTGATGCTTATTTGTTTATATCTCTGCCTAAACCAGGTTAGCCAGGATGTTTCACAGGTGGGGTTTCTTCTTGGGGAACTGGACAGCAAAACCATGAGCCATCCCCCCTGTGTGACACATCTGTGAAGGCTACACTGCCCAAACCTCTGTCAGCCTTGGCTTTGGGCTGAATTTACAACCAATTTGTCTTATCCAAGTGAGTAGCCCCATAGGTTTGTGTGGGAAGACTTGAGTAGTGAAGGTTGGTGCGACTGAGCCCATTATTTTGGAGTTATCCCCAGGCAGTGCTGTTATATTGAATCCTAGAATGGTTTGGGTTGGAAAGGACCTTAAAGGTCAATTCATTCCAACCCCCTGCCATGGGCAGGGACACCTTCCACTAGATCAGGTTCCTCCAAGCCCTGTCCAGCGTGGGGCTTGTGTACACTTGGGTGGAATTGGCCATGGTGTCCAACATCTGTTTCACCTTAACTTTAAAGAGGTCCAAGCCCTGGTTAGTGCATTGTGGGATGTAGGTGCAGGGATGCTGACCTGATCTCAGGAACACTAAACCTGTCCTTTCCGCATCCCAGGTTTATGTGGACATCTGAAAGACTGGGTATTTAAACCCACTGGAGCAGGAGGGACCAGAAATATTCTGGGCTGCAACCATCTCACCCCTGGAAGTGTCCAAGGCCAGGTTGGATGGGGCTTGGAGGAACCTGACATAGTGAAAATTGTCCCTGCCCATGGCACGGGTGTGGAATGAGATGATCCTTAAGGTCCCTTCCCACCCAAACCATTCTATAATTCTACTCTACACGGTGTAACTTCCCCAGAAGGATATTGTGGTTTCCCAGTTTTTCATGACCAGGTTTAAACACGCTTTCTTCTATGAGAAAGGTGTTCTTTTTTTTTCTAGCAGAAAATCCCCTAAAATCCCGTCAATTTTGGTTTGAAAGCAAAAAGTAAGGGAGTAGCTGTCAGCAGAAGGTTCATTCATCTTAGAAGAAAAGAAAGACATTCCAGTCAAATTAAATAATAAAAGAGGTGATAAAACCCACCTGCTTTTCAGCTCCAGGTTTCTGTTTCTTTTTAAATCAGAACAGTGTATTAAAGATATTCAGACTGAGAATTTTTGTGGAATTATTGGGCCAGATCTGTATCTGTTTCTTATGGGAAAAGGGATGTTAATCCAATCACCATCATTTCATGGTGCTGGACATCCCTTTTCACTATCCAGTCTCAGAGGAAGCAGATTTAACTTGGTTTTTATGGGAGGTAAAATCAAAGCAGAGAAATTTCCTAAAGTTCCCCAGGAGATGAGGGAGAGGGCAGGGAGGACAAGGAGAATGTCCCATCTAACCCTTCCCTCTGGCAGAAGGAAGCCATTCCCTCTTCTCCTGTCACTGCAGACCCTTGTCCAAAGTTGTGCTCCTGCTCTTGGAGCCCCTTCAGGCACTGGAAGGGGCCCTGAGGTCTCCCTGGAGCCTTCTCTACTAGACATATCTGCAATTCCCAGCTGACCATCGAGCAGGGCTCTTCTTGGAAGGATATCTTGGTCCAGTGAGAAAGGACCTGTTTTTGTGGTGGTTTTCATTTGATGTTGCCAAGAAGCAGCAGGATGCCACAAAGAACTGGGCTCCAAGACCCCTGAATTAAGGATAAATATAAAAAACATACATGTGAGAAAAATAGACAGTGGCTAATTTGGTTTCAAGAGCTCTAATCACCTCTGTGCCCAGCACTGAGTTCAGAATTTAGGGAACACACACATCACACGGTGGAAATGCAGACCTGATAAAGCTGGGTGAGAAGTGCAGCTCTTGGCAGAGCCAATTTCATTGCAAAGCCTGGGACACAGAAACAAGGAGCATGGAAGAGGCTTATGAAACATTGAGACAGGGGAGGAATTGAAGGAAACCTGGATAAAACCATGTGAATAACTCTGGGACAAGACACTTGTGGAAAATGCAAGGATAAAAGAGTTTTCTTATGCAAGGGCTACTCTAATTAGGCAGGAGCATTGCTCTCACCATGGAATAAAGAGGATCAGATGGAAGTAGGAACTGAGGAGTTGTTTGGTGCTGGACAAACATCTCCTGCTCCTCCCAAACTGGCAGCTTCCAAAACCAAGATAGCGACTTTGCTGAAGGGGGAGAGAGAGGTGAAACCACTAAAACATCTCTTCCAACCCAAAATATTTTATGATTTTATGAAAATAAGTGGAGGGCTGAGGTCTCTTGGCTCCTGCTGGTTGCACCAACCTGGCTCAGGACCCAGAGAGTAGAGACCATAAATAATCAATGGGTCAGGGCTCTTTGTTCCTTTCCTTTTCCTGACGTCCTCGGAGACTCACACATGTGAGTAAACCCGGACCTTTCAATGGGAAGGATGGTCCCTGCTCCAGAAAGACCACTTCACTGGGGTTTGTAGGAGATTTGGGGGCATGCCCACTGAAAATAAAAATCAAGATATCCAGGAAACATGCCTGTTTTGTGGCTTTCCCGCTGCTGTTCCCATTGTATGGTTGTGTGGAGAACAAGCTGTTTTTTAGCAAATCTTCCTGGTGTTTGATGCAAGCCCAGGGGAACGGTGGGAAGGAGCTGTAAAATGGCAAGCCCTGCCTGTCTCTGCTCCCAGCCTTTCCTTGGAGTTAGATAACAGCAGCAGCAGATAAGAGGAAAAGTGGTTCTTTAATTCAACCATAATTCCCCTTAGTGTGAAGGAAAATGTCCAGTGAGAGAATTAGACTAAGCCAGGAAATTGCCTCTTAAACCTGAGCTGTCCCGTGCTAAAAGTGTAATCAGCAGTTTATATAAATACATCTCCACATATCTGTCTTCTCCTACACCACCATAAAATCCTGGTCTTCTAACAATGGGGTGGCCAAGAAATTCTTTCAGGCTCATGACTACAACCTTTTCAGCTGCTTAGGCTAGACCATTTTCCCAGGTCTCTCCCATTATCAAATAATTCCAGTCCTTGAGGACACGTGAGGCAAACAGAGCCATGATCTCCACTTGCCAAGAGGTTCCCACCCAACCCATAGTAAACCACAGAGAGAGGATTTGGCCAAGCACGGCCAAGATGATGCTTTAGGTGGTGCATGACCTACTGGAGCCCAACACGTTGGTGAGAGGGGCTCAACCAAGGCTTTGTGTTGAGCTTTTGGAGAGGTTGAAGAGGGATCAGACCCCAAGTCTTACTCTTCTTGAGGACCTTGAGCCCCAGGTCCTTCAGGGAAGAAGGCTGTATCCACCTTGTTTTTCCTTTTATTTATCAACCCCTGGGTGTTTGCTGGCAGGAAACAACATTCTTCCCATCTGGGCAGTTGGATTAGCACATAGGATATCCTTGTGGTTTGGGAAGATCTGCCATGAACAGCCCTTTCATGGCAAAGCGTTGCTGCACCTTCACTGTAATCAGGTGGGTTCACAGCAAGAGGGCAATTCGGCTTTGGGTGTTCCTGTGTCATCCCAGGTGGGAGCTGGCAAATCAGTCCCGATTTTGGTACGGAGATAAATCCATCATCCCTTCACAGTCCTTGCAGGGATCTTCCCAGTTTGCATCTCACTGATGGGTGGTCTCCTGACCCCTTTCCCAGCATCTCCTGGGGGATCCCTGCAGCTTTGTGTCACTGCCCACAGCTCTGCAGCTCCAGGGGTTTGGTGGGGCCCTGGCTCAGGCCAGGGAGGTCAGAGCTGTGTTAGACTGGTATTAAACCTTGGGATAGAAACAGTTTTGCCTCTAATGACCAACTTCTGCACTGTGTCTCTTCTTCAGGTTCCTGAGCTCAGCTCTCCTAAAGATGTCAGGCAGAAGGAAAACACTGGGCGTCCTCTGGGGCATTCCTTATCCAAAATTAGGGGGTTTGGTTAACGATTTACATGTAATTTCTTCAATCCTCTGGCCCTCATATCCTTCAGGTGGGAAATTCAGGGTGTTTGTGGCCTTGCCTTCTCTTTTAATTTCTAGTTATACTTGTTAGGGAAGTCCAGGTGCTCTTCTCTTTGTTGGAACTAAAGCAGTTGTCTCCTGGGACACAGGCATCTAATTAAAGGTGGCACAGCCCAAGGCAGGAGCTGTGGGCTCTCTTCTGAGAAGTCCTGCTTTGTGGCAGTCATCAAATCCTTTACTAGGCTTCTTTTCTGCCTTGTTTTTAGGTTGCAAACTTCTCAGGTTTTGAGATGTCTTGGTATCTCCATCACGTAGTGCAAAGAAGTCCTGGCATGCTGAGAGCCAGAGATGGCTGCTGTCATACACACATCAGGAATATTTATTTATTTAATACTATAAACATGAAATGTTGCTCACTGAGATAAAGATCAGAAAAATAAGAATAGGGCAAGACATCTTTGGTAGATCACAGTCTGTGGCCAAGGATTATGCTGAACCTGACGTTCCTGGGGATTTGGGTTTTTTTCTTCTGCAATTTTTTACCATCACTGAATGCATCTGGACTTTTAGCATCCTCAGCATTCTGAGGACACCTGCACTAGACTGAAAAAGATGCTTCCAGGCAGCTTGTTGCAACCTCTGGCACCAGTGTAAAACCAGGGGACATTCTCTGTGCACCTAGCAAGGAAAGGTGAAGTGGAGCTTGCCTGTGAGCTGATGCTGAGATAGCAGTGCAGTATCTAACCAGGTAACACCCAATTACAACAGAACTGTGTTGACTTACACTTCCCCTTATCAGAAGAATCAGGTATTCATGTAAATCACAAAAGGGTTTGATGGATGCCAGTTCACTCGGAGCCCCACACCAAGGGACAAGAGCCTAGTTAAACAAAATGTATGTTGCCCTTATCTTTAAGCTGTGACTATTGCTATGAAATAAAAAACTATAAAAGAAAGTGCCTTATCGTGGGGTTTATAATTCTTTAATGTTCTCCAGGGGCTGTTCCTGTGCTGGAATCAGACCCTTGGGACCACTTTCTGAACCCCACAGAAGTAATTTTCTCTCAGACAGATGATCTTTTCTTATCACGTGTTTCCTTGGCAATAAAAAAAGGCTCTTTCTTGAGATGCATGTTTAGACTGAGCTGGATGAAAAAAAACAAAAGGAAAAGAAGGGGCAGCTAAATTGGTCTTAATTCTGCTGCTTGCCTAAAAGTAAACAATGAGGTCGAGGGACAATCTTCATTAGCCCCTCCTGGGCCTGGAAGTGTGGCATGGAAAGCACATGTGGTGAGGAGCCCTCAGACAGCTGTGCTGGAGACTAGTTCCAAGCTCAGTCTGATGGCCATGGCTAATCAGACTCTCTTATCACATTTACTGGGAGATGGGTGATGCCAATAAAACCAAGTCAGGCTGAGTGCACTTAGTGGAGCCAAAAAGCTGGTTGTTAATAGATGCCTATGGCTCATGGCTTGGGAAACCCAGCTGGCTCCTCTCTCTCCTGAGCTGCTGGTGGGACCTCAGATTTGGGTAATTCATAGATTTTCTTTAGGGCACTGGAGATCCTGAGCTGTGCCAGGAATGATGGGCAGGATACATACGACTTTATTGGTATTTAGTTATATTATGAAGGGTACAGGTGTTCTGTTTGAGATCAAGACTTTATTAACGTGACATCTGGAAGTTTCAAGGGTGACAGTAAAATCAGGCTGCACTATGGATATGCTGCGCCCTGACTTTGCCAAACATGGAAAACTGAAATGTATGACTTGTGACAGTGATGGACTGGCTTCATACTGCCTTCCTTAAAACTGAAAAGAGTGGCAATTAGGAGATATCAGTGGAAAAAAGATGAGACCAAAATGATCTTGCAGTGATTTTTCCCTGGTACACTCCTCATACCTCTAGAAAATTGCAGGTGATGATATCCAGAACCAGATTGGATATAAATGTGTTTAAATCCTTAACTTCAATTTTTTTTTCCTTTAGAAACACCTGGGTATCTGAAGCCTTGTCTGCTTCTTCTGCATCCCAGTAGTTCAACAGGGATGAAACACTCGCCTTCTGTAGGACACAGTCCTGTTTTGGAGATCACAGGACATGCTGAGTTGGAAGGGACCCACGAGGATCATCAGGTCCAACCCTCAGCCCTGCACAGGACCATCCCCAAGAGTCACACCCTGTGCCTGAGAGAATCATCCAAAAGCTTCTTGAGCTCTGGCAGCCTTGGTGCTATGTCCACTGCCTTGAGGAGCCTGGTCAGTGCCCAAAAGCCCTGTGGGGAAAGAACCTTTTCCTAATATCCAATCTAAACCTCCCCTGACACAGCTTTAGGGGTCTTACAGCTTGCATATGTTTCTGTCTTTCTATAACCTGATGCCTTAAGCTAGTTAGCTGATTGATCAATACACAATTTAATAGAACCTTAAAACCCAGTAGCAAAACAACAGGACCCAGATGTGAATGGCAGGCAGTTTTCCAGCTGCCTGCTCTCCCTGCAGACTCCCAGACTCCAGTGAATGCCTCCCACACCTCCGCAGCAATCGCTTCCCCCGCCTGCTCTGGAGGGAGCCTCGGCCACTGGGTCCTTGATCCAGCAATTCTGAAGGTCCTTCCCTGTGCTTGTTTGAGTCTGAGCATGTAAAACACCTCAGGGTCAGGCTCCATCCCTCCATGATTCGTGCCCAGCAGCAGTGGGAGAACTCTGCTCCTTATTTTGATGGAGGGGCCACAGATCCCTAAGAGTAGGGATCCCCCTTTCCCCAGGCACACTTGAGTGCCTGACATGGATACAGGTTAATCATAGAAGGGTTTGGGTTGGAGGTGAACCTTAAAGACCATCTAGTTCAACCCCCTGCCATGGGCAGGGACACCTTCCACTATCCCAGGTTGCTCCAAGCCCTGTCCAACCTGGCCTTGGACATTTCCAGGGATGGGGCAGCCACAGCTACTCTGGGCAATCTGTTCCAGGGCCTGCCCACCCTCACAGGGGACAATTTCTTCCTAAAGGCTGGGATTTTGAGAGGCAGTCACTTCGGACCTTCATTTTCTGCCTTCTCTCCTCGCCGATGCTCTCCAAGCCCATCATCACTTCTGAACCCTAAACCCTGGGGAATCCTCTTTATCACCGGTGCACAACAAGCGATGGAGACTTTAAAGTGATTTTTGGGGAGAAATAATTTTGGAGACTGTCCTTCAGGTACGCCCCAGAAGGACACCAGGTGGCCTCTGCAGAGATTTGCAGAATTATTTCCCATTTCTGAGGCCCTCACTTGTTGCAGCACACACCACCCTTTGCACCTCCTTCCCATTTTGCTCCATCACTGGACCTGAAATCTTGTACCCAAGTGCAGAGACTTGATGAGCTCAAGACATCAACCTGCTAAAAGGGGACCAGGAAAGCAGCTGGTGGAGAAGGTAAGTGGGCTTTGAGTGTGTGGCCATCAGGATGGGAGGGGGCTCGGCTGCAGGTGTGCAAATACAGCTCATCCCTGGCATCTGCTGGGAACACAGATGAGCAGGCACTGCTGCCTTTACCTCTTGACCTCTTGCTCTGTTGCCTTGAGCATCCAAATGTTCTGAGCTCAAGCACGTCCCAGCCAGCCTGGATGGATCCTGCACCACGGGGAATGAGACTTCTACTTGGGAGCCCTGTGATGGGATGTTGCTTCCCAAGAAAACATATTTGCACCCATCCCCACAGAACTGCAGTCATCCAGATGCATCTGCACCCACGGCAGGATCTTGTGCCAGCACATCTGCATCCTCTGGGCTCACATCTGCATCCTCTGGGCTCACATCTGCATCCTCTGGGCTCACATCTGCATCCTCTGGGCTCACAGCTGCCTGGGCAGCTTTTGAAGCCACTTCTCACAGAGGGTCAGGTCAGATCCCCTCTTGAACACCAGAAGATTCAAATGCCATAAAGCCCATGGCCCAACACACCCTGGGAGTCTCCCACCATCCCATATATGCTGCACAGACATCCTTCATCGTGCTGGCCAACGTGGTCTTCCTCGTCATCCGCTGCCAGTGGTGTTCCATGTGTCACTCAGCAGCCAAAAACATCACAGGAGCTCATGGCCCCCTCTCACTCCCTCCCCACTGTTCACACACATCGCTTCTGTGGCTGCCTTGTTTTATTTCTCTGGCAAGGGAGGTAAAAATAGCTTGTGTGAAAATTATTTATTTTGTATTAATAGCTCAGAGTCAAAGCCTCAGCAGACACTTGGAATAAACAGGATCACTCAAAATACAGTTGTTTGAAACCAGAGCTTTGCTCTGACCCTGGGGTTTCTAACCAAAGCCAGAAAAATTGTGTATATAGAACCCCTTATTATTTTTCCCCCCTGTTAATCCACAGTGCAACAAGCCTTGCTTGTAGCCAAAGGACTTTGACCAGGATGATTAAGGCAACATTTCATTCAGGCGGTTGCACACATGGTTGTATAGGTGGTCGAGATGTAGAATAATCCTCCCTATCTGACTAATAATCCCCTTTGCACTTCCAATACAATTTGTATTCAAGCACATCCCGTTTCTCCTCAGCCATTCCTCTGCCTTCATTCCCCTGTGCAAAAATATACATTTTTAAGTGCAGGCAGCTGCTAGGTGAAAAACTGTGTTTTGGACAAATTTTTCTGGACTTGTTTTCTTGAGAAAGAAAGAAAAACAGCACTTTTGTCCTTTTGCTTTTCCTTTCTCTTTCTTTTGTTTTCTTTTACTCCCTGTCCTGCACACTCAGTTTTCCAGCAAGATAAAAGGAAGAAAAAGGGGAAATAAAACAATGAGTGAGTTTATATTTTGATCTGTCTTCAGCGTAGTTTTCCTCTCTCCCCTTTTTTCCCCTCCAAATAACAGAAATATTCCCAGCTGAGAATTAGGGCACCTCCAATATTGAGCACACTAATGAATCCAGCTCTAACTGTGGTGTTCACTTGTACTGATGGATTAAATAAAAATAAAGGGGAGGAATAGTCGATACAGGGGTTAATACACACCTTGAGAAACATGGATTCAAGTCCACAAGTTCTTTCCTGTCTCTGGATCATCCATGTGGCTATTTTTTGTCATGTTTCTTTGTGAAACGGGGGTGTCAGCCCACACCCCGTGAGCACATGGGATCCCTTGAAGGATCTTGCACTACAACAGTGCAGGTAAAGCAGATGCAGGGATGCTCCAGTGAAGGTACCCCAGCTTTTCCCTGTTTGCAAAGCTTCATCATTCCATCCTTGGGCTGCAATTGAAAGGATTTCAAAGGGGTGAGCACTGGCTTTGCCCAACACCCCCTCCACCCTGCAGCATCCCTGATGAAATCAGCCCCTATGGGATGGGAAGCCAGGCTGCTGAGCCTTCACACGTGCTACAGCCCTTGGAAAGCCTCAGCTAGAGGCTTCCCCTACCCCAGCCCGCTGTTATAATCACACATTGTTCCCGGCCGCTGCCTCGGCGTGTAACAGCACTTGGAAAATGTCAAATGTGGGAGTCCGGCAGCCTTAGGTTAGAGCAAAAAAAAAAAAAACCCTCCCAAACATATTTGGAGGGCCGCCAGCACTTTGCAAACCCTCTGCAAACTCAGATAAGGCGGCGACCTTGCAGCCTTGCATGGTAGGCCAGGAGTTTATAAACCTTCCATTTGCTTGGGTTGAGCTTTCTCAATATTGTGATCATCCCGTCCCTTCCCAGCACGTCCCGGTGCTGCAGGGTGGGAAGGCAGCAGGGGCTGCTGGTGGTGGTGACCTTCAATGAGATGTCGGTGCTCAAGGTGGAAAAACCCTCTGGAGATGTGATGCCCAGAGCTGGAGGGGGCAGAACCCCCCCATGCCCAGGAAGGCAGAGGCTTTTGGGGCTCGGTCTGTCACATCCCAGTGCCCGGTTGTGTGTTGAGCTGGAGGTTGCAGACATTGTCCCCCCCAAAACGTCCTTTTTTGTGTTTGCAGCAAAAGATGTTCCTGAAAACACGTCTGGGGAAGGGTGGCAAACGCCGCTGGGCAAGGAGGGGGAGGAAGGGTTGAGTTTGGGGCTTCATTTTGAACTGTAACGAAATCTAAACATTTTGAAATTCTTCCCCAAATGACAAATAATGTCAAATACTGAGATAGCACCGGGCTGGATTTGAGCCGTGAGGCACCTTCTTATAGTCCTAACTTCTGATAAAAAGGATGGAACAGAGTCAGGAAAACTTTCCTCTCCTTCCCCTCATTATTTCTCTTTTTTTTTTTATTTTTTTTTTCCCCTTAAAAAAACCCCCAAACCCAACAACCTCAGTGAAATCAGCAACAGTCTCCTGAAATGTTCCAGTTTGGATGGGAGAGCCTTTCCCGGCAGGAAATGTTTCCCTCTGGGTTTTCCTGGCCAGCTCTGGCTGACTGAACGTTCCCAACCCGCTGCAGTCGGGCTGAAGGTCCAGCCTGGGCATGGCAGCTCAGACCAGGGTGAGCAAAGATCCCCTGCCCCCACAAAAATCAGCCCTCAGGGGCTCGATACCTGAATCCCCATTAATTAACAGGGTTAATTAGCTCAGAGACAGCACAGTGGCTGTGTAAGTGAAGGATGTGTGTCCTTAAGACAGTGTTATTAATAATTTTCCCCCCTCTTTTCTCATTTGCTTTAAACTTGAGGCTTTCTGGTAAAACTCTGTGGGTCAGTTAACCTATATATACACATTTTTGGTCCACAAATAATTTCCAAATCCTTCCCCCTATATCCTTACTGCATAGCTGTATGTGAATGAATGATTTCTTACCCATCCATACATCATTCAGGCTCTTCTGGGGACTGTTTGCAGTTTGTTTCTTACTTGCAAACATATTTGTTTTCTCTCCAGGTCAAATAAGTCATGTGAAAATGTCAGTGCACGAATTACCTGTGAACTCTTTACCCTCTGCATCCCACCTGGGACCTCCTGAGCTTCCTGATGCATGGCCAGTCACCTGAAACCCCACAAAGTCCGGGGGTAGAGTAGGATAAATGGCCAGAAAAGCAGCCAGGTGGATTCTTGTTTGCTTTCACCTTTTTTATGATATGTAGAGCTGTTTCCCTGCCTGAATTCTCAGCTCCCAAACCTAAGCAAGCTGGATGCTTTTATGGGAAAAAATACTCTCAGCTGTCTTTTGGGGCTGCTCAGCGAGGTGGACTTTTCCTAGTTATCCTTAGCCCATCTCAGTGGATGAATTTGTTGTCTGGCTCCCAAATTTGAAGGGAAATCGTGCTATTATTATGGTTTTTATCTTCCTGTTCCTTTTTCCACTGAGCCCCGTGGATGGCTCAGTCTCTCAGCCCTCTCTGGGCAAAGTGCACACAGGGATAATAAACCCCAGCCTATGGGGATGTGGAAACAACTCCTTCCTCACTTTCCTTTCAGGAAAGGTGCCGTAAAGACCCATCTCCTCTAACTCCAGATCCCCCTCTGCTGTCATCCTGAAGGGGGAAGATGATGCAGATTAAGGACTCAAATGCCACAAGTTGTGGGTTTTAACTCCCTCAAGTGAGGACGGCATGTCCATCCTGACTCAGGGTTAAGCAGGGAGGGTCTCCAAAGGGAAGACCCTCTCTAGCCAGACCTTGCTGCAGACACCCCTTGTCCAAATCAGCCTGTCTTGGCCCCCTTTTTTATTTTCTTTTCTCTCCCCCCATTTTTTCTCTCCTCTCCCTCCTCTGGAGCATTCAGCAGTTAATATCCTTCTGTCTCCAATTGTGCTTGGAGAGGTGTAATGTTTGATAAGCCCCATTTAACTTGGCTGTACTACATTGTTTAAATAATTCAAATACAGATTGGCCCTTTAGAAGGATTTCTGCTCTATTGACCCTGCTGGTCATGAGTTACCAGGAAGTCAGGGAGGGGCTTCTAGAGCTGAAAGCCTGGAAAAAAAAAAATCAATTCCAACTCTTTAGTGCCCCAATCACACCCCATTATTCCCAGGTAATTGCAGACCTGCTTTGCTGTTAACTCTTTGGGAACAATATGGCCTTTGACTTGAAGAGAGGAAGTAAGAAGGGTTTTCTTTTCCATCTGGGCCCTAATCTGCATGGACAGTGTCATGTCCTTATCACTAGGGTTTGGATGAATAATTATTTACAGGTAGAAGTGTCAAATTTCTTAGTGGGTTGTTTATTTTTCCCCCTTCCTTCTTAATACCTGATTTGCTGGAGGTTTTTTGAGCTGCAGAATTCATAACACGTGGGGTTTTTTCCTGCTTATATTTCTTTCTCTGTGCATTGAGTCATCAGGAATAAGGAATGGGATCATGTAATAGGGTTAGTCCTTATTAGTGCCTGTCTTTCCCCACCAGGTCCCTTTGCTGCACAGACACGTGGCAAGTCCTACTCAACAAATTGTGGAAGAGCAAGAAAAGAGGTGGCCATGTAGGAGTAGGACAATGAAGCCAAATGGTTGGTCTTGAGCACATGATGTGCCCACTCCACATGATTCAGAAGGGGTTTATTCTGAATAAGCAAAAAGACCTGTGGGAAGCTGTAATGCATCTTTTGGATTAGTTTGGTTCTAAAGGAATCCAGGTTTTTAGGCACAGTCGGATCTGAGAGGGGAAATGCTGAAGGCTCAAAACAGAGGCTGGAATGTGGTGATGCTTCAGAAATAAACTGATTCAATCCCAAAAACATGTTCCCGGTTCTTTGACAGTTAAAGGAGCCCAAAATTTTGCTCACCTACAAATGCCAGCTGATAACAAGGTCCTTTGTCTTCTTCACTGTCCTTTGCAGGTGAAACCTGCTCTGACAAGAAAGGGGTTGATATCCTGGTGCCTTTGGCTTGTGAGAACAACAGAACCAAGCCTGGGAGATTTCATGAATTAGGTTAGGAACCCAAATGCCAGTATAAATACCCCAAATCCCACCTCTGGGGTAGTGCCTTCTGTGTTCATTTAAGCTCCTTTGGCTCACACGCCTCCTTCTTCACATGAGGTCAACAGGACAGAACCCAGGACTAAAGACCTCTCAGGACAAGATGCTCAAAAATTCCATCCTTCTTTCCTAGTGCAGGAAGGCTAAAAGTCATGCACCCTGCCATCTAGCCTAGTCTGGCCTGGGGCAAAAGCCACAGCCTCACCCTGTCACCCAACCTGGCTCCTGGGGTGGCACAGGGGGAGAAGATGCCAACCTGGGTGGAAAACTTCAGGGAACTGACCACACTTGTTGAGGTGGCTCAGTCTCCACCCCTTTTGCAAATGGGCACCTTATCACTGGGCACTGTTTTTTTCAGGAACAGGGCACAGAGGACAGGGAGGAGCAGCATCATCCTCCTCTCCGGGACACCACACCAGAAGCTGCTCAGAGTCCATTCGTAGGATGGGTGGGATTCTTGTCCCACCTGCTCCTTCTGGGAGGCTGTTCCAGAGCCTCAGTCCTCTGTAGGAGAGATCTTCTAGTGCCCAGCTGGCATTTCCCAGGCTCAGATGTGTCTTACATCACTGGTACCTTCCCAAAGGGTCCTTCTGCTATCTGTCTATGCTTGGCTGACTTGATCAAGCCTGTGGATTTGAAGGTGTAGACAAGGATGAGGTGACATCACAGGGTAATGAATGAAGCTGTGTCCATCCTGGCCAGCTTAGAACACTTAATTTGGCAGGGGATGTTTTCCTGGGGTGTCTGTCATCAGTGTCTTCCAGGGGACGTGACAGAAAAGCAGGAACCTAATTTTGGTGTGCTAAATTGCCCTTGGGAAGTGTCACTGTCTCTTCCCTAGAGCAAAGAGAGGAATGAAAAGAGAGGCTTGTGGAGGCCCTACAGACACTCCATGGTTAATTTAACTGGCTAAACAACCGCTAACAATTCAAGAGCCTGAAAATCTTCCTCACCCTCCTGTCTCAAGGCAGGAACACACTTCTCTGCACATTACAGAATGAAACACCCAACAGGAAGGGTGGAGGGACACAACACTTGGGGGACACAGTTTGGTGGTGGACCTGGCAGAGTTGGATTAATGGCTGGAGTCACAGAATCACAGAATATGCTGAGTTGGAAGGAGACCCACAAGGATCATCAAGACCAACTCTTAGTCCTGCTCAGGACCATCCCCAAGGGTCACATCATGTGTCTGAGAGTATCACCCATGATCTTAGAGGGCTTTTCCAACCTTAACAATTCCATGATTCTGTAATTTTAGGGTGGTTGATCTTACCATGGAGAGACAAAGTTCCAACTCTAGGATATTCTATGATTCTATGATGCTGGGGTAAATCCTACCTGCTGTAAGCAGCAGCATAGACAAGCCTGTGATGTTTGCATCCTCAGGGTGTGATGTTTTGTATCCCTAGGGTGTGTCTGATTAGCTCTGTGCTGTTCAGAGCAGAGATCATCCCATTACAGTGGCGTACAGCAGCAGAGGAACCACAGGGAAGCTGTAGAACAAACTCTGTGGTGTGAGTGCAAACAGCACCTAAAATGTGAAACAGAGTGAAGAGGAAGAGAATAATAACATTTCAGGCCAAATGATTTGGACTTGCAAGGCATTTTAAGGTGTTTGGATGCTTTGTTTCCTCTGGCAAGGGATGTGTTCAGATCCAGGGACCAAAACAAATTCCCTAAGCATTTTGGAAAACCCTGGATATTAAGTAAGGGGATGGTGTCTCAACTAGAGTTCACGGGAAACCTACCCCTATCCCTGGTTGCTCTAAAGAGACTCCTGGGACCCTGATTTTAGAGAAAGCAGAGCTATGCTCTCCTCCTCCTCCCTCCCTGACCTGCAAAGGGTTAAAGGGTGGGGGAGCAGTTTGATTAATAGATGTCGTGTGAACATGCACATTTGCCTGTGACTGCATTCCTGGGGCTTTGGGCCCGGTGATAAGCTGGGACCAAAGTCCTCTGGCTCTGGGCAAGGAGAGCAAACAGGGCCCCAATGGAGCAGTTATTAATTCCAGCCTTGCATCTCCCAGGGCTGTCTCTCAGCAACGGGGCTCCCGGGAAGCCTTTCACACACCAATCAATACAGGGTTGCCTCTCCCCTTGCCCTTTCCATCCTCATCCCCCTCCTCCAGGGTGCTCATCCTGCTCTCCTTCTGTGCCAGGACCTCCAGCTCCGGGACCCTTTCCCATCAGCATGGGAAGGAGAGGATGACATTCCCATTGGGGTGATGGAAACAACCCCCAGCACCCAAACTGATGTTGAAGTTGTCCCATCCTGTGTCCCCCACGGGTTTTGCTGTGGTGGGGAAGGAATTTGTTGTACCAAAAAAGGGGAATTGATCAGTATTACATCCTTATACATTCTTCTGCACCCATGGAAGAACATGCTCTGAGAGTCATTGCTTTTCTTCAAAATACATTTATAAAATGAACACACCTGGGTTGCAATTTCTTTGGATGCAAAATTTCCTTTTCCCTCAGGGCAGCTTCAGATTAACCCAAGCCACAAGTTGTCTTTTAGACTCTAAACTTTGACAAAGAGATACTGATTGAAAATGAAACTCCTTTCCCTCCCTGAAAAGCAAAACAAACCGAAACAACCTGGACCTTTCAACTTGTTCAGATAGTGCATTGTCACACTTGCCAACTGGCTTCCACGAGGGAATATTTTTAGTGGCAGTGATTGCTGCACGGGGGATTTCTTCTTGCCCCATTTCGGGGTCAAAAAGTAGATTTCTGGTTGCTGATGTCTCTCCCCACCCCACAGCTGCTCTCAGGAGGCTGGTGATGCTCAGACTGAGAGGTGTCTACTCCAGCAAAATCAATTTCTTGAGATGGGACAAGGCATTCAGTTATGGTTTTGGGAAGATTGGACTTCAGTCACTTCACAGTGTCATCTCAGAGCAGGAGACAGGACAAAGGGTGATGGTTTCAAACTAAAAGAGGGTTGATTTAGGTTAGAAATAAGAAAGAAATTTGTTATGGTGAGAGTGGTGAGGGCCTGGCACAGGTTGCCCAGAGAAGCTGTGGCTGCCCCATCCCTGGAAGTGGCCAAGGCCAGGTTGGAAGGGGATTGGAACAACTTGGGATGGGGGAAGGTGTCCCTGCCCATGACAGGGGGTTTCCAACCCAAATCATTCTGTGATTCTGTGAAAGTCCCTCAAGAGAGAAGCTCTAGTCCAATCTCGATTCTCAATTTGGTGTTGCTTGAAAAATAGATGTTTTTAAGGCATGCCAAGCCCATCACTTCCAAACTTAAATCAGCTTTTTAAGCCAGACTTTTCCGTGAAGAATTCAATTCCTGATTTCATACTAAGTAATATGGAAGCCTTCTACCATTACAGAGCATCATAATGGATCTGCATTCACCCCTGTGCAGAGAGATCACAGAGAAGCACCACCTGCAAGTGACAACACCTTTGCTCTGTAGAAGACTGATTCATCTCTGAATCATTTTTAATCCTTGGGGAGAGAAACTGGGATCACACCACAGTTTGCTCCAAGCCACTGCTGCTCTCCCTTTCCATATGTCCTTCAGAGGATGTGATATTGCATGGGATGCCAGGACACTGAGCTGAGAGTTTTGAGGAAGAGAGACAAGATGCTTCAACATTTGATTATGAACAAGCCACAAGCTTTGTGGCTAGCCCTGGATTGTCAAGGAGAAACATTAAAATGAGATGCCCAAAGAGTAAAAGGTGATCCCTGTACTGAGAAACAGAATTAAATGACTGATTTGGACTGGAAATGTCTTCAAAGTTACTGGGTGAGAAATGTGATAAATTTGAGCAGAAATTCCATCCAACACTGATAATTTTTACAGGATTCACTGAAACAAGAATATTTCCATATTAAAGTATAATAACAACAGCAGCAACAACACCACCAATAACAGTAATAACAATAACTAAAAAAACTGGCTTTCTACACTAAAACCAAACATTGAAAAAAGACTAGTCTTGCCCAAAAATTCCCAGAGGTCTCGAGTTAGGCTTAGATCTGTGGTAGCAGATATGGAAAAGGCATACTGAGGTCATCTAATCCCGGGGCTGAAAACCTTTCAAGGGTTGAGTGCCAGACTATATTTTCCTTCCCCAGCAGAAACTCAACAGTCTCTGTCTCTCCTGAAAAAGGGTGAGGATCCCATCAAGGTGGGATCGTGGCTCTAAGGATTTAACCTGTCTGCAGTACCCCACCTTTACTCTCCAGGGTTTATCCTCATAGCTCCTTTCCCAACACATGTATGATGCAAATAGTTTAGTAGCTGGCTTCAAAATAAAACCCACAGGGTTTTTTTCCATGCAAACAGACCTATATTGGGAATAGGTGACCAGTCACCACTGCAGGTGGTGGCCTGAGCTTTTTCATGGACCATAAACCTCTTGCTGGTGTGGAGGCAACACACAAGTATATCTGGAGAGGAAAAAGGGAAAGAGCAAAGTCTTCCTTGAATGAAGGTCCATGGTGACAACTCCATGTTTAAAATGGACAGGAGCAACTTTCTTCTCAGTTTGAGGCCTCCCTGTGCTGTCAGAAGAGGACAGAGGGAGGGTTTGATCTTGTAGGATCAGACATGTGCACTGGCTACAAAAATTAGGGGGGTTTCCATAGGCTCCAGGTGCATGAGCTGGGTGTATGAAGGCAGAAATTAACCCATGCTAATCCAGGCACCAGGTTTAGGACAGACTTGGGATATCGTAGAACCACAGAATACCCTGTGTTGGAAAAGACCCACAACGATCATCAAAGTCCATGTACCCCTCAATCTCCAATTGCTGGACAGAGGACCATGAGTCATCTGTATTTCCTTTGTCTTCCAGGCCCCTGTGGGCATCTTGGCTGCTCTGGTGTATCTTCAGTGAGGAAAACCATCTTAAACCCTAAAGTTAGGTTCCTGGAACCTCCAGCTGAATCTCTGCAGAAGGAGGAACACTACGCATTTCTCTGCAGCTAAATAAGATCTCACCATGGGTTCTGTACTGTGAGAGGTGAAGGGTGTTTAATGAAGATCCCAGTGTCCCCAAGTCATATCAACAAGGAAATTCTTTTGGCTTCAGAAGGTCCTTGAGGATCTTGTCTGGAGACTCTCATGTTTCATAACTAGTCCTACCAAATCACTTCCAGCATGGGTGGCTGGACTTGATCAAGAGCTTGGAGGTCTTTTCCAACCTTAATGACTCTATGATTCTATGAACAAAGAGCACTGGACCTGGGACCAGACCCAGGCTGTTCTGTGTCCTGAAATCCAAGATTTACCTCCCATCTTCTCTCCCTGGCTCTCTGAAGCCTTGTCCCAAGTCCTCATCCATGCCTTCAGCCACCTTTCAAAGGCAGATCTAGGAACTGACGAGGTAAGGGAAGGGAAACAGCAGAGCACTGAGGTCGTATCAACTGTAGTTTGAGCTCTTGGGCAGCTTTGATCATTTCAACACAGAAATACCTTCCTCTTGTGGGCTGCAGTTCATCCCTGCAGAGCCCCCTCTTCTTGGAGTGGTCTTGAGTCAAAGGTGGCATGGATTCTTCTGGAAGACAGTGGCTGTTCCAGGGACTCTTATTTTCCTGAAGGGGTGATGACTTCCCTTGTCTAGAATTGTTCTCACTTCATGGAAAATTTCATACAAAATCTGTGGTCATTAAAAGTTTCCCCATGGGAACAGAGGTATTAATCCATTGGGGTTCCAGAGCAGGTAATGAGTTTCTCCTGTGAACACATCCCTGGAGTTTCCCTACAAAGCCAGACCTCTTCTTCTGCTCTGTCCTGGAGGTGATCAGTGCTGGCAGACTGCAGAGCCTCATCCATGCCATTGCATGCAGACCTTGACCCATGTCTGCCTCAGACACTGGTAGACAAGAGGCAGGAACCTCCAGGGGATGAGAATTTCCAGTAGGATATTGAGTTTGGAGGGAACATCGGTAAACATCTGAAATACTCATTTTGTCTGAGTCAAAGCCAGGTGGGATGGGGCTTGGAGCAACCTGGTCTAGTGGAAGATGTTCCTGCCCACTGCAGTGGATTGGAACAAGATGATCTTTCAGGTTCCTTCCAACCTAAACCATTCCATGATTCCATGACTTGGAAGTTTAGAAATTTAAACCTTTGGGAACTCTTTACAGAAAATGGTTGGTCCTTCACAAGGACAGCTCTACAAACCAGTGTAACCCAGGGCACAAACTGTACCCTGACAGTCCTAATGAGCAACAGGGGCTTGAGCCTTCATCCCTCTCTTTTTTCCAAATGGAGAGGACCTTCTCTCCTTCCTTGCACCTACCCACTAAAGGCAGGCCCTATGAAAAGAAAGTACCCTTCAATCATCTAACTGGTATCAGAAACCAGTTTCATCTGGGTCCTTCCACACTCAAAGACTTCCCATCAGTTTATTGACACAAAGAGAGTACAGGAAGGATGGAGATGAAAGAGCCCCTAATATGAGAGAGTCTCCTCCACAATGTTCTACCTTCAGAAGCTTTACCTGGACATTTTGTCTTCTTCACAATTATGTAGATGATAGGCCTCCATCTTAATTGTTTTGCACTCTTCAACATTTTGGGGTTTGCTTCTACCTTTGGATAATGAGGAAATGGTCCCCAACAGTCCAGATGGGTGAGAAAGTCCACTGGTTTGGGAAATACAGAAAGATTTTAATCAGAAGTTTTTCAGAAGAAAAATGTGTCAGAAAGCTTTGTTGAAGACAAACTTGTTTGTTTGTGTGCTTGTTTGAAAGCCTTTACTTCTGATGAAACAGAAGGGCAATACATGAAGCATTTCAGCCAGATTTGATTGTCCATTACTGGAATTTCATGCTTTGTACCCCTGTAATGTGCAATGTCCTCACAGCTCTGCCCCACCTCTGAGGACTTGGGTAAAGGCTCACCCATTCACTAGCATAAAATTCCATCTCTGCCTTTGCTCTGGGGCTCCAGCCAGGGCTGATCTTGCACCAGCTGCCTTGTGGCAGGCTCGGAACCCCTCGTGTTCCCACTGAGGTCTGAGCAAACATGGAGAGGAAGACCACGACCGGTTCCTGAGCCTGCCCTGGCTCCCACCTGGCTATCCCAGATTTTCCCTGTGGCACAAGGTCTTTACAGAGTTGCAGGGTTTCTCTAGGCCCTTGCCTGCCCAATGGGTGCAGTGTCGGCACTAAAAAAAGCCCTCTCAGCCCCAAGCTGGGCCAGCACGTCCGCTGGAAAAATGACATAACCCCGTCACGTAATCTGGAGTTCCTCCTCTGGGGCAGCCGTGTGAGAGGAGATCAAAGGGCAGCACAGGAAAACGAGAGCGGAGCCCACAGAGGGAAAAACACCCTCACCCGCCAGCCAGGGCACTAATCACAGCCCTTGGAGGGCCTTGGGAGTTCCCTCTCACAGGAGGGATGGAGACAGACATCCTCCTCCTCTGGCTCCGCGCACCCGGCTGGGTGCGGGCATGGAACCCTTCTCCGTGCCTCTCCCACTTTATCTTCCAGACCACTGTGGGACAGTGGATTGAGACAAGATTTGGCCCCTCTTGTGCCTCTGCAAGTCCCATGGAAGAGATGTTCCCGAGCCAAAAGAACTTGGGAGGCTGTGGTTACCCACAGCATCCTCTTCCCTGCGCTCTCCAGATGACTTCCCACCCTCCCTGACTTCAGAGCACCTGGGAAAAGCACAGATGGGTGAGGCAGTGGGAGGGAGGTGAAACAGCAAGGAAAAGCCATGGAAATCCGTGAGTCCCATGCCAGGAGTGTTGGTGCTTAGGGATCTGTGCCTACACAGAGCCTGGTGCAGTCTTGCAGGCTGGATCCTTTCCATCCTTCATCCTTGCTTCCCATCCACACAGCCATGGGGAATTTGGCACCACCTGCACCCCATCCTCCCACCCCAGCTCCATGTGCCCACTGGTGCCCACACTAGGGGATCTGTGTTGCCCAGGGTTTGTGGTTTCTGACCCCTGACTTGCCCGTTGCCACTGGAATTCCCTATCACTCCAGTGACTCAGCTGACAGAAAGGGAGACAATGGCATTTTACATCAGCCCAGGCTATCAGGAGCCTGCCTTATCTGAGCTGTGTTTTTCTATTAGTCTAACACTCCATTGTGCATCCCTTTATCAGCTGCAATGTTGATGTAATGCTGGCTTGGAAGTGGTTTCTGCATCCTAGCACTGAGACAGCTCACTTTTATTTCGGGGGGGAAGGGGAGGGTGCGAGAGGAGGGTTTATCGGGATTCTCAGGAGATAGGAGCCCTTGTCCTGCACGGAGCAGGGAGGGAGGGCTGGCTGGGTGATGGTGGGGGGCTACCAGCCCAAACCGAGCAGATTATTTTCAACCAGCAATTTAATGAGCCTAATTTCTGCTCCTCCCCTCCAGACAGTATTTTTAATTGAAGTGTTCGCTTGCCAGGATAAATGTCCTCTCTGATTCCTTCTGTAAGTCCCAGGGGGTGCAGACCCAGCTTTTTGCTGTAGGACTGGCCCAGCAGAGTGAGCCCTGACTTGTCCCATAGTGAGGGTCATTCCTAGCAGGACTTTCCTAGGCAGATACACACTGGCTGATACACAAATTGAGCTCACAGGATCGTTTCTCTCCCATTTTTTGGTTTGGGTTGGGTATGGGTTTTTTTGTTTTTGTTTGTTTGTTTTTCTAAGTTTTTTAGTTTGGTTTGGTTTGGTTTGGGTTCTTTTTTTACATCTCTAGACATCTATTCTCAAAAACCCCCAGCCAACAACTTGGCATCCCTAAGTAGTCAATGCCTTAAAAATACTGGGGTTGGAGAGGGAAGTAAAATGAAATTACCTACGTGAGCAACATGAGGCTGTGGGCTGATACCCTTTGCTTCCTAGGGATTAAACCCTCAGGACCCACCTCCATGACAGCGACAGGGACAGTGTCTTCAGCTGCTGCACAGGAAGAGAGAAACACATGGAATTTATGTTAATGCAGCAACATAAGGTATATGGCCAGGTAAGATGAAGTGTGTTGGATTTAGTGCATCCAGCTGCAGCAGGGGCAGCAATGAGGTTGTCAGCCCAGGGAACAAAACACCTGGAGCCATTCCTGAGCATCATCCTTGAGTACTGTGGCCTGGTTTCACTTGGCTACCCCAGCCCACGTGGCAACCATCCTTTGGCCAAAGTCAGCAGCACTGGCATTTTCAAGTCCACTGTAACTCCCTCTTGGAGCAGTCTCTGGTGTGAGAGGGGTGGACCCCTCTAGGTGTTCTCTGTTCTTCCTTAGTGGCATTTCATGCTTTTCCTTTCTGCCTTACTCTGTGCACAGGGGTAGGCTCAGAAGATATTTGCAGGCACATGTTTGGATTTCTATTGCTTATAATCATAGAATCACAGAGTGGTTTGGGTTGGAAAGAAACTTAAAGCCCATCATGTTCCAACTCCTTGCCATGGGTAGGGACACCTTCCACTAGCCCAGGTTGCTCCAAACCCCATCCAACCTGGCCTTGGACACTTCCAGGGATGGGGCTGCCACAGCTTCTCTGGGCAACCCATGCCAGGGCCTCACCACCCTCACAGTCAAGATTTTTTTCCTAAAATCTAATCTAAATCTACTTTATTTCAGTTTAAATCCATTCCCCCATGTCCTGTCACTTCAGGCCCTTGTAAACAATCCTTCTCCATTTTTCTTATAGGTTCCCTCCAGGTACTGGAGGGCCCAACTGGGTCACCCCAAAACCTTCTCTTCTCCAGGCTGAACAAACTCAATTTTCCCAGCCTTTCCTCATAGGAGAGGTGCCCCATCCCTCTGATCAACTTGGTGGCCTCCTCTGTGCTCATAATGAACTTTCTCATTTCCTATTTTCTTCACTCAAACCCAACAGTCTGGTAAAGATGCTGCTGCCAGGATATGTCCTCATAAATTACACATAGCACTTGTAGAAGCCATACAATAATTAATGTGTTATTAATAGCAACCTGCTATGACTGTTCCACCTGTGCCTGGCTCATAGGGTGACCCAACAGAGGATGGAATTGATTTTAGCCTTTGGGTTCAACTACTGTGTGACTCACTGTGGGTGAGGGGCTGTATTTTGTGGGTCTGGATGGTTGTCTGCTGCACACCCACCACACCAGTGGCAGGGCAGCTCTGGGGCAGCTCAGCAGGTTGGTTTGACGTGGAAGGATAAGCAATCACATCTTGATATAGGTCCCTTCACTCTTGTTTAATAGCCTGAATCAGACTCAGGGATTTTCTGGAGTCCTTGGAGCTCCAAAAAGCTATTGAGGACCCATTTGCATCCCTTCAAGGTTTACCCTTGAGACCATGTAGATGTGGCACTTGGGGACATGAGTTAGCGGTGGCCTTGGCAGCGCTGGGGGAAGGATTGGACCTTTTATCCATACCCAGCAGGCTTTAGCCTGGGGCTTTGGCATTTTCCTAGCAGTACTTTTGCATATCCAGAAGACTGTGTTTGCATGTTGACCCCTGGAGATGTGTGAAGATCACAGCATGTTTTACTTGTAATGGAGAAACCAAAACAGATCTTTCTGAGAAGACCTTCAGATCCAGTTTCATTTATTTCTCCTCCTCCCTACAAGCATCCATCAGATTAGTGGCAATCCACATGATGGGGACTCCACAGAACTGAGTCCAAACGGAGTGTTTAAGTGGCAGTTCTGAAGTGCTGATGAAGGGAAAGCAAGACTAGAAACACAAAACATGGTGGGCAGAGTGAGTCATGGCAAATTGTTGCTCTCCATCCCCAGCCACATCCATGGTTCAAATCTGCTGCTGTGCCCTCAGACCCCAGATGAATACTTGGAAGGGCTCATGCAATGGGGTGCAGAAGTCCTGGAGGGTCTCGGCTCTTAGAGGTTCTACCTGGACATCTCATGCACCCAGTTTGTTTGTGCTCTCACCTCTTCCTCTTCAGCCTCCTCTGCCCGAGGTGGGCTGGCTGCTCTCCCTGCACTGCGAGTGGCTGCGCTTTCGTCTCAGTCATCATTTCTATTGTTATCTGCCCATTATCTGATCCTCTCCCAGGCCTGGCCAGGAAACATCCTTCTGTCTCTGTCTTCGACGGCGCTCCATCCTCTTCCTCCTTGGAGAAGACAAAAGCAAAACAAGCGCATAATGAATCAGACGTTTCCCTTCCCACTTTGCCCCTTATTTCCCCCTCTCATTTTTCACACGGACCAATTTCTGCCTCTTCCCTCCTGTTTGTTTGGGATGTGGCCTGTGCTCAGCATCCCGGGGAGTCTGGCCGGCTCCTCTCGGTGTCAGCGGGAGTTCAGGGGTGGGTAGGGCTGATAGGGCTCCTCTGGCCCCCTCTGCATCCTCAAACCTAATGCTTGCAAGAAGCTTGGCCTCCTGACACCAGGGCATGGGATCAACTCCAGGCCAAGCTAGAGGTTCATGTGGGTTCAGAAAAGCAACTGGATAGTTGGGTGGAGGAAAAATATTCTATTGAGGGCGATTAAACATGAGATTGGCTTATCCAGCTCAGGATGTCACGTGGCAGCAACTTGTTGGAGGCTGGAAGACGCTGTTGGGGAAGCTTTGCTCTGTGCTTGCCCTGGTTTTGTGTTCCTTCATAGCATTCCTGGAGGAGAGGTGGGACACTCACCTCTATGCACCCTACAGGTTTTGTTTTGGCTGTAGAATGAGATGGGGCAAATCTCTGCCCAAGAAACCCATCACTCCTTAGCCTCTGGTGACCTTTTTGATTTTTCCATGTCCCAAAACGACACTGAGAGCCATTTACAATATTTTCTGGGATGTGCACTGCTTTTAAGCCAGGTGATCCTGGTCTCCCCTGGACCTGGTCAGGGTGGCTGCACTGAGGGTCTGAAGAGAAAGCCACTCTTGTGAGGTGTTATGGCTCACCTAACACACCCACACCAGACCCCATCTGAGCAAAATCTCCCCCTCCTTCACCTCTCCCCACTACCCAACAACACTGCACTTTGGCTCTTGTGTTAATTATCCAGCTTTTCTTGGGAAACAGAGGCCAGGGAAAGGCTGGCAAACCCTGTAGCCCAGGGTCAATACTGCTGTAGGCTTGGTCATGTCTTGTATGTAGGTCTTGGGAAGCTCAACTGCTTGTTGAGAAACTCAACTGAAGGTTGCTCAAGGCCAAAGGCCATGGCAAAGACTTTGCTAAAAATGTGGATGACTGTGGGTCAGTGTCAATGGGTGCTCCTGGCCCTGTTTCCTTGACTGGTATAGCTTGGTGGAAAGGCAAAAATCTGCAGGGAATGTTCCCATTTCTGAAAGTTTCCTGCTCTTTTCAGTAAATAAAGGTGAAAAACAAGACACACACACAGATAGATGAGTTTCCCCAAATACAGCTTCTGTAGTAATTTTTTATTACAAATTTTCACTGTAAACAGAAAGGAAGAAATAACAAAATCATCAAGGCTGGAAAAGAACTCAAAGATCATTAAGTCCAACCTCTGACCGATCACCACCATGCTCACTAAATCACATCATGAAGTGCCACGTATACTCTGGTTTTGAACACTTTCAGGGATGGTCACTCCACCACAGCCCTGGGCATCCTGTTCCAATGCTTAACCACTCTTCCAAAGAAGAAATTTTCCCTAAAATACAACCAAGGACCTGCCCTGCTGCACCTCGAGGCCATTTCCCCTTGTCCTATTGCTTGTCTGTGAAAAGAGGCCAAATCCCAGAATCTAGAAAAGGGAAGATGAAAACATCCATACTTCTTTACCTTTAGAAAACCTCCTGACTCATTTCTTGTCATCTTTAACCAGGCCACACAACTTCAATGAGAGAAGTCTTCTCTCTGTGAATGAAGAGGTAAGTTCTTATTAGACACTGGGAAAGCCACATTGCTGCTTTAAGGAAGATCCTTAAAAATGACAATGAGCTTGGGAAAAAAAAAGCTACAGAGCTTATCCAAAGAGTAAAGAGGAAGCCTTAGCATGGCAGGCTCAGAAAGCTTGTTCTGATTGGCTTATCAGAAAAGGAGATGGAGAAGTGATGGAAGAAGAATTGCTTGGGGAGAAAAATGCCTGATTGGAAAAAATCTCCTTAATCTAGAAAAAAAGTGGCCTTCTCATGGCTGCAAAGCAGGGCCAAACCACCCAGGCTCGTGCTTGCTGCTGAGGTTAATTAGTCACTGGGCTACCCAGGTACTTCATCCCTGGACACCTTTAATTAGCAGCAGATGCCCTTCTGGAAGCAATGCTTTAGCCAGGTGGCTGTTGAGTTAGAGGCAGGAGCCACACCAGAATATCACACTTAGAGTGCTGAAATGTACTGGGTGGATGGAGATTCCAGCTGGATTTGCTTTGGAGTATCCAATTTATGAGAGCTGTGAGGCTTCTTCCCGGTTTAAGGTCACAGCCCTTATTTATGGTCACAGAGCTTCTGCTTGAGGTGAAGTAATGGCTCAGCAAATCAAGGTGTTGGGGACACCACAGTGAGAATCACAGAATCATCAGGGCTGGAAGAGACTTTCAGGATCATCCAGTCCAACCAGAATTTTCACCAGGAGATATTGGAGTAATCCAGAAAATGTTTCTGCTCATGGAGACAGGCTGGGAGAGCTGGGGGTGTTCAGCCTGGAGAAGAGAAGACTTTGGGAGACCTGAGAGCCCCTTCCAGTGCCTGAAGGGGCTCCAGGAGAGCTGGAGAGGGATTTGGGACAAGGGTCTGGAGCAACAGGACAAGGGGGAATGGCTTCCCAGTGTCAGAGGGTGGGGATAGGTGAGATATTGGGAAGGGATTGTTGGCTGTGAAGGTGGGGAGGCCCTGGCACAGATTGCCCAGAGAAGCTGTGGCTGCCCCATCCCTGGAAGTGTCCAAGGCCAGGTTGGACTGGGCATGGAGCAACCTGGAATAGTGGAAGGTGTCCCTGCCCATGGCAGGGCATTGGAATGAGAGGCTCTGTCCCTTCTAACCCAAACCAATCTGTGATTCTGTGTTTTCTTGTGCTTCTATGCTCGTGTTTTTACACTCTTTGTAATTCTGGGCTTGCAGCTCATAAGCAAACAGGAAGGCTGTTGTGTTTAGTACTTCACCTCTTCAAAATGGACTTGTCTATTCTTTAATACTCATTCTGCTCTTTGTTTTTAGTTGTTTTGATTGTTTTTCTCTTCGATGGCATGTTTCACTTCCAGCTGCTTCATTATCAATGCTCAGTTTTCTCACTGGGCAAGATTTACAGGACAGACTTTCACCAGATGTGCTGCTTGGAAAATGCCTTTCCTGAGCTCTGCCATTCTGAGTAAAGCTCAGATCAGTGGATCTTCACTGTGGAGAGCTGCCAGCAGCTAAATAGGGTCTAAAACCCCCCTTTAGACTAAAGGGTGCAAGGTGTGAGCACCAGGAGGGCAACCTGAGTGAATTGTAAGCAAATCTTCAGTAAGAGAGAAATTAAAAGTGAACAGGACTGAAGGATATCGTAACAGGTAGGAGCCCTTGAAAAACTCAGTCCAAACACTAGATTAGTCCTCCATAACCTTTCCTGCTTGTGCAGCCTGTTCCTGTAAACCACTGCTGGTGGAGACACTGTTCTTCCTCTCTCCTCTCTCCCTAGACAGGGAAATGAGGTACGTATCACACTTACCCTCTGTCTTATCTTGGAACTGAACACTCCACATCCTTCGACTGCTCCTTGTCTGTGTTTCCCGCTCCCCTCCTCATCCTTGTTGCTGTTTTCTGCATTGGTCCCTCTTGCTCCTGCAGCCCCATGTGGTGCCCAAACTGGACTCTGTGCTGGATGTCCTGGATCCCAGATTTATACATCTGAGTGTGGAATAAACCTCCTTTGCACCAGCTGATTCATGCTCTGCAGAGCAGATCCCCACCTGCTCCTGTTGCCTTGTGGGTTATCCCCATCAATCCTACCTTGCTGCTTGCAGGATCTCTTCACTAAATCCTCCTTTTCCCCAAGCCCCTTTGATCCATGGACATTATCCTATATTCTCACAACTACTCAGCTTCCAGCACCGTGTCTACACCAAGATGGAAATACTGTGCTCTCACCTTGCCAAGTTTCTCTGACACCCCCAGAACTGCTGGTGATCCAGACCCTTGGGAAGTCACACTGGTCATTTCCATATGAGATGGAGGTGGGTTCCCAACCCTCGGAGGGTACCAAGGATTTCATGCCCTGTGTACACATCCTTCAGCATGGCAGGGAGGGGCTGCAGCCTCTTGCATATAGAGACACCCTGATGCCTTTCACTACATGGCCGAAGGAAAAAAAGCTTTTCCATTCATTCTGAGCAGGTTTTCCAGCCCCTCCCATCTTGACCCTGATTGCTTATCAGCTGGGATATGTTTATCCTAAATCTTTCTTTTCTCCTTTTCGCGTCTCCCCCTCCAGCTCTCCCTTTCCTGCTTTTTCTCCCACTGTTTCTCTCTCCCAGCAGCCCACATGCACATCCCCTTCCCAAGGCCAGGCCTGAGCTTGCAGAGGAGTGAATCCTCAGACTAAACTTTAATTGGCACAGTCCCCATTTCAAGGGCACTGGGTGGTGGTTTTTTTCAGCTGTTGTTCTCCACCGCAGAACTGGAAGGTTCTGGTTTGTGCCACTGTCGATTGAGACAGCACCAGCGTCATTACAGCATGTTCCCTCCCTTTGGAATTCAGAAGAGACCAGCTCCTTTTATAGCCTGGCCAGAGCCCCTTCGGGGGACTGCTCCTGTGCCTCTTTTACACTCTCTGTCCCCGGGACTGACGTGTAAGTGCTGCAGCGTTGACCTCGAGCCCTGCAGGTCCTTTGAGCAGTTCCTAGAAAACCCTCCTGGCACTTTGCCCACGGGGTACAGTCACAGCTCTGCCCTGGGAAGGCTGTGCCTGGTGTTGGCCATGTGTCCCTGCAGACACTGTGCAGAGACCAGGTCCTTAAAAACCTCACATTATGGCTTAGAGATGTGGTTTAGTGATGGGCTTGGCAGTGCTGGGTTCATGGTTGGACTCGATGATCTTAGAGGGGTTTTCCAACCTTAATGATTCTGTGGTTCTGTATAACATAACCCCTCCAGCTCTTCATGTCTCACATCTCCAGGAGCTCTACATGGCTATCCCTTCCTAAATAATCCATGAGTCCTTTTCCTTAATCTCAGTTTTATGCTGAGGCACGTGTAAGGATGCAGATCAGGAGCTACCCTCCCTCTGATGATCTCCTACCAAAGCAGTGGTGCTGGTGGGGAAGAGGCACGTGGTGGGGAGAGGTAAGAGAAATTTTGCACTTGTGTTATCTGGGAGATGCTTGTGCTGTGGGAAAAATGGGCCTTTCTGGCATCCTCACTGACAGCAGTGTCTGGTCAGGAGGACTAAAGAGGAAGAAGGAAGAAGATCACCACTTTTCCAGCCCTCCAAATGCAACTTTCAACCCAAGTCACATAGAACTAACAAAGTGCAAATGAGCATCATCTTCTCTCTGTGGACCTCTGACTTGTTTTGTATTCCCATTCTTTTCCTATCTCTGGGAGCCCTTTGTCCTGTTGTCCTGGCACCTCCTGGCCTGCTGCTGTTTCTCTGCATTCACAATTATTGGTCAGCATTAGCAGAAGGTCAAGCACATGCAACTCCTTCCCAACAGATGTTTCACAAAGGAGACTGGAGACTCCCCAGGATCTTCCTACAGAGTCTTTTTTGCTCTTCTGTAAAGACACAGCGTTTCTGTGAAGACATCCTGGAGTGTTTCTCTCCAACTCTCAGAAGCAGGAAATTGAAAAACTCCCTAAAGAGTATTGGAGACTGGGACTGGATGGAAACCAAGGAGTCTTGTTCTCCAGAGTTGCTTGGATGCTTTGGCTTTTCTCATCCCAAGGTCCATGAAGTGGGGACAGAATACTTTAGGGTTTTCCACTGTGTGTACTGGCTCTTGTCCCTGCCTTCCCCAGCCAACCAGTTACCCAAGTGAGACCAGTTACCCAAGTTATCCACTGGGTAGAGCATTAGTCTGGGAAGTGAGGTGGGATTTAAACTCCCCTCCTCGAGTGTCTCATCATGCTTGTCCCCAGCTGTGAAATAAAGGCAGTTCAAGAGCGGGATGAAGAGAGCTCAGTGTTATCATGGATAACAAGAACAAGTGGGTTTCTAATCTCGGGAATGAGGTGATCTTTTCCGTCACAGGACACAGCTCCCCTAATAAATAAAAAAGTGCCAAGCACAGATACTGAAACTTGATTGTCTCTGTCATTGACATGATGCTTGGCACAGTTTTGGCCTCAGCCAACTAGTGCCACCCTAAATCTGCCTTTGTGGTCTGAGCACAGGGATGCAGCTTCCTCCAGATGAAGTTCAGGTGAAACACCCAGTGTTTTGGGGTGCCCTGTATGAACCCCTTCTGGGTGCAACAGGCATGTGGCCAGAGCACAGCTGAGCCTGTTGATGTATCACTCCTCTTGTGCTGCTTCTTAAAGCCTTTACATAAACATTTGCTAGTGGGCAGGGTTGGGAAAGAGCTGTAAGCAGATAGGGCTCTGCTCTAACTCTGTGCGGCTGCTCAGATGTTTCTGCCCTGCTTTTCATGCAGATGAGCTCAGACCACGACAGAGGTCAAACCAGCACGTGATTATCTTTAAAAAGCCCAGAACTGAACCAGATAGCTCTTCCTAAAAGCCTTGCTTGCCAGGTTATTTTTTTTTTTTCCATCCTCATACTCGGGTCATGCCACAGTTTCTGCTTGCAGCACATGGAAAATGCAGCAACTGCAGGTCAAAAAATGCAGGCAATAAAGAACAACAGAGGAAAAGTGCTGATAGCACAGGGTAGTTCTCCTTTATCTCACAGTGGGGCTTGCCAGGTTGCAGAGATCCTCATGCTGAGCTTGGATGGGGAAGAGATGACCATTAGCTCCATCACCTTTATTCCCCACATAAAGCTTTCTGCCCACTTTGCCACTCTGGTCCCCCCAGCACTGCCCCTGCCCCCCGTCCCATTAGGACCCAGCAGGCTGTCGGAAGCATAATGGAAGGGAGAGCTTTCATCCATCATAGACCTTGAAGAGTTCAGCGAGGCAGAGCCATCACAGAGGAGAAACATTCCTCCGTGAATCCCCTCTTGTCTCTCGGGTGGGAAGGGGGAGGAGGAGGGAGAGATAAGGCCAAACTAATTTGTCTTTTTTAATTGGCTCAGAATACTTGAACGAAAGCTGGTTTGTTATCCTTGGCTTTGCTCTGGCAGGCGTCCAGGATGTAGGGCAGAGACGGAGGCTTCTGAAGAGTTAACCTCTTCTGAATATCCTATTAGGAACTTCTCCATTTAGTGTAAGGATGCTCTAAGCAGTCAGAGTGGGAGTGCCTCTCTGTCTTTTTTTTACCCCTTTTTCTGTTAGAAACTCATCTTTGCAAGGGACACAGGGACACGCAGAACAGCAAAGGCCTGAGGGTGAGAGTCTTCTGGTCAACTTTTGCTGAAGGCATTGTAAACATCCAGAATGGAGCTAATCAGCCCAAGCTCACTTTGTAGCCAGCAAAGAGAGACAGGCACTTCGAAGGCACAGTGGACTCAGACTAAGGCAGGACCTGAAAGTAGTCAAATGATTCTTTCCTGATTGTCTGTGAGAGTCTGCAGCCACTGGAAAGGGAGAATAGAATAGTTTGGGTTGGAATCATAGAATAAAATAATGGTTTGGGTTGGAATCATAGAGTCACAGAATGGTTTGGGATGGAATCATGGAATCACAGAATGGTTTGGGATGGAAGGGACCTTAAAGATCATCGAGTTCCAACTCCAAGACAATTTTTCTTGGGATGTTTATATTTATCTGGTGTCACAGATGTGACAACAGGTCTCTGAGAGGCCTGTGCAGGTCTTGAAGAGCAGCTGGAGGCTGAGAGCATTCAAGTGTCTCTTGATGCCAACTCATGGGCAAGTGAATCAGTCTGATAAAGTTGCAGTAGATGACTTGGGGTCTGGATATCTGGCCATAGGTGACCATGTTTTGTATAAACAGCTGGGAAGAATCACAGAATCACAGAATAGTTTGGGTTGGAAGGAACCCTAAAGATCACCTCATTCCAAATTGCTGCCATGGGCAGGGACACCTTCCACTAGACAAAGTTATCAAGTGGCTTCAAAGTCAGGCTTGGGCTCAGATTGACTGGCCATCCATGATCTGTGTTTCTGTGCTGCAAGTGGCTGTTGAGTGACCCATTTGTTGCAGAAGAGAGATGCTTTAAAACAAACTCAAGGACATATTTACAAGATCGTTTAGGCATGAACTGCACCTTCATCAGTCTTTGTGGTCATAATGTTTGACAGACAAAGTGGTCCAACATGCTTCCTTGAAGGGTCCCAACTCTATCTTTCATGAAGACAGATGATGTGGGCCAGGCTGGATGGGGCTCAAAACAACGTGGTCTAGTGGAAGGTGTCCCTGCCCATGGCAGGAGGTTGGAACAAGATGAGCTTTAAGATCCCTTCCAACCCAAACCCTTCCATGATTCTGTTCTTATGTGGGTGAAGCTGAGTTCAGGACCATGCTGGTGGATCTCAGAACAACCCTGGGCTTTGCCAGGGCTCCTCACACACCCAGCTGAGCTCAGAAAACCAGTGATGCTGCACACTTTGGCTTCCTCCTGTGCTGGGATGGGGGGATCCTTTACGTGCAGATGGTTACAACCACAGGTCAAGGCCTGTGCCCTCCACATGTCTGGGAGCATCAGATTTGCTTTGGTCTCTGACAGCATTACTGCAAAGTAATTTCTCTCTTTGGGCTGTCCTACTCCAGCAGGAGAAGGGGCGAGAGGCAGAGCTCAGCAGCCTGACATACAGTTTGCAGGGTCCAAGGGTTAATTCTGTGCTCTGTTATAAATTCCCCTTTGGAGAGCTGGCAGGACTAATTGATTTAGGAGCCAAATTCCCATTTCTCAAAGAAGACTTATCTGGACTTGTAAAAAACTGGAGCTTGCTTTCAACCCCAAAGCAGGAGAGTTAACGTCCCTTCTATATGGTCTGCCATCTTAAATCATGTTAATTAACAGTGTCATTTAATTCATATAAATGCCTGATTCCTTTTTTTCCCCCCTCAGAAACCCGCGTTGTGATCAAAACTCATCATGTGGGCAGTTCAGTTGAATTCCTCAGTCTTATGGAAGGAAAATCCAGTTTTGTAGTGGGGTTGTTTGTGTAAATAAAAGCCTACAAAGTGAGAAAGGGGGAAATGTCCTGGAGAAATATATCAAAAACTGGAATAATACATCGTGGTCTTTGTTTGTCAGGGCTGGAAATCCCTGCCCCTCATTTTCATTGTTGGCACCTCTTAGAGTTCACCCAGTGTGACCCAAGTAAGACCATCAAAAACCAGTCCCAGCCCCTGGGTTTTGCTTTTCTCAGATGTTTTAATCAGTTTGTTTGACAGATGCAGGCAGATAGAGGGTGGCCCTGCAGCCAAACACTGGTGTGGGTGCCTGCAGAGGTGGGTCTCATTCCCTGCTCCTCCCCAAAATGCCTGGGGCAAGTCACATTCTGTGGCAGCTGCCACAGCCCCAGCCAAAAAGGGTCAGAGCACTGTGGAACTGAAGAGTCTCCTTGAGGACATCTAGCCCATCCTCCTGCCCCAAGGCAGAATCAGTATGTACCTTCCTACCCTTGTCAGGGCTTTCTGAAGGAGTTTCCCAAGCAGTCTTTCCGTCCTAGACATCCCTGTCCTTGCCATCAAAAGTCCCCTCCCTCCCTTCTTTCACCTTTCATGAAGGAATGTCACTCCTCAAGTGCCTCTGCAGACTGACCAATTTCACTTCTCTCTCCTTAATCTGTTTTTTCTACCCCTTTGGTCATTCTCTTTGCATTTTTGTGGGACTGTCCCCAGTCTGACCCTTTTTTCCCTTGAAGCCCAAGGCCCAGGAGGGGGCCCAGAGCTCCAGCTGAGACCACCCCAGCACCAAGGAGATAACTTCATAGCTGACTTCAAAGATAATGCCATAACTCCACAGAGCCTCCCAGCAGCTCAAACACTACCCAGCTTCCCAGGGATTGGAAAGAGTGGTTCCCATTTTGAAAGTAGATGGGGGAAGCAAGATATAAGAACGCACATTTAGGTATCCACAGGTCAGTCATCCAGCTGGCCAAGCCCATGGCTCTGCTGCAGAGTGGAGCAAGCAGCAGGGGTGGCTTCAGTCAACACTGAGGTGGGGTGTGGTAGCCACATGGGTGTCTAAGGTCATTTTAGCCAAAGATCCTATTGCCATTTGGCCTTCTGTTGCCATTTCAGCTGCTTTCAGACTTTCCCAGTGCCCCGTTTGGCCAACTGAATTGTGTCTCAGGGTATAAAGGGAATATAAAGGGAATTTAGACAGCCAGATCACATGAAGACACTGGCCTGGAGAAATGTATTAGTCTCAATCCACAATTGAGTCCTGACTTGGTGTGCCAAGTCTTACAGCCTCCTTGGCTCTGTTTTCATGTCTACTTTTTCCATTTCCATCACTTTTCCCCATGCAAAGAGATTCCCCTTTCCCTGCTCGGTGGAGGTATTGCAGGACCTCTTTGCCTGAGCATCCCCTGGGATCAGGGCATTGAAATACCTGGGAGAGACCCTGGCATTTCGTATTTGAGTCTTGTACATCTGAAAGTGATGGTAAAACATCTTCCATCAACTCTACTTGCACTGTTGAGCCTCGCATGGAGAGGAGCTGCCTTCTCCTCCATGGGAATGTGCTGGAGGCCAAGCATTGCTCCCTGGAAACCCCCCTCCCCTTCCCAGAGCTGGGCACCCCCAGCCCTCTGAGGGCTCTGACAGTAACCATGCCACGGAGGGCTGTCAGTCAACACAACGTTGGGCAGTGTCAGCCACAGTTCGCCGTAATCTCCCGGGGGGAGAGCGGTGCCAGAAGTGACAGCTACCTTTATCCACATCCCAGGGATATAAACAATAGCATGCAATAATGACAGGGGGAGAATAAGCATCAATATCCTTCAGCTGCTCCGGCCCCCCTCCCTCCACCCCGGAGTATGTTCCTGAAAAAGCCTCGTTTCCTAATACCTGGAGTTTCTTTGCTTATTAGCCTTATCTGCTGGAGCAAAGTACCTCGGTGAAAGACATTTTTTGGTGACGTTTTTTGGAATGTTTTTGTAATCCTTGCATTTATAGGCAAAGACAAGGAGATCAAAGCTGTGCAGGGTTTATAAAGCATGTCAGGCTGAAAGTTTGACATCAATTAAAGTGATATACACATTGTCCAGATTTATGAGAAAACACTGATTTGGCCCCATCCCCTGCCCCCAAATCAGTGAGACTCCTTGCAGTGACTTGCATCTCTTTTCAGGGACTGCTGATGAGTGATGGGGGATTTGAGAACAACGTGAAGGTGACCCAGTGCCCAGTGGGTTCTTCCCAGCTGCAACTCCTGGCCCTGCATGCACCAAACTGGCCAGTCTCAGCTGCTTCCATCCACTCTGCCCATGGCACCACTCTGCAATTATTCACTTTAAATGCCTTTGGAAGGGAAAAGGTGATACAGGACTGAGAATTTTGTTTTCTTCTTAATGCTTTTCTGCTTGATGCTTTTTTTTTGTGTGTCTGTGTGTCTTCTTTTGACCTCTTTTGTGGTAGAAATTGCTTTGGTAGCAGCAGAAGGAATGGCTGAAAAGTGCAAAGCCTTTATGTTTTAGCTGCTAATGGATAAATTCCCTCTTGGAAAGCTACTGAGAGAAGTTTGGGTCTCCATTCCCACTCTGTTCCCAAATACTGTCCCAGAGTGGATACCCTCTTTGTGACACAGCAGGAAAGGTGCAAGGGAGCCTCATGGCTGAGTTTTTTGGGAGAAAAGAAGAGATTTCACTTCATAGCCTCTCTCAGGCTCAGGAAATTGAGACTGAAATCACCTGGTTCTCAGGAAAGAGCCGTGACCTTCTCTCCAGCCTTCTTGCTGAAGGTGGTGAACTCTACAGCAAGAAAGAAGTGACTTGTAGACCGTGAAGGTAACGCAGAGGAGGGAAGGCTGGTTGTGCCTTTCATCTCCAGGGTGCTCCCCTGCACAGGTGGACTCTGCTGCTGTCTGTGCATTTGCCTCGATTCAGTGAGATGGTGGGGACGGAGGCTGAAGGCTCTGATTTTTAGACACAGACTCCGTCTCCTTGTGGCCTTCAATGATTTGCACTTAAAATCATGGAATAGTTTGGGCTGGAAGGGACATTTAAAGGTCAACTAGTCCTGGAATGAGCAGGGACATCTTCAGCTAGACCAGATTGATCCATGCCCAGTCCAACCTGATCTTGAGTATTTCCAGGCATTGGGCATCAGCAACTTCTCAGGGTAACCTGTGCCAGTGTTTCACCACACTCAGTGTAAAATAAATTTTCCTTATATGTAGTCAAAATACACCCTCTTTTCGTTCAAAATCATCACCCCGTGGCACAAAAGGCCCTACTAAAACTTTTGTCACTACTTGGGCAAAGTGCTAAACTACAGACTAGCAAAATCTAACCTGCAGGAACAGCTTGGAAAATCATTTTGTGTGCTCAACTGTGTGTTTTGCAGCTCCCCTACCTTTGAAAATTTGGTCCACGGGGAAGATCTGAAATGTCAGGAGAAAGCCAGCTTTATCCCAGCTGGAGGAGGCCCCTAGATGTGGATTTGGAAGCAAGGGAGCTGCTACCAGCTTTTTGAGCAAGCCAGATACCAGGGGCTGAGGGTGAGGCTGTGTATGGATCTGTTGTGCAGATTTCATTTACCTCTGCTTTCTGGCCAGGCAGTAAATCAGCCAGGATCATTTACCTCTGGATGGCTGGAGTAAATATGAAAACAATCCTGAATATCTGAGAAAAGCTTCTGCATCTAAAAATGGCCAAAGCAAGGGCAAGGAGGGGGATGAGGATAATAAATGCAAATTGGATAGTACATCCTTAAATTAGCCCTCGCTTCCATGTCATTTCCCCTGTTGCCTTTCAGATATCCTCCAAGTGTTTCCTGGCAACCCCTCTGCATTTTAATGTCCAAATTTTCTTCCTTTACCCCGGCGTTCACTGCTCTTCCTGTGTCTTGTGACCGAGGGTTGACTGTTCCTCCAGAACAATCCAGGAGCTGATTGTCCCCTTAACCCTCCTGGAACTCAAACCAAGGAATTCTCCAAAAACACCTCTGTGATACCTAAAAATGGAGCTCACTGGGTGGAGGGAAGAAGAGGTGAAGATTTCAGCAGGAATTTTAGTGCCTGTGTTGTCACGAGTCACTCTGTGACACAACATTGTTATGAGCACAGCAACTTTCATCAGCCACAGGGATTTTCCACTTTCTCCAAGTAAAATCCAGTCCTACAAGGAGCCTCCAAAATCTTGGGACACTGTGTCTCCTCCTACACATTTCAACACCTCCTCCGGATCAGACTCCAGGCTGAGGATAAGATTTAATCATTTATTGCCTTTGCACTGAAAAATACCTCAGCAAAGCAGTTTTTCAGCTCCTCTTTGCTCACAGTGGTTGTTTAGTGTGTCCTGTGATGGTCCCTGGAGATGCCCAGACAGCAGAGCCTGGAGGGATTCACCTCAAGCTCAAGCAGACGCCTTTACCCAGCTGAGTTACTCTCCAAGCTCCAGTGACTCCACTCCTTTTCAAGAGGGAATTTATCCATTAGCAGCTAAAACCTGAAGGCTTTGCACTTTTCAGCCATTCCTTCTGCTGCTACCAAAGCAATTTCTACCAAAAAAGAGGGCAAAAGAAGACAAACACACACACACACACAAAAGTATCAATCAGAAAAGCATTAAGAAAGTATTAAGCAGAAAAGCCTGGAGACTTACAGTGAATTCAGATGCCTAAACATGGGTGTTGAGCAACCTGTGGGATCCTTTGGCTCTAATGCTGAGAGTGGTGTCATTTATCTGGGAAGGGGAAGATGTGTAGTGTCATTTGTGTTGTCCAACAAACCCATTCATGTGACCCAGCCATTCTTCTGACCATATTTTGGAGGAATATTCTGAAAATTCCTGTAGATCCCTGAGCTGGCGTGGCAGGTTTTGTGTCCCAGCAGCAAGGGATGCTTGAGAATGGACCAGAATCAACATTAATAGACCAAAGAGCTGATTTGGGGTGTCCATTACAGGCTGAAAAGGAATGGGGAATCCCTACCAGAGCCCCTTTACTGCCCTTTTGCTAATCTCTGCTATTTAGGACCTCAAGGTGTGCAGGTTTCCTAGAAGGACAACCAGGAGTTTCTGCAGGCAGCAGTGGCTCAGCCCTTTCCCCACTGGGGTTTTACAGTGGAAGCTGATGTCTCATCAGTGAACTGAGCTGAACCATCCACTTCAATAAGGAAAGAAATCTTAGCTACTGCTGCTCCACGAGGCATGCTAGAAGGTTGCCTTTCGTTGTGGTGCACATTCTTTAGTTTTTATTTTGGGCCAAACCAGAAATTACCTTGCACGCCTGTTCTGCTCATTTATCCCAAATTTTCAGAGACCTTCAGCTTCTACAGGCTGCGTTATTCAGTCTGTGATTGCAAATCCATGATGAACAAGTGCAGTCTCTAGGAAAGGCACCAGAAAGAGTGGCCCATCTTCCAAAGAGCTGTGTGTGGAAAAGGTGTCATCACAACCACGGGAGAGAGGAATGCCCTGGTGTTCCTTGTTGCTTACACAGCACTGGGACATGAGGCTGTAGCTTTGCCTGTCCTGGTTGCCATGATTCTACTTATGTTTTCAGGAGGAAAGAATGAGAGAATTGAGATTGTTCAGCCTGGAGAAGTCTCCAGGGGACTTTATTGCAGCCTTTTAGTACATGAGGGGAGCTTGAAAGAGAGCTGGAGGACTTTTGACAAGGGTCTGGAGTGAGAGGACAAAGGAGAATGGCTTCCCACTGCCAGAGGACAGGGTTAGGTTAGAGATTAGGAAAAAATTCTCCCCTGTGAGGCCCTGGCTCAGATTGACCAGAGAAGCTGTGGCTGCCTCATCCCTGGAAGTGTTCAAGGCCAGGTGGGTTAGGGCTTGGAGCAACCTGGGCTGGTGGGAGGTGTCCCTGCCCATGGCAGGGAGGTGGAAGGAGATGATCTTTAAGGTCCCTTCCATCCAAAACTCCCAGAAGCAGAGGGGACCTGGCAGCAGAGTGTGGAGAGAAGAAGATAACAGGAATGCACAAAGGCACAAGCTCTGATGGTATGAGCTTCCCTCACTTTGATATAACTGTATCTCCTGGTGGAGATTTCTCTGCTTTAAAGGTGACTCTGTCCACATGACAACTCCCAAAGCTGCAGGTGAAAAGCTGTGGTTCCTGCCTAGAAAAAGCTGTTCTGGCTTAGCTGATATTTGTTGTTCTGCAGCACCTGTTTCCCAGTGTTGTGTCCTGGCATCCCCACCTAGGCAATGGTGAGGAAGGAAGAGGTTTCTGGTTTGGGGTACAAATCCCTTCCTCCTCACACATGGAATTCAAAGAATTATTTTCAGGCAACTGCAATTATACCAACCCTTTGATTTTCTCTTGTTTTATTGCTTGATTTCACAAGAAGTTGAAGAAAAAGGATCATAGCTTCATTTCAAGGCAAAGCCACTGCACAAGAAAGAAAAGGCAAGAAATTCCATTTTGAAAGTCAGGGCAAAGAGCTGCAAAGTTTTCTCCATTCTTTTTTGGCTGAAACAGCTTGCCAAATTTGGCCTGAACTTGCAAAGATATTTGATCTGCCAAAACCTGCATTTTTGAGTGAATTAATGATTGTCATGAAAAATTTCAGCCAGCTGAGACAAAACCCAGAGCTGTTTTGAAGAGATAAAGTTAAAATGGTGCAAAAGTCTTTCCAGACAAGCCTTTATGGTTAGCTCCTCAAAGGAATGCTTGTACCTAACTCCCCTCTCAAATGATGGAGAGTTACTACTTAATTCTTGGATGACATTGGCCCTTCATGCCTATATGGTGACGACTCTTTTCGACAGCAGAAGGGACTGAACCAACGACCACTGACAGCAAAAAGCAGAGTTGACACCAGCTCCATTCACCCCATCCAAGGATTTCCACAGGTTTCCTCACAGGAATGTGTGAGCAACATTTGGTGGCACAGCACCAGCTCTGACCCTTCTTTGCAAGAGCAACTTTCTGCACTTGGCAGGTTTCAAGACCAGTTTGCTTTGGCTTTGGCTGTAAAATGCAGATTCTGCTGAAAAATGCCAGTGACCGTCTCTACTCTTCAGCCTTGTTTCATTTTCAAATCAAAGAACAGCCTCAGCATCCTCCCTCATCCTCCCTTTTATTTCCCTCTTGGCACAAAGTAAACACGTATATTTTTCCTAGGATGTTGGTATCTCTGCCCAGAACATGCCATGACATTATTTTTAACTCTGTTTTCTCTTCCTTGCTTTTCTTTATGGAAGAGCCTTGGAAGCCTGACTTTTTTTTTCATCTGCACCCGCATCTGCTTTGCCCTTTCCTTCCCTTCCTCGCTCCTCTTGATAAAACACCCTGGTCCCATTCCAGAAAAGTGCCAAATGTACTGAGCACGGAGCTGGGCAGAAATACCTCAGCTGATTAAACCACCTTTTTTAAATAGCCTGAGCAGTTAATGTCAGCTCTCCCTGCCAGACTGCTTCTTGCCTACCCATATCCGCTCAGCAGAGTGGCAGCCAACCTCTCTTGCTCTTGGCTTGTGCTGAGAAAAGGCAGCTAAAATCCAGACAGATATGCAGACGCCCCCTGAAACAACCTGAGGAGGTGGGGGGAGCAGGAAGAAGCATTTCTGGGCAGACTGGACAGTGCATTTCACCAAAATGCTGTTGTTTCCCTGCTCAGCATGGGCTGAGCATTGTGTTAAGAGCCTTAGAGGGCCAACTGCTTAGTTGTGGTGTATCTGGGGGCTGTAGGGGAGTTTGGAGCTTCGCTGTGCTGGATGGGCAGGGCAGTGATGATTTTGGAGGCTCAGATGTGTCTTGGTGACCACCAAGGTCCTGCCTTATCTCTGAGATGGTGTGATGTTTCCTGCTGCCCAGTTTTCCTCTCAAGGACGTGGGGCACAGGGGCTGCCCTGCTCACCGGTGGCTGAGCTTCCAGAAGCTCCAAGGCTCCTGCTCACATGGGGAGGAGGATGGGAGGGATTCAATCTTGCTGGGCACTCCAGAACTTGCAGATGTTGCACCCCAGAGAAAATGCTGAAGGAGAAAAGGCATGAGGAGGAGACCTGACCTCCTCTGGGAGTGGCTGTGGTCAGTGGATGACCAGGGAAGCAGAGTCCCTTTCCTGGCTAAGAACAGCTTTCTCTTTAGAATGTAAAATACTTTTTGCCCACACTGTCAGTACTGGTGGGCTGACTGGACTGCAGCAAAGGCTGAAACATTGTCCTGTCCATGGTGTGTGCAGGTTCAAGTGCACTTCTGCATCTTATCTCCAGGCATTGCAGGGCCTTGATGTTTCCCTGTCCTCATTTTGGTCCAGGACATTAGCACTAAAAAGTAATGGGGCTTGTGATTTGGTCCTTCTCTTGGTTTGGTGTATTTGATCCCCAGAGCTCTTGAGTGCATCTACCAGGAATTCCTGGGAAAAATCCTTTTCTCATGGGATCAAAGTCACAGTGAGTTTATAATCCCCATGCAAACAGTGAGGATGCTTATATGGGTACCAAAAAAATTCCAATTTTATACCGGCAAGACCTTAAATAATACACCAGGGCTTTGTAAGTGACATAAGCCATTATGTCTGAGGGAAGGAGGAGAATGGGGTCTTACAGAAGCATCCCATGGGACCTACTGAACATGTTTCTGGGGGCATCTGGCACCTGCCTTCAATGCAATTGCTCCTCTCTCCACTGAAGCATCACCGTGGAGCCGCCAGCTCGGAGGAGGGGCCCTGGACCAGAGCAGCCCAGCATCCCCCTGCCATGGCACACTTGTCTGCGAGCGCAGCCCTTGCCTGTCCTTCCCGTTCCCAGGCAGGAGTCAAGGTCCCCGTGGCAGGACAGCCTGACGCAGGCAGCTCTCCCCCGTGACGCTCCTGCGCCCGGGCACGGAACATTCCCCAGGGGAGGAAAGGGGTGGGCAGGGGGCCCAGGGCACAGATGTGCGTTCCCCGTTACCTTGAGCACCGGGAACGGCCCCGGAGAGAGCAGGGATACGCTCGGCTTGTTTTGCCATCCTGCTCCAAGCAAGAGGTGGAGGAGGAGGAGTGGATTTCATGGGAGGTTGCATTGGAAAGAGCCGGCACAGCTGGGCTCTGTCCCGTGGCCTTCACCTTGCTGCTTTCACTGGGGGAAAAGGAGAGGGGAGACTTGGCTGCAGAGCTCTTTGATTTCTCCTGCCTTCATATCTTGCTTTCTTCCCAGGTGGAAGGACTCTCTGGTCCCACAGGCAGGCACAGCAGCATGGATTGGATCTCTTCTATTAAGCATTCTCCACCTTCAGAAAAAAATGGCCAGACTCAAAAAGTCTATTGGGAATTTGGGAATGGTCCCTGGCTCATAATAACCCCCAATCTATGCCTGGGATTCACCTGGGTCAGTGCTAGCCAAGCCAAGCCAGACCTATGCCAGACTAAGCAGGATGGACAGTTTGGAGATGGAACTTCAAAGGGGTTTTTCCATGTTCCAGTGAGAGACAGAACAACGTGGTGGTTCACTTTCCTTCAGTCCCTCTTTGTCAGAGGAGGCATTGCTTGGGCATTTCCCCTGTAATGAATTATCCTGATATCCCTTCCTTTTGTATTCAAGGGCAAAGGCTGTGAAAATCCCCTGGGTAAAATACAGCCCATCCTCATGGCACAGACTTCCCTGGTGTACAAGGAACTGAGGGTGGGAAAATGAAGAGGGACTTAGGACAAGGCCATGGAGGGACAGGACAAGGGGGAATGGCTTCAAACATGGGGCAGGAGCAGACTAGATACTGGGAAGAAATTCTTCCCTGGGAGGGTGGGGAGACCCTGGCACAGGTTGCCCAGAGAAGCTGTGACTGCCCCAACCCTGGAAGTGTCCAAGGCCAGGTTGGATGGAGCTTGGAGCAACCAGGGCTAGTGGAAGGTGCCCCTGCCCATGGCAGGGAGTTGGACTAAATGATCCTTAAAGTATATTCCAACCATTCTGTGATTCTGCAAAACTGGAGTCATGTTCAGCCTGATGGGTGTTGCTCTTATCCCAACAAGTAGCTTTACATTTTCAGGTCCCACCCTGGGGCTGGCATGTTTTAGGTACATGCCAAAGGCTTTACAATCTCATGCTGTCCCACTTTTCTTAGGCCAAATACATAAGAAACAAACCATTGGTAATGGTTTAGGAGCACCAGTATGTGCTTCTCTAGCACAACACACACAAAGCTGGGCATGTGTAGCTGACACTCAGCCACAAGCTGAGCCTCTCTTAGCAATTTTGGCTCTCAGCACACCTCTCCCTCAGAGCCCCAAAGCTCTCACATCCAAAGTGGGAGTGAGACGAGGGCAGGGGGATGTGGGGGGAAGGGTGCAAATTGCTCACCGAGGATGCTATCACGTCAAACCCACTGTTTACAAGCTGCTGCCAGGTTATTGAAGATCAGAGAGTGGCTGGGTTTAAACACAGCTACTCCTGGAGTGCAGCGTGTCGGGGCTGGTTGATACATGTCCACCCACTGCCCTTGGGCTGACCTTTGGGACCCCGGAGTTATCAGAGGGAAGCGACCATGCGGTGGGGCTGGGGGACCACCTATGGTGCAGCATGAGCTGGGTGGGATCCCGCACAGCTCAAGGGGAGGAGATCTAGAGATACAGCCTGCACGAGCCTGTGTGGAACTTACATGAGCATCTAAACACCTGGGGTAAAGAATTCCCAGTTCGTAGATGGCAGAGATGATTTTTTCCCAGTCCAACCAGTTGGGTTGGTTGACCTCCTCTGTGGTGTTTGGCCCATGGAGTGAGCTGGCTCTGTCCACCAGATGAAAACCAGTGCTGGTGATTTCAGGCAAAAATTGGTTTGTTGGATATACCTGTACCAGCAAATTCAACCCAGCCAGAAATGTGTTCAGCATCTGACCTGCTGAACTGTCAACCTGCTCCCAGCACCAGCTTGGCCCAGCTCAGCTATCACAGACCCAAACAATCCCTGCACATCAGACTGAACACAGCACACAGCAGGGAGCATGTTTTGGATCTATCCAGCTCTCTTCTGGAGGCTGTGAGAGTTTCATAGTGTGAACGTGGTCACAGCAGACCCACAGGATCAGGGGGAAAAAAACAAGTATTTTTTTGTTAGCCAGTACAGCTGTAATGAGTAGGGGCAAAGATTTAAAGTACTTGAGAGTCAACACCAGCCAGAACAGCCCTAACAATGTTTGTCCTGCCAAAAGAAGGCTCTCAAGGTCCTCTTTTCTAGTGGAAGGTGTCCTTGTCCATGGCAGGGAGGTTGGAACAAGATGGTCATTAAGGTCTCTTCCAACCCAAACCATTCTGTGATTCTATGATTTAATGAAAGGTGGTTCAATGAAGATGGGAGAGGCAAGCTGTGATGTGAATTTCTGATCTCCTGGATGGGGCAGGCCAGTTGTTCTGAAGGTTTGATCTGGATTAGGAAAGAGGGGTAAAGACCCTCACATTTCCCTGTTCAGAGCAGCTGAACATCCCTCTGCTGGGAAGAGCACATGCCCCAGTCAAGTCATCACTTTGGCTCGGAGGCTCTCTGTGGTCATAAAATCATTTAGGTTGGAAAAGCCCTCTAAGGTAATTAAGTTCAACCATTTCCTAGCACTGCTAAGGTCATTACTGACCCATGTCCCCAAGTGCCACATCCACTGGGCTCTTAAATCCCTTCAGGGATGGAGACTCCACCACCAGCCTGGGCAGCCTCTCCCCTAGGTGTCCTCATTCCCAGTCACCAGTGTGTCTATAACTTAAATTTTTTGTCCACATGGACCCTTGAACACCCACATGGGTCCACATGAACAGCCCCACATCTCTGTGCACTGAACCTCCTCAGGCTGTGACCTTTCCTATCACATGTATTTTTTTTTAATCCTTCAAAGACTTCACTATGAGCTGGTAATTGCAACCCACCTTCCTGTTACTGCCTGCTGACCCTTGAGAGAGAAGGGGTGACCACCACAGTGTCTAAATCCAGAAGGAATAATTTTTTATGCCCTCATGAAGCCAAAAGAAAGGCATTTTGGTAATACCAGAAGTAAAAGCTGCAAGATGGGATGAGAGACTGGAGTAAAACTGGTGCTCTTCAAAGCCTTGTAAGGGATCTTGTTGTCCTGACTGGAACATCAGGAAAAGAGGGATATTTTTGCTCCTTGGGACTGAAACTTGGTGCATTTATTACAGAGACAAGCTACAAGAGTGTTACATTGGGGCAGGGATGCTTTCCTGGGCTATTCACCAAGCTGGGATTGAGGTCCTTATTCCCTTCACCATCTGTGCCCTTCCCTGACGGACCAAACATCACCACCCCTACCCTGAGCAGTCCCAGCCCCGGGCAGGGGACTGACCACAGCAAAACTCCCACCACTCTGCCACAGCTGCCTTTCTGCTGTCTCCACCCTGTGGCTTCAGCCTGCCCTGGAAAAGAAAAAAGGAAGGAAAGATAGGGAGGCCAGAAAGAAAGTTCAGGTGAGGATGAGTTAAATATAGATCTGAAAGGCTGAGGGGAATCTCTTGCTATCACAGAGACAACTGTGGCCAGTAAAATGTTTGGCTTGGGTACCATGAGGGTGATATCTGATGTTCAGAGGATGGTGGTGGGAGCTGGAGCTCCAGGGAAATGCTCCTTCCTCCTGCTTTGCTGACAGAGATCTGGAGCTCAGGTTTAGGCAGAGAGGGTGAGCTGGCTGCAAATCCTTTGCTTTATGACCACAAGAATGGCAAGCCCAGGATGCCTCAGCTCCAAGGGGAGACAGAGCTGGATTCTCTGCCACCAGCTCCAGGATTGTGAGCAGGCCAGAGAGGTTGGTCATCCCTCCTCTCCAGTGCTGAATAAGCTGCTAATTTTAACTGGGAGTGACCTTGAACAGACTGGGGGGAAGGAAACTCCAGAGAAAGGAGGTCTGGAAGCAGCCTAGGAAAGAACCCTCGGCAGGTCACAGCCTATCTCCAGTGGTGGGCAACCACAGATGCCATGGGGAAGGGTGCAGCAAGAGCCCTGGGAGAGCAGAACAAAGAAATCAGTGATTTAGAGACTTTCCAAGCCGGGGATGGGTGTTGTGACACCTGACTCAAACCACTGAGGGATGGGCAATCATCCAGAAACAGCTCCAGCCCTTCTGCCTGCAGCCCAGCAGGACTGCAAGGAGTGCCTGACACATCCCACAGACCTCTCTGGAGCTGCCACGAGCCCTGAGCATTTAAGGAAAATGCTCCTCTTAAGCCCTATAATCCATGGAGGGTTTTCTGGTTGCTGGCAGAGAGGGAATGTTGCACTGAGCAGCCAGTGGAGGTGGAGAGGACTTTCTTTCTTTGGGCAGACTTGTTGTGGACTCTGTCTCTGCTTCCCACCAGTAACACATATCTACCCTCTTCCACTCACATAGAGGCTCCAATCTCTCCTTTAGGTGCTCAGGGATGGCCACCCACACTTTTCAGGTCCCACCTGGAGCTCCATCAGCCTCTGAGCCAAAGACTCATTGGAGAAGCAATACAGGTGAAGTCTCCCTTGGCTGTAAGCACTGGGCTGTCCAGCTACCTGGCCAGGGAGGGGGCCTTTCTGGCAAAAAGTGGTCATTGTTCCCTTTGGTGGAGCAGCTCAGAGCCCAGAGCTCAGCCTGGCAGGACATGGATGCCCTTGTTTGCTCTGCAGTATTTGCCAGGGGATATTTGCTCTGCTGTGTGTGGGTGGAGGTAAAACAGAGCAAGGTGAGGGCTCCTCACCACCTCCCTTCCCCGACAGCCAGACCTCAGTTTTCAGTGGCAGCGTGGCAAGCTCCAGGCACCCTGTCCTGCAAGGAGAGGCTGGAGACACTTGGATCCTCACTTTATCACCCTGGGAGAGGTCCTGAGCTCCTGGCACACGGCAATGTGCATGTTGGTGAGCTGTGCCTACCAGTGCAGATGCCAGTGCAGATGCCAGTGCTCATCTGCTCAGGACCAACCAAAAGCCCAGGATGGGATGGCACTGAAAAAAGTTTGTGTCCCAGGACATGAGACAATAGCTTTAAGCTGAAGAAGGGTAGATTTAGATTAGATGTTAGGAAGAAATTCTTGACTGTGAAGAAATTATGACTGCCCCATCTGTGGAAGTGTTCAAGACCACGCTGGATGAGGCTTGGAGCAACCTGGGATAGTGGAAGGTGTCCCTGCCTTTGGCAGGGGGTTGGAACAAGATGATCTCTAAGTTCCTTTCCAAGACAAACCATTCCACTATTCTATGGCTCTGTGACATAACCCTTGCACATCACTGCTTTGCTTTTGCTTTACACCAGCTGCCCAAGCCCATCTCACAGCTCCAGGGCTCAGCTGCAGCCTGGTAAAGGAGATGCAGATCTCTCACTGCTGGGCAACCTCCCTCCCAAAAATGGTACCAGCTCCTCCATTACCCAGAGATCTGGATATATAACCAACCCCTGAGTCTTGCACACACACAGGGCTGTAGTGCGAGCCAGGCAGGCAGTTCAGGGTGTTGATTTAACAGTGGGGGTGGGAAAAAGAGGGTTGAGAAGCCCTAGGTCTTTATCCCATGAGTAGGGCCATGTGGTCCTTCCTTCTCCATGCTCTGTTCTTCAATGCCAGCTAGTCACAGAATCATGGAATGGAAAGGACTTTAAGGATCACCTCTTCTTGTCCTGCTCCAACTTCAGCTCAGCTTCCCAAAGACACCCAGGCAAGCCTACATGCTGTGCTTACACTTTTATTAGGCCTGAGAAAATTCACGTGCCTGGCTTCTGAGAAAAGCCACAGCTGGAGCTCACACCTTACCAGACAGACATCAGAGAAGCCACCTCAGTGCTTCTGCTCCCCACAGCCTTGCCCCTTCTAGTGGTTTTCCTTTGCTCTCCCTCTTGCTCCCAGCTCTCTCCTCTGAGCACCTGCTGGTTTTTCCATGGCTGTCTCACCCCCTGCCCTGTGTCCAAGTCTGCAGATGCATTTCCTGCTTTGCCAAGATGTTCCAGTGCACACCTATTGCCTGGAGAAGGTTTTACACCATAGCCACAGGGGTATTTCTACATCTGCAAGGTGAAGAGCTGAGAAATAGCACAGAAACCTTCACTCTAGAGCCTCAAAACATTTGTAAACAGGGCGTTATTGACAACAAACTCAGCACCACCAGAGGACCAGACATTCCCAACACAGATGACATTTCAGCCAGAGGGTGGGGATGGAGTAACAGGACCAAGGCTGCGTGGGAAAGCAGGAGCAAAGACTAGTCATGGAGATCTCAGCCTTTCAGCATAAGGATTGGAAAGACTATTTCAGTGGACCCCACCTGGCACCTGGGGAAGAAATGAAAGGATTATCTTGGTTATTATGCAAGATACATATCACCAGGTATTCCCTTTTAATCCTTGTCTGGGACATTCAGGGGATTCATGCTCTATCTGTGGCACAAATTGCCTCATGTCTTGTAACCCGTTGCACAGCCTGGCATGTTCTTCTTGGGTAGGTTCACAAACTGAATTTGAGAGCCTGGATCACTTTTATCAGGTTTCTCCTGCTCTGACACTCACCTGTGAGCCTCTGGCTGGAACTCACTCATGAAGAGACATCCCTTGGGCTGCCAGGTTGGTGTGGGGATGAAAGGGCTCTTCTGGAGCTTTCTGGTGACATTGAAGACATCCTGGTCCCATGGAGCATCCTGGGCTGGCAATCACAGAGCACAGCATCCTACTTCATACCTGAAATGCCTGATTACATGTCCAGGGTACAGGCTGGTGTGCAGGTCCTTTTCTGTGCGACTGCTCTGCCCCTGCTGTGGTGGAGCTGTGGAATCCACTTCCCAGTGGTTTTGGTGGATGTTGTGTAAAACCACGGCTGCCCATGGATCTCACCTCTCCATCCACCCCCTGGAGAGACTCAGCTTGGTGGCACGGCCCCAACACACTCCCTTAAGTAAGGAAAGAGTTTCCAGTGGCTTCTGCCAGGGCTTCATGGAGGAGACTGTGGAGCCAGGTGAGTGTTTGCCCCAGGGAACAGATTTAACATGTGTTTGTGCAGCATGAACAAAAAAGGCTGTGGTGTCTCGTGGAGAGGAAGCAGAGCTTAGAGTCTCTTGTTATGTTCACCCTGGGCTCAGTCACGTGCTGCTACTGGCCATAAAAATATCCATTTCCTTTCTAAATTGAGCTACAATACTTGACACTTTGGCCTTGGTTGATAATGCAATGCACAAGTGCTCAACAGACACCCTGCAACTCCTCTTCCTGGTTTGTTCCAGCACAAATAGTCCACAGTTTTCACTTCAATAAAATATTAACAGCCAAAGAGTCAAATAACTTTCATCTGTATTTATTTTCTGTCCATCATCTCATTAACAGAAATCTAGTTCTGCACAGAGTTCCTGGTACCTGGGAAAGACCAAGCTGGAGTTCAAGCAGGGAGAAGGACTGTTCCTTCAGCTGCAGTGAAGTTATTGAATAAATGGCTTTATTTTTGTAATTTAAAATGGGTTTTGTATAACTACAGCACATGCAGCTTGTCCCTTGGGAACAATGAAGGAACTTGACCAAACCTGATTGATCTTAAATTAGTTCTAGGACTTTCTAGCCCTGTGTTCTCGGGGTGCAGGTTGTGGGGGTGGAGATCTTTTCCACAGCTCAGTGTTTCCCATCCAGCTCCAGAGCAGTCCTAGAGGGTTGCAGGTCTCCCAAAGAACCCCACCCACCAGCCCTATGAAAAAATCCTGCACACCCTAGGGTTTCTCCACTAGATCTAGGATTTCTGAGGCTGGACTATCTCACCCTGTTCTCTTCTTCCTCGATCTGGGAGACTTGTTTATTGTTATTAAATCCTCCTTTCCCCCTCAGGGTGCAGGAATGACATTTCCAAACTGTGCAAACCAGCCATCTCCAGAGCCTGTGGCCTCCTGTGAATGCTAAACCAGTCCCAATGTGATCTTTCTGTGGGTCTGCAAGGGGCAGAATAAATAACATTTGAATCCAGGCAAAATGCTGTTCATGCCATCACAAGCACATTATCCCACTGGAATACACTTGGGAAGGGATGTTGGCATCATGGAGGGGGATTTTGTCTCATTACAGGTGACAGATGGGGGCGTTATGGCACTGAAGGTCAAGGCCTTGGACTGATGTAACTGCCCGTCTGTCCCTACAATGTGTGGAGAAGTTTCCTATCCTTTTCCTCCCAGATTCTTTTGCAGCAGTGGCATGAACAGGTAATTCTGGGGATGGTCAGGTACTTTTCCTGGCAGAGGGATCATAAAATCATGGAATGATTTGGGTTGGAAGGGACCTTAAAGCTCGTCTTGTTCCAATTCCTGCCATGCGCAGGAACACCTTCTACTATCCCAGGTTGCTCCAAGCTTTGTCCAACATGGCCTTGGACACTTCCAGGGATGGGGCAGCCACAGATTCTCTGGGCAACCTGTGCCAGTGTTTTACCACACTCATCATAAAAACTTTCTTCCTTATAACTGTTCTAAATCAATGGTCTTTTAGTTTAAAACTGTCACCCCTTGTCCTATTCAACGGGACCCCCCTAAAAATTCCGTCCCCATCTTTCTCATAAGCCCCCTTTGAAGTTTATAAGGTCTCCCTGGAGATTTCTCATTCTGTCTCTGCTGTTCCTTTCTGGAAGCATCCCTGTTACACTGTGAAATGCACCTTCTACAGCTGGACTCAAAATCTACTTCATGGGGTAGGAGACAGGAGATGAAACACCCTGGGGAGATACTTCTCTGCACTGTAACCTGAAGGAGGCTCCACTGCTGTCCCACCCTGCTGCTCACTCCTGTGGTCCTCACACTCCCTTCCTTGTGCCATCTTGTGCCTTATTTCCCCATTCTCCACTCCCCAGCCCAGTGAAACTCGTGTTTGGAGACCACCACCCAGCCTTTTGTGGGCATTCCCCTGGAGCTGCAGGTTGGAGATGCACCAAACCCCATGGAAATGGCATTTGAACCCTCCTGGTGCTGGTTACTGGGAGGGACTGGGGACTGACGTGATGCTGCACCAGGAGCTTGTGCAGTGAAGGCTCAGCCAAGAGGGAGGGTTTGTATTTCTGAGGTATTTTCATATACTCATTTTTAATTCCCAGGAGCCGGTCGGATTTGCTGGGAGAGAGGGACATCTCGTGGCCACAGAACGAGCATCTCTCCTGCGTCCGGCGGGCTGCACCTCGGGAATCCCCCACTTCTCGCCCTGGGTACCACTCCAGCATCACCCCGCGCCTCCCGGGGAGCCCCACAGCCTCTCCTTTCCCCTTGGGGTGAGGATGGGCACGGGAATCATAGGGGCTCACCCTCCCCCTGGTGCCCGAATAAAGAAACGGGAAATGGTGGTACCCGGTTTTTTATTAATGACTTGGGACGGAGCGGGGGCATCACCTGGAGAGATTTCTCCAGAGCTTGGGAGCCTGGTGCGGCCAAGGAGGTGAGGACGGGACACGCTCCCACCCCTGCACATGGCATCGAGGGGGTTGTAGTATTGCCAGCGGTGGCATCAGAAGTGGGGCAGAGATTTTACACCCCCGCTACCACCAGCCTGGCCATGGTCCCGTCTTCCCGGGGCTGCAGCTGCGGGGCTGAGGGTTTTTTTCTGTATCCAAGCGGGCCACGGAGGAGTTTGTCCCTTCACGGCAGAGGCGATGTCTGCAAAGTGGGTACAGACCTCCGGGAAGGACGAGGATGGAGCTGTGACATCTCTCAGCCACCTCTTTAGTCCCCTGTGACAACCACAGAGCCGCCAGCATCCACCTCCCCTCATTCCCCATCTCCGAGCGCATCGTGGGCGGCGCACGGGAGGAAGGGGAGAACCCGAAACCACCCCTCGCCAGGGGCTGGCGTTCCTCCACACCTGTGCCCAGGTGCTGGGGGGGCTTCACTGCTGCGGCTCTGGCTCGTACTGCTTCTCCGTGGCCGTGTAGAAGTCCTCGAGCACCGACTGCAGGTACTCGAAGGTGGGGCGCTCCTCGGGTTTGCTGCGCCAGCATCTCAGGATGACGCTGTAGAGCTCCCCGGGGCACAGGTCCGGGCAGGGCATGCGGTAGCCACGCTCCAGGTTGCGGATCACCTCGGGGTTGGTCATGCCTGGAAGAAAACACAGCCCAGGAGGAGTTATTGGGCAGCCTGGGGGTGAAGGAGTGCTCGAAGCAGCTCAAAACCAGGCAGAGCTGGAGGGGCGCCAGGGTCTGTGATGGTTCGTGTATGTGGCAACCATCCCTCCTTCAGGGATTTGCTCCTTGCTCCATCCCTCTGTCCCCTCCCTGAGTCTCCTCTAGAAGTTTTGCTTAGCACGGGTATAATTGAGGCTTGTGGGACCGTAAGAAAAGGAGACCCAGCATGGAGGGTCCCTCTTTACAAGGAAGACATTGAGGATGTTCAGAGAAAGGCAACAGAACTGGGGAAGGGGCTGGAGCAGCAGGAGCAGCTGAGGGAGCTGGGGGGGCTCAGCCTGGAGAAAAGGAGGCTCAGGGG